>JAUCNO010001819.1:22023598-22041437 GCA_032353835.1 Enteromius viviparus
GTAAGGCATAATTCATGCATTAATTTATGCATGAATTCATGTTTATTCATGTACCCTTACCGTAAAGTGTTACCAAAGTATCAACTGAATGTAATGTTTTTGGAAACTTATCAGGCTTGAATAATTGCTTAATTGCATGTTATTTAGATTTACATTAAATGCAGTTATATTAATAATGCGTTGACTTAAGTAGGACTTATCTTAAGTATGGTAAAAGTGTACTGATGTGCACTGAATATACAATTTAATACATGTTCTGTTATGCCATGTATGAAAATATATTTCTATACTAAAGTGTATTTAAAAAGTCATGAAAGTGACTCTTTTTAAATACACTTAAGTGGTATTTTCAAGCTGCTCTCATAGAAAAATATGTGCTACATGTGCTAATATTGCTACACATTTTGTCGCAGCTTCAAAGAGAAATGTTCACTATGTGGTGCCAAAACACAGGTTCAATATGTGAACCCTGGCACCTTTATTAAGTTGACATAGATAAGTATTGCACATGGGCTTCCGAGGTAACCTCCCGTCTGTGAAAACATATAGATATAAATGAGCAGCTAGAAATGTGATGCCAACGTTTAACATTTCAACACCAGTTTTCAAATATCCCAGCATATTAATATTGTTTTGAAGTTGTAACATGGTATTATTCAAGTAGTTGTAATTACTTGAATTGTAATTGAAAATTGTAATTGAAAATTACGCATTATTAATCAAACCTCTGTGAATAATTGGTCTCTCCGGTGGCTCGTGCTTGGTCGTTTGACAGCGGTGGTGATGAGCTTCATTCGCTACAGGTGTGCCTCATCACACGCCACCAGACCTGTCCAGACCTGCGCCCCTCCTCTCATCCGCCCACTCTCATCGGAAGCCTGGCGAAGGGCGGCGAAGAAGAAACAGGGAAGCTGATGATTGGCCAGGGAGGCAGCTGCCTCGCCACATTCCCTCCCTCAAGCGACAGATTGATACCTGCCTCAACCAGGCTCCAGGCAGTTGGAGTGGGCGGGGCAGGGGTACCTCTCCGGGCTGGTCACCCTCTCGCTTGACGACGGTACCAGGACAGAGAAAACCGGGAGTTTAGATATCAGCCTCAACCAGCCACAGGGTAATGACTATACGACTCAAGTCACTTACCCCCTTTTGTGGCTGGGAGGCAGTCTCCACCGGTCCTCCTTCCCGGCTCTGATCTTTTGGTCTTCCTGGAGCAAGAGGGGATGATGTCATCAGATGGAGCCCACTGTGCTGGTTGGCTCCGCCTTGCCCGCATTCTCCACCAATGTAAATCGAGGAGCCAACCGCAGACACAGTGGGAGTGGCGTCAGGCCTCAAAGAGGTTTTTTGTTTACAAAAGTAACAAAATAAAGTGTCCAAAGGGGAAAAAAGGTGTCCAAAATAAAGGGCAACTAGTGTCCTAGTCGTGCTTCAGGGACGATGAGGGTCAGGCCATGTTAAAGGGGAAGGGTCCAGGGAAGGGGCGAAGTCCTGTTCGCCTCCGATTGCTCACGTCTCCGGCGGCTCGCTTCCTTCTCGAGGAGAGGCGCGCTTGGTCTTTTAACAGTGGCGTGATGAGGCTTCATTCGCTACATTCGCTACATTCGCTACGCCTCATCACACGACCCTCCTCTCATCCGCCCACTCTCATCAGGAGCCTGGCAAAGGGTGGCGAAGAAGAGATGGGAAAGGCGATGATTGGTCAGGGAGGCGGCTGCCTCACCACAATATAAAGGAAGTCAGTATCTTTTGGCAGTGGTTAATTAACGAGTTTGGCAGTTATGCAGAAACATTCAACAGAAACTTACCAGTCAGAAGAATTCCAGCGAGCCTAGAATAAAATAAAGTGTAGCTAATCTTTATTTGATCATCAGGGTTAATTCATAGTTCAAGCTACGCTCACAACTTTCATCTTTTACTTTCTCCTGCTTCAGTTCACAGTTTAGACCTTATCAGCCGCTTGCTTTTTTTTTGCACATCCTAAGGTGAGATGTTCCTTATGTTCTAGTCTGTTTTCCTGTGATCTGACAGCGGTGCTTTTAACTTTTTACCACAGTGAGAAATCCACCCCACCTTCCAGCTCTCCCCGTCTTTAACATAGTTTTTTAGAGCCAAAAACAAACTGCACAATATGTTACTTTGCTTCCAACTGCTGCTGTCAAGAGCAGCACGCCACAGGATTTTGATTTTCTTTAAAAGAATGAAAAGAAGTGGGCAAATCCAATTTAAAGTGAACCAAACGCACTCTGTCAGGTTTACGTATCAACTTTCTTCTAAACGGTAGCTCCTACAAGAGGCTCCTAGCTCTCTGTGCAGAGTCAGAAATTTGCATCTCCAGTACGTCCTCTAAAGAAACTCTATCCCTGTCTGTACTTTCGACGGATGAAAAGTACAGGCTCTCCTCTCCTCCGCTCCCTGGTACTGGCTCTTTTTACAATGGAGTCTGTCAGTCCAGCTTAGTACACTCATTCTCCTTTATTCCCCCTCTCTCCTTGACTCAATTTTCAATCTCCTTGTTACTCGGCCTAAAAATATAGCTTCTGCTCGCTGTAAATGCATGAGCGGCTCCGCTGTTAGCCAACAGACAATAAATGTATTGCTTCTTCTTAAGAGAGAAGCAACAAAGAAAAGTTTGCTGTTAAACTGCACTGAATCTCTATAGAATAACTTGCATTATTATGAGCTCTGTTGGAGTATAGATGGGCACTGCGCTTTAAAAAATGAAAAACAGCTGCTTCGATTCACATAAACAAGGAAAGGATTCTCTCAGGCCTCCTTTACGCCTGGAATATAGTTTATAGATGTTCTTAGCCTTATTGCATTTACAGTTTCATTCCGGTTCATCTCCAGTGTGATCATACAGATATATGATTATACTTGCTGGTGCATAATTGAAAAGGCCACTTGCTTACAGTATGCTTTTTATTTTCTTTTACTATAATATTTATTTATAATACATTTTTTAAATGCATAAAACAAAACCAGGACATCTGTCATTTGTGGCTTTATTTTAATTATTGTTTCTAATATTTCATTTTTAATACATATTACATATTTAATACAAGTACATATTAATAAATAATAAATAATACAATAAATCAAATTCAATATGGCAAACTGACTTCATGCAACTAGTAAAAATCCCTTTCAGATCATCTAGTTACGAACAATTGAAAATATATCACTTACAGTTATTTTAAAATATTTTTTAAGTGTTTCCAAATATGCTTAGGTGCACAAAAGTGTAGTACAAATATTACATTAATTTTTTTTATATTTAATTTAGATAAATTTCTTATTTTTAAGTCACGGAGGGTCCACCGTGTGGTTGTGTGTGAGCCAAGAGTACAAAGACGGGGGAGACCAGGACAGACAGACATGAAACATGACACGATGACAAAATAGAATATGAATATCTTATCTTAATTAATCTCAAGGTTAATGTTTTAAAAACCTCACAAGAAAGCAGATCCTCTTTCACTCCAACATATGGTTATATGGACCAAATTTGGCTGCCTGTAAAAACCATTAGTTTTACCAGAATCCCACATATTTCATGATAATGGGTTCCAGTATGTTTCTGGTGCCGTGCCTCAGTTATTTACAAATAGTCCCGTATGTCAACTCTGTGGGAATCATAAGTGTGCTCCACTCCTCATCCATATTTCTGCGCCTAATTATAATTCTTTGTAATCTCACAAGCATCTGTCATTCATTTCTAGCCTCCTGGGTCCACAGACCAACACAGTACCTCATCTTCAGCACAGGACCAAATCGGTCTTTGAGTCTGTTGACTTTAATTTCCAGTTATGGTTTTTTGAACATAATTACGAGCAACTCTGAACACTGTCATTAATTATTCAAGCCTGATACGTGTCCATAATTGATAAGGACTCCTCGAGTCCTTCCTTGGCAAACACCGCAGGAGTTCCTACAATTCTTGATGAGTTTAAAACACTTTTGCCTACTAAACAGCTGCATTTTTTTTCTTCTTTTGGCTTTGCAGCTCTCAAGTTGGACAACAGACGCCGAGCTCCATGAATAGAATCCGCTACATACATCCGCACACATGACAAGCTGCTATGAATCGCAGAGCTCCGGTCTTCTGTGTTTGCAGAATGTGACAGAGACTCTGAGACTGACATTATCACGTAGCCAATAAAAGCCCACCTGTTTTCCACCCAATGCTAATCTAATCCAGTCTACAGCCGCCTGCTTTGGAATTACTCGTATGTCATATTCCATCACGGCCCGAGCAGTCTCTGGGCAAAAGACGAGACTGTTGTTAACACAGCAGCCCGATACGCACAGTGACAGTTTCACACTCCGTTACAGTCCCACTGACATCATACATCAGACGCGTTTTAATTGCCCTTTTCTTCTGTATGCATTGCAGGAGAGAAAAGGACATGTAATATACATCATAGCGCTACGGGTTTACAATGTTTAAAATACAGAATGACAGATTTGGCACTGCGTGCAAAAAAATAAATAAAGAAGACGGTTCATTGTGTTCATAGCTCGCTTATAATTTTTTTTTATATATATACTGTTTTAGAATTTATATTTTATTTTTATATAAATTAATATATAAAAAGAATTAACATTAAAAGAAAAACAAAACACCTCATTTGCTGACTGTAATGTGTGAGCATAACACTGTCTGCAATATTGGAAATGCATTTTATTTTCTCTAGAATACATTTTAAAATATATTTTGAAATGCATTTTATAATACTGAGCTAATCAAATCGTATTTATTTTAGTTTACCATAAACGCTTGTCAGTAGGCTTTATTCAGCAGTACTCTCACCTTATTTACAAAGAATAGAAATATTAATGACATTGCATATAAAAAAGTATCAGTTCTATTAAAGTGGGTCAGAAAGTACTTTTAAATCAACTAAATGTATTTTTATGTACATTTAAACCATAACAACTATCAAAAAAACATTGCAATGAAGTATATTCTTTTACATATATTATTTCTGTATATATGTAAGCATTATCGTTTATCCTTTAAAAGTACACTGCACTTTGTTTATAGTGGTTAAGGTGCTTTTGGTAAAATGGTCCTAGAATATCCTAGAAACTTGTAATCTTTCATAGTACAGCATCCATATCAGCTGTATGGTTGGTAGTATGGGTGTTATTTGGTGCAAAATTTATGAATTATTTATCACAAGCGTCTATTATTGGCTACCTGAGTGCAGTCATCTAAAGTTCACATGAAAAACAGTACATTTCATCAAAATGGTTTAAGTTTAAATGACTTGCTCTTGCTATTTTTTGGCCTTTTAAGCACTAATGCAATCAAGTGTTTTTAACCCATGTTGACCCCCTCATACAGCGAGCAGAATGCAGCTCATGCGACGTCAGGTGATTCAGCTCCCGCAGGCCAAAATAAGGCTATATAAATAACATGACCGAAATCGGAGGCAATCTCCCACTCACTGGGGGTCCCAGCCGAACACCAACACTGAGCGCAAGCCCTGATCAATATCAGGAATCAGGGTATATTATGCACCTTTAAAGTGCTGCTTGTGAGATCGATATGTTATTATTTTTCATCTGCTGGCTATATTTAATTCTCTCATTATTGTTTTCCCATTTCCATCAGGACTCCTCTTTTTGGCCCCATGGTGCTGCGATTCTCATAACACCTGCTTTTCTTCACATTCTGACCGTTTGGATGCTGTTTATTTGTGCATTTTTTGCTATTATAGTCTGTTTTTTTCATTCACCGCATGTTGTGAGTCTCTCTAATGGTATTCAGTCTTCCTCTTTTAGTGGGAAGGCAAATATTGTCATTGTTCATATTTAAGTTAAGGGAACAAAAAACCTCACTTGTGAGAATAAGTACGCTTTAGCAGGAAGAGAATCTATTATGAAAAGAATTTACTGTTAAAGAACGTGTTATTTTTTTAAGATATTTATTCAGTGTTAAGTAAATCAAGTTACAAAATAATTTTGCTTTTTTAAGTAACTAGTGAAGTAACAAATCACTTTTTTTTTATTTTTTTATTTAGGACTTTCATATTTTCTAAAAAGTCAAAATAATCCCATAAAAACACATAACTCCAGCCCAGAAAAAGGAATGCAAAGGTAACACAATGCATTATTTTTCATAACAAGTAACCACACAATTAGTGACTTTTTAGGGAGTAATACAATACTGCAATGCATTCCTTTGAAAATTACTTTTCCCCAACACTATCCCTAATTGCATGTTAACTGCAATTAATAAACATGTTTAAACATATATTTAATGCAATTAGATGAGCTAGAGTGCTTTTATTACCAACTTCAAGTACATGAAAGTAATTTGTAACAATGTTCTAATATAAGTTGCAATTCAGCTCTTTCTATATTAAATGGAAATTTGTCAGTCTGTGTACTTCTGCATAACTAAAGATTATTAAAACATGATTTAATACATACAACTTTTTTTGTAAAACAGAATTTTCACATCTTGAAAGCATGCTCTTTTTAAGTGTTTTTTTTATTTTTATTTCATAAACATCATATTATAAACAAGTACAGTACAAACATTTACTTTAGATGTAAGATTTGAAGTACACAATCAATACAATTAAGAATACTTATTTTTGGCAAATCCTAAGCATTAAACTCTTGAACTCATCCTGCACATTTGTAGAGCAGACATGAATGATGCCTCTTATCATATAGCTTTCTGCATGAGAAGAAGCGTGTTATTGTGTTTCTAAGTGAATGGACTTGCCAGATGATAACCCAAGTTGAAATTGCCATAACTTGAGCCATATCTACTGTGGAAATATTACAGAAACATCCTAACTCAGAAATATCTATTTAGTATCTGAATTTAAGACTTAAGATGTAATGTCATATATAGAGACTTACAAATTACCAAACTTCCTATGCCCTGAGGTTTCTGAGCTATATAGGTGTTCTGTCGTGGCATATTAGCATAATGATCTTGTCTGTAAATATTATTTTGAGGAATATTACTGCTTGTAAACTCGCATTACAGATAGAGCTTCTAGTTCACATTACTGTGTGCATTATTCTTATTTCTTTGATTAAAAAGTTTGCTTGTCGCTATAGTGCATTGACAAAATCCATGTTTTGGAGGCCCACGAGCAAAGCCATTACGTTCAGTCGATTTTTTCTCTTCACAGTAGCGGCGGGAGTTTAATGTATGTGCTCAGGGCGGCATCCTGCTCTAATCTTTATGGGAAATATCAAGATCAAACATCTATTAACTCAGCTATAATAAAGAAGTTGCTGTACGCAGGGGCCGCGCTAATCAGGTACGAGCGACCGGACGCGTGCTGAGTCCAGAATGTATGGGAGGAATTAGTGGCGATTCTCATTTTAATGTAAATGAGCTTTTGAAGGCGATGTGCCAATCTCAGCGCTCGGCGGGAAGAGGGTTTACCGCTTAGCAAATGACAGTTTGGTGATAAATCATCTGTAATTAAACAATTTGGCACGAACGTGTTGACGTCAGCCATCTTTCCTGGTGGTCTCTTAATGAAGTCGAAAGTACCGAACGCTTCGAACGCGTTTGGATCTGATAGCCTCAGGCGGAGCCCTTGGTTTCTTAATCAGCAGCACGTTATGATATATCCTTCCCTATTTGCTTTTTAAACGTCCTTATACATAGTTTATGTGGACTGTGTAAGTGTGTCTCCAGCCACACTTGAAGCTGAGAGCCATTTCTCTTAGTAGGAGATTAATTGCTTTTGATCAAAGTTGTCACACGGTGTTGCACTGGTCGTAATGGACTTAAAGCAGAACAGGTAGAGCAATGAATGAGGGAAAAAACAGCCAACGTTATCTTGTTGTTCGTGTTGCTGGTTGAGGAAATTTAATTCGTCCTTCTTGTTTACCCTCCACGTTTGTTCTGGGAGCAAGGCTTCAATGTCAGCGCTGATGCTGAAACATGCTGCTATCAGACGGGAGAACCGGAGGTTGGGTTCACACTCGGCTCATTTGGAAAGGGGATATATCAGAAAGGACCATGTGACAGAGATTAATGCCGGCCCGGTGCATGGAATAACATCCCCCTCTTGCCCTGGAACAACTTTCCGATAAAGGCGACTGTGTAACACCTTAGTGTCACGCAATAACAGAAAGCCATTATTCTGGAAAAGTTTACGATGGACAGGCTTCTCATCTGCTGCAAATTAATATTTTTATGTGCTCTGGAGTACATCATGCCACGTTATGTAAGCCTTTTTTAGTCTGGCGTCAAGGAAATGATGCAATCAAATATTCATTATGTGATATGCCAAACGTTATTCTCGGTAGCTGGGGAAGGTAAAGTGGTCACGTTCACTCCAGCTGTTGCCCAATCTCCATCCTGTTGGACATTCAAATGCAAGTTAATGAACAAAGAGAGCGATAATAAAAGAATCAGGCCCGTCAGATAAATCTGGGCACACTTATTTCCAATTCTTTACCCTTCACAGAGTCCTTTTCCTGTCCTATTATACAGCGGCTACAGAAGATATTTGGACACACTCAAAAATGTATGAATGTATTTGCATTAGATAACAAAATATCAGAGAGACATCAAAACATTGCACAAAATTAAGTTTGTTTCATTTTAAATTATAAAGTCAAGTATTTGTTTAGCACTTTTCACAATACGTGGGTGTATTTGACTTTAGTAGTCTTTCGTGTGATATTGTTTTTTTTTACAAGCTTTCTGACACAACAGGCTATGTAAGATTTTTCTCCGGCTCCAAAACAGCTGGACCAATCAACAAACAGAGGGCAGTCTAAGAGCCGTGACATACTGTAGACGCTTAGCCCCAAATTAAAAATTGTAGTTTAGGTCAGGGAAATCTACAACTACATGGAGACATGGTATGCTGTGTGCTCTGTTGTGGAAAAGATTACTGGATTTGCCAACTGAAACACCTTTAAATTTATCTACTTTTACAGATCGTCTGCAATTATGCCATTCCAGACTCTATCTACAAAGCAAAGTTAATAATGTGATGATCTGTGGGGTAGAATGAGATGTACAGTCACAGAAACATTCTGGAGACATCTGAGACTTATCTTGTAAAAACCCACTGAACAAACGTCTTTGTCAGAGGTTGAAATGACGTCCCCTGACAAGCCAGAATGAAAGCTTTTATGACGTCTTTTTAAGATGTCTTTTTTGATTGTTTATTTGGCCCAGAAGCAGTATAAACAATGTCTAAAATTAGTCTACAGTTGATGTTATACAATGTTGAACGTAAGTCCACAATGAGCACATTTTAACTAAATTTGATCCATCTAGAGACATATGTATATCAATACTGGACGTTCAAAAGACGTCATAAAAACTTTCATTCTGGCTTGTTACGGGACGTCATTTCAACGTCTGACAAAGAGGTTTCTTCAGTGGGAAGTTGCATATTAGGTCACCTAATAGCGAAACTGTCACGATCAGAAACTAGCGAAAATTAGGGGAAAATAAGGCTACAAATTTTGTTGTGTGTTCAAGCTTTTAGATAAGTGAGACTGTATCCCAAAAATCATAAATTGAAGATGTTTGTCCTAAATGAGTCCAATATTTCCTAAATAAATAAGTACTTATTTAAGTAACACTGCAGAGAAATATGGAAATATGTTTTTTCATTACAATCGGTAACATTTCTGATTTCAGGGAAAATTATATTGTAACGTCATTTCTATAAATCATTGTGAATTTAGTCATTAGACATTTAAACAGAGAGCTAGAAACTAAACACATATAGTGCTTTAATAAAGCAATACATCTACTGTTCAACTTTCAACAATCACTTTGGCACCAGTTACTTAAAGTAATCCAAAAAATAGCTTAGAAAGCTGCAGTTAATTTTGAGAAAAGCTCTAGTATCGTTTGTGTATAGATGCTGTTTGTTGTCTAATGCAGTGGCGTTTAGACATTTTATTGTCCAAATACATTTTGGGGTCACTGAACATGCAATGCAGGGTCTTTTCTTTCTCTCCTAATGGTGTCTTCCTCTCCAGCCCCTCCCTGCATTTATTTATGCCCGACTCGGAGTCTCCACAGTCAGTATCCATCCATTATGTCCTCCCCTCTTTAATTTGGTTGGCAAATTTAATTTACAAATGAATACCTTGCCTTTCTAATGGCCCATCGGGAAAGATAAATACACTTTTGTATGGAGAGTGTTTGATCACTTTTTTTTCCCTCTCCTGTCTTCTTCTTTGATGCTAGTGAGCTGGCTAGAGAGAAGCCATAGATGACAGTCAGAAGAGAATGAGTGCTTGAAATGATACAGCATGTGCAGCTAATGTGGCGTCTTGATTGAGCAGTTTGCCACACAAATGTATGCTGTAACATCGTGAGATTAATTTAACTCCATATTACGTCTGGAATCATAGCTGAGCACTTACTACTTTAATAGTGTATGAATACAAATGGATGTTCGAAGGCACATGTTTTAGTGTTTGTATCAACGTTTCTCTGGAGTTACATTGTGAACACAATCATGCATTTATCTGATGTTAACTCCTGCATTTTGCTTAAATGATTAATATTTTACTAAACATCCTCTGATGAATAGCTTAAACAAACAAACAAAATAAGAAGATGATTATGAGGATAATTGTTTCTGGTAAAATCTTTTTAAAACAAACAAACAAATACCGTATATAAATAAATAAATTACTTTTTTTTAATGAAGAAAAAAAAAACAGTTACAGTAACATTTACAATTACATGAGTGCACAATAAAATAAAATTAAATGTAAACATTTTATTACATTTTATTAAAATAAATTAGATTAAATTCTACTTAAATAAAATATAGTATATTAAACAAATATTACTGGAGTGCATTTTACAGTAAATAAAATAAAATACAATTTCAAAATGCAAAAACAAATCAATAAAACAAACAAACAAACAAACAAACATTACTGGAGTATGTTTAAAAATAAAAAAGAAATAATAATAAAATGTTAATTAAAAATGTAAATAAAATATAGCAAATGCGGGAGTGCATTTTACACTGAACTAAACTGATATAAAATTAACTTCTACTTCAAAATGTAAATAAAATAAAGCAATTAAAAAACAAACATTGCTTTAATGCATTTAAAAATTTTAACAACATTATTAACTCTAGTAGTTTGATTAAAATAGGCTTACTTACAGTTTTCATCTTTAAAAATATTAATATTTAATCCTATATATAAGGACATAACGTAAATGTTCTGCATAGAAGGAATAATCCACATAGAGATGTGTTGGTGTTCACTCTGATGAGCCACTTCTCTAAAGGGTCCACTGAGCACAATAGAGGAAAATGAGAAAGTGTAGAACAATGAAAAGGCTTTCATTTAAGAGCATTAGATTATCAGAAAGAGAGGGAGAATCTTCACAGAAGTAATCAAGCCTTGATGAAATAAAGGAATGCATTAAGCCTTCACAGAGTCAAACCGAGATGCAGCGATGACCACACAAAGCCCAGAGCATTAGCAATCTCATTTCAAATGTCTTAAAGCCTGGCAAAACATGCAAACTGGTTCAAAAATAGAATACCAATTTCAAAAGCATTATGAGGGTTAAAGGTTGTACTGATTAACATTACTTACTTCACAAAGATAAGATAAGCGGTTTTAAATAGTGGAGCATACCGTAGACCTTAACACCAAACAAACAAGCCACATGAACGGTCAATTGTTAAAAAAAAAAAAAAAAAGCTCTGAAAATCATAACTAATTAAGCACAACTACTAAAGTTTAAATCTAGCAGAATGACAAACTTACAGTTTAAAAATATTTTATTAATATTGGTGCAGCTCTCTTGAACTAACATGGCTTTTTATGGAGCTTCAACAAAATATAGTATAGTAATTCAGTATATGAGATATGAGACTTAACTGGTTTCGTAAACTGCAAAAAGTATAGTTTTTTTAACATAAAACACTCTTTACCTAACAGAACTCAGAGCAAGCATTTCACTGCCACACTCAACTCAAGTTCACGAGGAACCCCAAGTGTGATTTTAATTAAAAAATAAAAAGAATGTTTAGAAAAAAAAACAAAAAAACAAGAAGATTCACCCTTAAAAGCAGGCCATGTATAAGTGTGGGCCCTTCATGCTATTCATTCATTTGCTGAAAGTGCATACATACTAACTTTAAAAAGATGTTTTCAGATGATATATGAGTGAAGGTTAATGTATAATTTAAAGGACTCAATTAAATGGGTTCGAGAAACTTAAATATGCTTATCACAGCTGGCATTGTACAAACGGCTGAACACCTACAAAAGATGTCAAGGACATGGACCTGAGAAAATCACAGCGTTCTATCTAATCTGACCATGCATCTTTCAGTACGAGCTGTGTCACTGATGGAGGCACGATTCCATTAGAAAGCTTGTGAAATTTAATTTCCACCCTTTGCTGAGGACACTGTTGATTTGGCCATTCTCAGACAATCTAATACATCTTTGCTTATTTAAAAAGGATAGCTGGGGTTTAGACCACAAACTGTGCAATACAGATCTAAAGACTTGTTTTGATCAGCAGAAAATCTGATCGCTTTTGTAGTTTATTGTAGCCTGTAAAGCCTACGGTACCATGACTGTCAGGCCAGGACTGCACTGGGATCAGTGCAGTCAACTGCAAACACACTCAAACCTATAACGAGGTAATCACCGCCACCTGGGGCTCATCAGGTGAGCTTGCATATAAGCTCACTGCACTATTCACACGACGGCGGTGATCAAGGTAATACTTACTATGCTTATCTGATATCACGTTCATTGTCTTTACCTGTTGACTTACCTGAGTTCAAGTTTATGTGCTCCAAGTGACTTCTGGGATCTGCTGCGCTGCTCCAATCATCTGCCTGGATCTTCATGCAATCTTAATACACGAGGACAGGATCTTCAGATTAGAGCACTCACCAGCACCACGAGCACATTATCTCACAGCGCGCAGCATTACTGGGAAACCTCACAAAAAGGTATACTCACCCACGATACTTACCAGTTGTACATTACCTGTCTTCACAGACGATATTCACGAAATCCCTTCCGCCTCTGGAACAACCTGGAAAGAAGTAAAAGGCATAATCAACTTCACAGTGAATTACGGAGCAAATTACATCTGGCTTGTGATCATCTTACCTGAGTTTCCCACGGACATTGAGAACTGTGTGTGCTGCATTGCTGAAGTCAAGTTTATCATCACTATTCCATTAAAGACTTTCTTAATTTCAATAAATATTATTATTCTATGTAACATATTGTGTTCAGATGCATCAGTGCCTGTAACTGCACCTGCAGTAACCATCCGAAGGCGTGTCGTAGCTGTCACGTGTCAAGAGGGGGAATGCGCGTGCGCAGCAACAATAAAGACACAGTTGTTCAGCTCCACATGTCTGGTTCTTGCAAGCAATACATTACATGGTGTCAGAAGTCCGAAGTACATTGAATAAAGTATATCAGGATGGCGTCTTCACAATTTGAGCACCCGAAGATCGACTGGGACGCTGCCGATCTGTACCAGGAGTTTGAAAGGTTCCGAAGTCATGTTGTGTTCGTCTTTGAAGGACCGCTCTCGGAGCTAGCAGCTAAACAACAAGCCGGCTGGCTAGGTACGTGGCTCGGAGAGCAAGGTAGAGAAGTGTACAAGACGTTTACCTGGGCTGAGGGTGAAAAAGAGGATCCCTCTAAAGTGCTGGATAAGTTTGCAAGCTACATCAGACCAAGAAAAAATAAAAGGATTGCAAGACATCGCTTCAAACAGAGGAAACAAGGTCAGACCGAAAGTTTTGATAACTTTTTGAAGGATTTGAGACTGATCCTGATGGACTGTGAATATCCTGATCCGGATGATATATTAATAGATGCAATCATCGCGGGTGTGAGAGAAAAAAGGGTACAGGAGAGACTGCTGGATAGAGGCGAGGAACTGACACTTCCAAAAGCTATTGAAATATCTCAGCAGTTTGAAATGTCACAGATACAAATGAAAATTGTCAGAGAAGAAGAAGCAAAAGTATCAGTAGTGACAGTGAAACCCAAACATCCCCCACACGTTAAAAAAATGTACAAAGGACAAACGAAACCCACGCACATCAAACAAAATCCAGACAAAAGGCAGAGAAGCTGCACAAGCTGCGGGAAAGATGCAGAGCATAAATGGAGCAAAGGAAAGTGCCCAGCAAAGGGATCGGTGTGTGCATACTGCCACAAACCGAATCACTGGGTAGCGGTGTGTCGTAAGCGTGCTGTCAACACAGTGGATATAGCACCGGACCAAGATTCTTCAGAGGAGCAGATACTGAATATCAATTTAATGCAAGATGATAAAACTGAGGTCGACAAATGGACTGTGAACCTGGATATCCTGTCCCAGGAAGTGTTGTTCAGAATTGACACGGGCGCCAAGTGCAACACCCTAACGTTGGGCAGGTATCAGTTACTCATGCATGAAGGTGAGCTCAAACGTTCCAGTACTGTCCTACGCTCATACTCAAATCATAAGCTGAATCCTGTTGCTGCAGTTGATCTCCTGGCAAAATACAAAGCTCGAGAAGTGAGTGCAGAGTTTGAAATTGTAGATATTGCTCAGGAAAATGTGCTCAGTGGCGTTACAGCAGAGGCTTTGGGCCTGATTGTTCGTCTTCACTCTGTACAAAAGACTGACGAAGCAGACAAAATGCAAAATACTAATGAGTATTTCAATGCTACATCGTCACTGAGTGTATCTTCAGGTTTGATCGAGTTTCCAGAGCTGTCGCGCACCACCGGAACACTGCCAGGTACATACACCATCAAGATTGATACGGATGCCAAAGGTGTGGTCCATCCTGTCCGTCGCCAACCCGCTGCTCTTAAAGCAAAAATAATAGAGAAGCTGCGTGAGATGGTGGAGGATGGCTACATTATAAAAGTTGATCAACCTACTGAATGGGTGAGTTCAATGGTGGCTGTAGTACGCAACGATAAAATAAGAATCTGCATTGATCCCAGTGACCTAAATAAAGTCATAAAAAGAGAGCACCACCCTATGCGCACTATAGAAGAAGTGGTGTCGGCAATGCCAGGTGCTAAGTTTTTTTCAGTTCTAGATGCCAAAGCAGGATTTCTACAAATAAAACTAGATGAGGCTTCGTCCCTCCTAACGACCTTCAACACACCAATTGGAAGATATAGATGGCTGAGGCTTCCCTTTGGACTAAAATGCGCCCCTGAAATCTTTCAGCGCATCATGGATGAGATGCTTGAAGGTGTCACTGGAGCCATAAGTGTCATGGATGACATCCTGGTTGCGGCCCCCACAAAGGAGGAGCATGATGCAATATTGCGCAAAGTGGTTGAGAGAGCAACAAGCTACAACCTCAAGCTAAACTTTAACAAGTGTCACATCCGCCAACCAGCAGTGCCATATGTGGGTCATCTAATAACAGCTGACGGGCTCAAGCCAGACCCAGTTAAAATTAAAGCAGTGCAGCACATGTCACGGCCAACCGACAAAGATGGTGTTCGCCGTTTTCTGGGATTTGTCACCTACCTTTCAAAGTTCATACCGAATCTCAGCGAAGTGGATGCTCCACTACGTCAGCTTCTAAAGAAAGAGGTGGAGTTCACATGGCAGCCAGCTCAGCAAAAAGCCTTTGTTAGGCTTAAGGAATTGTGCACACGTCCACCAGTACTACAGTTTTTTGACCCTTCAAAACCAGTGGAGATATTCTGTGATGCCAGTAGTAATGGATTAGGAGCTGTCCTCCTGCAGAATGGACAGCCCATAGCTTTCTCATCCAGGTCCTTAACTGATGCAGAAACGCGCTACGCGCAAATAGAGAAAGAGATGCTCTCTATTGTCCATGCCTGCGCAAAGTTCCACAACTACATATTAGGCACACATGTCACAGTGTACAATGACCACAAACCCCTCGAGGACATTTTCAAAAAATCACTGCTGTCGACCCCAATGCGCATCCAGAGAATGCGTCTTCGCTTACAGTGGTATGATCTGACGGTTAAGTACAGGAGAGGAAAAGACATGGAGCTGCCCGACACGCTGTCTAGGGCACAACTTTCAGAGTGCGTGCCAGAGATCGATGGCCTGGAATGTGTCTCCGTGCTCAGCTTTGTCTCAGTCAGTGACCAAAAATACTCAGAACTAAAGGAGCGCACACAAAAGGAGTTAAACTGTCTCCTTCAGACAATTCAGAGTGGCTGGCCTGACCGCAGACGAGATGCGCCTGTGCCTGTACAGCCATACTGGGACTCAAGAAGTCAATTAGCTTCATCGGATGGACTCATTTACAAAGGATTGCGCATCGTAGTTCCCCCCACAATGCGGGAGCACATGCTGAAACTCGTTCACCAGTCTCATCTGGGGATGGTGAAAAGTAAACAGCGAGCTCGTGAGGTGCTCTACTGGCCAGGAATGAGTGCGGAAATTGAGGAAGTAATCAGAAATTGCAGCAAATGTGCTGACTTTCAAAATAAACTGCCGAGGCTCCCCCTCAAACCAACGGAAACACCAGAGTTGCCATTTGCAGAGGTAGCGTCAGATCTGTTCGAGTTTAATGGGAAACAGTACGTTGTGCTGGTAGATTACTACTCAAAGTTTATTGAAGTGGATGAGCTAAGGGACATAAGAAGCAGCACTGTCATAGAGACTATGAAAGCTCAATTTTCCAGGCATGGCATACCGTCCTTGCTTCGGTCAGATAATGGCCGTCAGTATTCTTCAGAAGAGTTTAAAAACTTCTGCGAAAGTTATGGAATAACACACAAAACGTCCTCACCACATACTCCACATTCGAATGGCGAAGCAGAGCGTGCAGTGCAAACAGTGAAGAGGCTGTGGAGTAAAGCAGCAGATAAACACCTAGCGCTAATGGACTACAGAACCACTCCACTTGAGTCAGTAGGCCTGTCACCTGCACAGCTGTTAATGGGCAGGAGGCTTCGCAACAAGTTACCAGCTGCTCGAGCCCTACTTGTACCAGCAGCTTATGATCACCTTAAAGTGAAGCGCCTGCTAGACAATACGAAGTGCACTCAAAAGTTCTATTATGACTCCAAGAGAACAGGAAACCCTCCTGTTGCTCTCAAACCAGGTGATGAGATCAGGATGCAGCCGTATCCTGGCAACAGAAAATGGTCCCCTGGTGTTGTCGTTAAGCCGTACAGTGCTCCTCGGTCCTATGTGGTCGAGTGTGGAGGTAAGCAGTATCGGCGGAACAGCCAGCATCTTCGCAGAAGCACAGCAGCAGCTAACAGTCCCCGTCACTATGTGTGTGATGATCAGTGGACTGAGCCCCTAAGTCTGTCTGAGGAGTCACATACTTCCTGTTCTCCTGAACTGTCACCCTCAAACCCCAGCACCAAAGTGGTACCAGAATCAAGCGCAAGTGATGCCCCTTCCGCTCAGGCTCAACCGAAACGCACTACAAGGCTGGGTAGAGTTGTGAAGCCCCCTGATAGACTGAACCTGTAACTGTCCACAGTTTGTTGTGTTTACCAGTAAGCATTCCTTCCCGTTGTGTGAAAGAAGACACAGTGGTTGTATTTAATTTCTGTTTGTTTTGTTTTTTTTTGGTTGTGGAATTTTAGTTAACAAACAAGCAGTACTGAGTTGATTTACAGTAAAAAAATAAAATAAAAAAAAAAGTCAAGTTTGTATAAAGTATTTGTTTTAAGAAGGAGAGATGTAACATATTGTGTTCAGATGCATCAGTGCCTGTAACTGCGCCTGCAGTAACCATCCGAAGGCGTGTCGTAGCTGTCACGTGTCAAGCGGGAATGCGCGTGCGCAGCAACAATAAAGACACAGTTGTTCAGCTCCACATGTCTGGTTCTTGCAAGCAATACATTA
>JAUCNO010001819.1:22072814-22100018 GCA_032353835.1 Enteromius viviparus
TATTGCTGATGTCACACTTTCATGTGCACGTGCTACATTAACTCAGGATCAAGCCTGGGTTAACAAAGAAAGTTGATAAGCTTAATAATTGTACCAATAATGATTGTATCGGTTTGGATTTGTCAATCCAAAACTAATCCTGTAACTCAGAGTTTTTTTAGCCACCATCATGGTACAGGCCCCAGCTCTCTACGAAGGGACTCATATCAATAAACTCAGGTTTCCGCCCCGCTTTTCAGTTGTCATGGTGTTTCATTGTTGGCTCCACCCATTGACCTAGTTTTATGTGCATAAAACCCTGCAAATGTTTGTATGTCTTTACGGTTCATTGTACTGTCTCGCTGTCGTGTTTTTTTTATTCGTGTTTCCCTGTTATTCTGGATTATCTGTTACCGACCTCGCCTGCCTTTGATTATCGTTTCTGTTTTGCCCTTTGGATATTGTTTACACCTTGCACGATCTACGCTATGGACTCTGACTACAATTCAGCCTCGCCTCTGATACTGATGTTTGCCGGTATTGATCCTGACTGTCTGTTTACACTCTGTGTGTTACATTAAAAGCCTTGCATTTAAATCCGAACGCTTCCTCTACTCCTTCACCTGACACTATCTATCTATCTATCCATCCATCCATCCATCCATCCATCCATCCATCCATCCATCCATCCATCCATCCATCATTTTTATTATTTACTGTATTCAGAAGTCATGATTACGTTTTTTAAGTATAAACTCAAACCAATGCAGATGTTTTTAATAAACTTTCTCTAGAGATGAAGAAATCAAACAACTGTGTAATTGTAAATAGTTTTTAAAAGTTTTCGAAATATTATTGAAGTTACTACTTACTGTAGATTGCTTCTTGGGAAATGTTTGCAACCTCTTGCACCTTCTTCTGTTCTGTGATATTACTCAGTCTATGACAGGTGCTTAGAAAAAGAAGAGGGCTTGGTGACAGGAGCCCAAACAATGTCATTTTACAGGCTTTTAGTGCAAGTGATTACTCTTTTTTATGTCACATTATAGAGGCAATTTTTTTCTTTAGTAAAAATGTGCACCGTTTCATTCACAATGTTCATGAAGATAGCAAATACATTATTTGCACTCTAAGTGATGTATAGCAGAATCGTCTTTGTGATTTCTTTCTTGCAGGAATGACTGAATGAAGTAGGCCAGTAAATTAGACCTGAGAGCAGATAATAATTCAGTATTTGTGTTTTCATGTCTATCAGACAGGGACTCAGTTCTAGTGTTTGCGTAGATGCTCTGACAGACCCAAGCTGGTGACGCTTGTCAGTGCTGGCCGCTTTTCCGTCAGACAGCAGACATGACAGCTGTGTTTATGGGAGCGGGGATGTCCCAGGACCAGACAGTCAGATTTAGAGGAGGAGTGGAAACTGACACAAACACATACACCACCGTCACGGAGAAGACACAGGAACATGAATGCTGAATGTGGAGAACAGAGCTTGAGACAGCACTGGATGCTACACCAGAAATAAAGCTCCAATGGCTTTTATGGTTCCGTGACACATCTTAAATATCTTTTCACTGCACAAAATGTTTTTGTTTTATTTATTTATTGTTTGCTTGTATGTTTTAAAATAAAAGTGCGATTTTGGATTCCCGATAAGAAACGCTCAGTGAACAGGTCTTAAAGGAAGCATTCACTTCTTAGTGTAAATAATATTTCAATAATCTGAAGGGCATTTTCAAAAGGAAGAGTAATCTTAACGATTCTAAAAATCCTAAACGTTGATCCTAAAATATAAATACTAGCTGAAAAAAACAGAAAAATCTGAAATTAACAACATCAAACAAACAAGTTGGAGTACTACTATAACTAAAACTAAAACCGAATACATAATTTTAAAAATATATTTACTTTAACATATACACTGTAAAAAAAATCCCTAAAATTTACGCTGTGAAAAAACTACAGCTGTGGTTGCTGAAGTTCGACCGTGAAAACAACATTTTAATTTATTTTACAAATGAGCATGTAAAACAAATATCTTTTTATGTGGAGCATTGTTTACCTGTTTGCATCTCTAATTAATTAGTTTCAGTTGCTACAAAAAGTATTATTACTGTAACTAGTGTAACTAATAACTGCCCAACACAGTTTAACACAGACAAATGTATCTGCCCATCTTTTTCACTCAAAATAATTTACTAACCATTCATCATATTCAAAAGCATCTATTTATTCCCATCAGGGGTCTTTCAATAATGATCAATAAGCGATCCCTCCGGAGTTGGAGTTTGAGGGGATGATGGGAGTTCAAGTTAAGCCTGTGGCAGAGACTGTCTCAAAGACAAACACAGTCGCTCTTCCCTTCAGACCGGCTGCGAGGGCCCAGATGATTTTTCACAATTATTGTCAGCCGCCTCATCGATCGCAGGGCTAAATTATAGCAAACAAACGCCTCGCTCGAGAACATTTGACCTGAAACGATACGGGAGGTGATGCGACGCAAGACGATCGGCTCGTTTTGTCAACAATACTCTTTTATACGTCTAATGGAAATGAATACGCAACCAAAAGCGGCGTCCCTTTCCATTAGAGATGACTAAAGTTCAGCGGGTGTCAGAGGACGTAAACACGCTCCTTCACACGTGGGCTGCTCGATGCTAATAAGTGGCAATCATAATAATCTACAACCACACTCCAGCTCAGTCCCTGGCCGAGCATTAGCAGCATGTTGCCAGCCAATAAATAACCGGGCAAATAAAACGTCTGTCCTGCACAGCACAAAATGTTCCAGAGCGTATGCAAAATAGGTCAATTACGGCCGACTGTAGGTCATTCTAAAACTATTCCCTTTTATCGACTATTGCCGCGAGGCCCCAGGAAATAAGCTACGCCACAATTGATCGTCGCAGCCAGCTCGTTTCTTTTGTCCCACAGAGAAGAGCCGCCACAGAAAATGACACAACTCATTTGTTTTACAAGGTTGCACTTGAGGATTTTCTTAAAAAAAAAAAAAGCCTTGGAATATGCAGCTTGAGTCGCTCCGTGCTCGGGAAGTAATTAAGGATCAGTTTTTCTCCTCAGACGTGTTCATTGCGAGCGGATCAGGGACGGGCCTCAGATTGAGGGATAAGGGCAGTGCGTTTAGGACAGTATTTTATGGTCAGATTTTGGTTCAGCTGGTAAGAGTGCTGAGCTTCGGAGGTTTGATGGCTGTCCAATCTTAAATGTCAAAGCCTGATCAATAAAAGTTTAAAGGGTTCTTTAAACTTTTGTCTCTGGGCAAAAGGACAAGGAGGACAACAGGAAACTTACTGAGCCTTAGATGAGGATTTTGTTCATATGCCCATGTCCTTTTATGGCATTTCTATAAAAACATAATTTGGGATTCTGTTTACTTTCATTTCACATAGTTATATATATTTTTTCTTTTCAAATCAAGCAGCTTTATGTTGTTTATTATGTTTTTTTTTTTTTTGCATGATTTAAAGGAGTGGTAACATTTCCATGCATTCAGAGTTGGTTATATTTTTAAAAGTTAGATTATCATGCTACCCATGGAGAAAGTAATAAAAAATAAAAATAAAACTATTTGGACATTTGACCAAGTATTTATGTGCCAAAAATCATAATTTAGTTTGTACAAGTTTTAGAAAGTTTTTTTCTTGATTTTCTTTTTTTTTTCCTTCGATCGTTTAGTGCTCTTCACTCTTTAGCCCCGCCCACACAGCAAGCCTCCTGGAGCTCGGCTTTTTCTTTCAAAAATATGATAAAACTAAAGACTTTTTGGAGATATGAAGGATGCAGTGCTACTCTATAGGCACTTAAGATTAACATGAGATTGGCCAAACCTGCCTATTTAAGGTCCTCTTTAAACATAAAAACAATTTACTGTAAAGGTGCAAAATCTGCATGCAGAACTTTTGCATCCCCCCATAATACCCCAGAGAGTTGTGCAGATTAATTTTGAAATGACTAGATTGCACCTGTACAATTGCACAGATTTTACTAACTATTAAAAAAAACGGTTCTTTAGGGAACTGAAAATGGTTGTTTTATAAAAACTAATCTTTTTTTTTTTTTTTTTTTTTTTTAAGTGTTGAACAAAATGTTGCATAAAATGTTCTTTGTACGTGGAAAAATGTTCTTCGGATTATTAAAATGTTCTTCACACTAAGAATGTATGCTTTTAAGAACTGTTCACAGAAAAATAAACTCTTTATCTGCATTCTCCTACAGTCATTGGTCAGTATGTAGAGTTTTCATCTCAGTTCTACATAATGGTGTCCAGATACTTGTTCTACCAGCATGCATTAACACATGGCTGTATCTGTTAACACCTAGAAAAAGCCTGCCCACAGAGGCTAGAAGAGATGAATTCACATAAACAATACATTACAAAGAACTCCCTTAGGAGGTCAATTTACTGTATAAGCCACAATTAACTGGATTACACATTTTTTGTACAATTATTTTCAGCAGATCTTGCTGGAATGCTGATGATTGTGCCCATTTTCTCATAAGATATTGACTATTGGATCTGACATTACTACGTTGGATCCGGTTCATATTTCGGTGTACTATAACAGCGTGAAGGTCAGGTTATGTAGGCTATTTATTATTTTTACCCAATTTCTATACAATCCCTTTGCGCGCCCGCTCTGATTTTCTCTGAACAGTTTGTCTAAGGAAAGGTTAGTAGGTAGGATTGTGCTGCTGTGTGGTGCAATACAGTCCCTGCAGTTTAATCAAAAAGGCTGATGGTGTTTGGGCCAAGATAGTCAGAGGAGAATATTACAGTGTCAACTTCCTAGCCAGTCTCTCTCTCCGTCTGTCTCATTTGCTTTCTCTGTCTCTTGGCTACATTTGTTTTTCTTCCAAGAGGAACATTCTATTGCTCAGAGATTGCTCTTTCATAGCTCGCAAGACTTAATGAAGTTCTTTTTTTTTTGCGTTAGTCAAATATCAACTTTGTATAGCATATGTCTCTTAAAATTTCTTAAAACCTAGCTCTATGGTAATAGTAGTTAGTATTCAAAGAAGCATAGTGTGGCCAAGTTCATTTGTTTTAGGTAGAATGCGTTAATATGATATGTCTTGTAAAATTTGAGTGCAGTGCAAATACTTAACTACATTATAACTGCAATTAATAAAAAATGTATTACAGCTTAAATGTATGTGTGTCATGATTTTTCTGTGTTTTCCCTGGACTTTTATGTTGAAGTGTTGCTTTGTCCCCATGCCACTGAGTTGTTTGCTTGTGTTTCCAGAGTTACCCTTGTTTGTTTCTATGACTACTGCACACGCCCCCTTGTTACCTCGTTTAGTCTGATTGTCTGAGTGTATTTAGGTGGTGTGCTTTTCTCTTGTGTTTGCTGGTCGTGCATGCGGAATGGCGATGTTAAAGATGTTCCTGGTTCCAGTGTTCTGGTTTGTTCTACATTGCTTCCTTTGGAATTAAAGTTTGTGTTTGCTAATGGTTTCTTTCTCTGCCTGAGTTCATCGTTACAGAATTACAAGCCAACAATGAATCCAGCAGCACAAGTTATGTGTCTCCGTCAAGGACATCGGCCCATTGTAGACTATGTAAGTGACTTTGTAGAGCTAGCACATTTGACTACTTTAAGTGAGCAATGTCTGATGATATTTTTTCGTGGTGGCCTATCTGAGCCACTCAGCTCCTTAATGCCTTTGCATGAGCCTCACTGGACTCTAGAGTTTTACATTAATCTGGCACTTCAGCTGAGTTTCTCTTTATTCACTGGTGGTGTCATGGTGGAAAAACATAAAATCCCGTGCATCAACCCCGAGTCAGTTTCAGAGCCAGCTCTGGTCCGGGAAACCCCAGAGTCCGCTCCAGCTCCAGAGCCCGCTCCGGTTCAGGAAACTCACGAGTCCGCTCCAGCTCCAGAGCCCGCTCCGGTCCGGGAAATTGAGGAGTCTGTTCCAGCGGTCCGGGAAATTGAGAAGTCCGCTCCAGAGCTTGCTCCGGTCCGGGAAACCCCAGAGTCCACTCCAGCTTCAGAGTCAGCTCCAGTCCGGGAAACCCCAGAGTCCACTCCAGCTTCAGAGCCCGCTCCGGTTCAGGAAACTCACGAGTCCGCTCCAGCTCCAGAGCCCGCTCCGGTCCGGGAACCCCCAGAGTCCGCTCCAGAACCCGCTCCGGTCCGGGAAACCCCAGAGTCCACTCCAGCTCCAGAGCCCGTTCCAGAGCCTGCCACGGCCCCAGTGAGCCCTCCGGAGCCATACATGGTACTGGCAACATCTTTCACTCTGGATATGGTTTGGCTATCTTTTAATCTGCCTGCTCCACCCTGGCTTCCTGATCTGCTGGCACCACCTTGGTGGTTTTCAGCTCTATCTGCTCCGCACTGGTTTTCTGCTCTGCCATCTATACTGCGGTCCTCTGTTCCTCTGCTTTTACATGGACCTGGCCCCCCATCTCTTCCTCTATTCCGACTCTGTTTTGCTGCCCTCCTGGACTGCACCATTTTATAAACATCTGGAATCTGCTCCTTAAAGGGAGGGCTCTGTCATAATTGGTCTGTTTTTTTTCCTAGACTTTTATGTTGCTTTGTCCCCATGCCACTGAGTTTGCTTGCTTCTGTTTCCAAAGTTACCCTTGTTTGTTTCTATGACTACTTTCTATGACTACACACCCCCTTGTGACATAACCCCCTCCTCCATGAGCGTCTCTTGACGCTCGCATTCAATGTCGAAGGCGGCCACCACCTCTGGAAGCAGGACAGTTCGAATGGGATTGGTGAAACTCAGCGGTTAGTGAAGGATCCAGTATATCATCACGATCAACCCAGCATCTCTCCTATGTGCCGTATCCCTCCCACTCTATTAGGTACTGGAACAATCCATTCCACCACCGGGAGTCGAGGATTTCTTGGACTCGGTAGATGTTCTCCAGGGCTTCAATCTCGGGTGGAGGAGGGGGTTCCGGGAGGCCTGCTGGTGGAGGGAACAGACAATGTGACGTTTCAGCAAAGATACATGAAAGGTTGGTGCTATACGGTAGTGAGGTGGGAGTTTGAGTTCATAAGTGACTTCATTAATCTGGCAGACAATGGGGAATGGGCCAACGTATTTAGGACTCAGTTGATGTCTCGGGTGGAGAGCCAGACCAACTCTCCAAGCTCGCCTATATGGGTATTGGCGAACGCCGGGTGTCTGCCTCCGGACTGCAGAGTCCCACAACCCTCTCTCTCTCCCGGAACCAGAAATCTACCGCTGGGACTGAGGAGGGTTCATTACTCCAAGGGAAGAGAGGTGGTTGGTAACCTAGGACACATTGAAAGGGTGTTAATTCTGTAGTCTTCTGCCTCAGTGAGCATACTCAGCCCAGGAATTCTGGTGGTTGGACAATAGGCTTCCTGTGCGGTTGTGGTCCAAATTATAGTTTTCTTGGCCCCTTTTAGAAGAGAGGTTAAAACAGAGGTGATTTGACTGTAGCCGGAGATAAAGCGTCTTTGGAAATAACAAACCCTAAAAATCGCTGCAGCTCCTTGACCGTGGTGGGTGTAGGCCACTCGTGAACTGCCTCAATCTTCCTCGAGTCTATTTCTAGGCCTTTGAGTGAGATGAAATAGCCCAGAAATTGCACTTGGGTCAGGTGGAACTCACACTTCTTTCCCTTCAGGTAAAGTTGGTAATCTCATAGGTGTTGCAGTACCAGCTTGACGTGAGAGATGTGTGAGGTAATATCTGGTGAATAAATCAGAATATCATCCATATACACTATGACACAGCTAATAGTAGGTATGTGCCTTGTCCTATGTCCCAACAGAACATCCATAGTGGCCTCGGGCCAGATTAGAAAGGATATAGACTCCCGGTGAAGACAGTTGATCTGCAAGGTGAGTGGGTAAGTGCAAGTGTTTACTGGCCGGTTGTCAAGGGCTTTTCCTTGAATAGTTGTGATTCTGTAGGCTGTGCCACTCCTGCATTTAGGAATCCATAGAGCCACTGCAGTGGTTGCAGTGAGAGAGGCAGTTCACAAGGCTAAACTGGTAAGTATATAAGGCAGAATAGATACTCAGTCCTTTCGCAAGGGATCGGAGTCCGATTCAAGTAGACAGGCTTTTAGGCAGACAGACTTCAGGTAGGCAGAAGAGCGAAGTCTGTTTGAGTTGGAACAACCTTGAGCTCAGCCATTCACTTGGCCTTTTAAGGTGTGCAGGTGATTGGGGACAGGTGCTAGTAATCTGGTGATTGGAAGTGGGTGAATGGGACTGATCCTGGATCAGGTAAGTGTGGTGGTGACTGATCTAGGAACCGGTGACTGTGATGGTGTGACACCACCTCAATAGGAGCAGAAGTGTTTTGCAATACAATATGACCACAATAAGTACATTGTACTTATTTTTTTTATTTAATTACATAGTAGTTAAAGCCACCTAATATAAAGTGTGACTGGTTAAAGTACTATTGAATGTAGTGATGAGCATTTATGATAAACAAATATATATATAAATATATACGTATATATATATATATATACACAAATTTATAATATAAATTGTACTGTGGTTTAAAAAGTGCACTTTGTAATAATGTAAAATTAGAGGTTTACTGTAGGCTATTGCACAAAGCACTGCCTAACAACACAATCGGATGTGTTTTTGATAGGCAAGTTTGCGTATATGATTGAGCATCACTACTGAAACACCCTCGATCACAGTACTTTGATGCCCAGATTAGTGACTGAAATCATGTTATATTTGAGTGGGGGTCTGTCCCATCACTGGAAGGAACCCGTTTATCTCGCCCCTAATGAGAGTCAGGCTGAAAGCGTCAGTGGGCAGTAAATGGGCTCAGTAGCTGCTTGGTTATAAATCTGAGCAGGCGCAAACAGAAAAAGCTCTCACTGGACCTGGGTAATGGTGTGGGACAGGATGCCAGACGACTTCTGGAAGACAAGTTGATATTCTCCTGCCTGCCTCTTATTTTCTCACTTGCTACCTCTCTGACTTTCACAGCAACTAGGCTTGTTTTTGATGAGTTTCACTATTAAAGCTCTCTTCCAGCACCGAGCTAATTAGCCACGGCGTGTATTAATCACGATGTTAGCACTAGTGGCTGGAGCCGAAGGTGCATAGGTCTTCTACATTGTTCCCACCCCCACCAAGTGGGCCTGTCTGGCGATTCATGTTTGCTGCATCACGTGCATTAACTTCGCTCGGCCGGGTCGTTTGTCTTCGCAGATGACTGCTGTGCTGCTCCGCATCCACAAGAACCAACTCTCCTATGACATGTTAATCGCTAGGAGAGGCAACATGGACCAGGACAAAAGGACAAGCACAAGCACGTTTTTGAAGAAATGCTCCTACTTTAACTTGATTTTCATCAGAAACATGTATATATAAAAAAAAAAAAAAAAAAAAAACATTTTGAAAGTGTCAGCACTGCATTCAAGCTAGCTAATATGCTCTTATGTCATCCAAATTTATATATTAATAATAGTAATAATCATTAAAACTTCATTAATGCTATAATACATTTTTGTCTCAGCTAACAGTGAACTTTTTCACAATGCACTCAGTCAAATTTATGAAAAATGCCATTCTAGTAACTTTAATAGTATGTTCATTTTCTGGAATTATCTGCCCTTTCATAATATTCAGAATAACCCCATCTATCAAACATGAATCACCTCGTAGGAGATCTAAACAGGTTAAGCTGGGGATAGTGGAGGCTTTCTGAAGTGCTCTGCCAAACTGCTGGACCAAACAAAAGTCAGGTATTTGAATATTAAGCAGTGAGTTCATTGGCTTCTGATGCAAAAGAAAACAAATCAGCTGTGCCATGTGGTAATGATGTCATTTGGTGAGATTGAGTTAGACCTAGACTGCGATATTTAGAGTTTCGTGCTAGAACTCTGAATATATACTGCTAATATCATTGAAAAAAAGGATATTTTTTTTCTCTTTCAGAAGACATTCAAAAATAATAACTTAATGGAAATGTTATCAAAATGTTCTTAGAGGAATTACAAAGACATTCAGCCTTTCAACGATTGCCAAATAATCATACAACACTCATTCTTGGTAACTTTACCTTTATCTGCCCAAAGCAATCTAATGATTCATGATCTAAAATCCTTTTATTTTCACCTTAACTCATTATCTTAGGTGTGCACAAAACGACTGCCATCTTTTCCATCCAAATGACATCTCCATCAGAATTTTGACGAGCTATTAAATTTAAGGCAAAGCATTTCGGTTCTGTCAGTGCATATCAAATCTCTCATTTTTCCCCATCTGCGCACCCCAGCAATTCCCACACTCAACCCACACAGAACCATCCTTAACATTTTGATTTCATTATCACCGTGACTGAATATTCATATCATTTCACGGGCCCGACTACACCTGCTATGGAGACCTTTATGCATTATTCATGAGCAGGGCACAAAGGGGCGTGGTCCGATTTAGTAAAGTGTGCAGGTGGGAGTTGGAAGCGGACAAGACGGTGACATTAAACATGTATATTCAGCGTTTACGTTATTCGCCTACACCCCCATGCATTGGCTGTGGTCTCCCACAACTGTTGGCTCTTCTTGTTTAATTGCTCTCTCTGAGTGTGAGTCAGTGTTAAGTTTACTGTTGGGAGAGTTTAGCAGTGCAGTCTGAAGTTGATATTTGCACTGGCTGACTGTTGTAAATACTCCCACACAAGATGATATTCAGGTTGTTGCGAAATATCAGGGACATCTTCAGAGGTTCTTCTGTGGATTCGTTTGTGTACTTACAAAATCCACCAAGGCACAAGCCAGAGAGAGAGAATGAAAGTGCTGTTCTCTATTTAGACATCTGGGTTTAATCTACACTCTGAAAATCATTTTCTTTATCAGTTACATTGGGATGTTTTCAACAAAGTATGTGCTCAAAACAAGAGCTAGTCAATGAAAAAAAAACAAATCTTAAGATATTATGCCTTTTTTTTTTCTTGCCCCGTACTTTCTTGTTTTACAAAAAAATCTAAATGAAATTCATGAGCATTAAAAAGAAAATAGCCAAAAATAATTTTAAATCAAGATATATAATAACGAGACCGATGCTTGGTGGTTTGCACAAATTTTCTTGATTTTAAAGTTTTCAAGTAAAATGTATAGTTTGATATGATTGCAAAGTACTCCATTTAAAAGTGCACTTAAGTGTGTCATGAAATTGTCTTTGTTTATGCACACTTAAGTGGCCATATATATTATGCTAATACAGTAAAATTAATACATGACGACTTTATTTGCAAAAACAGATAACCATGTTGTTTTTTTCATATTGTTATATTTAATTATGTTTTACTGTGTTTGTTAGTTGTATTTTTTGGTTATTTTTTAACCTAAAAAAACAAAAACACATTCTCACACTCCAACTTGCCACATTTTGATTCTTGGTCAAGACCCTTTTGCGTCACTTTTTGAAGCTTAAGGTACCCCTTTTTAGTCACTTTTCGACGTGAAGAGTCTTCCATTGTTTTCAGTTGTTTGGCTTATGGTTTGCATACATATATAAATTTATTATATAATTTTTTACTTTTAAAAAAAGTTACCCCACCCACCTCTGAACAATATAACACACACACAGGCAAATGCAGTCACATGTATTTATTGCACAAACTAATCATTAACAAGCAGTATAAATACATTACAAACAAACTGTGTCACATTCCAAGTCTTCTGAAGCCATACTCTCGAAGTAGAGAGTAAAACACAAGGTTTTAATCACTAAAAATCATCCCGCTCCGTTAACACGCTCACATCTCATTCAGAAAACATACTCCCATCCTGTAGCATGAAGCAATTGAACACGAGATACACAAGAGCCAATAGTATTTCACAACAGAATGACGCAATCGATCATGAGACACACAAGAGCCAATGACATTTCACAACCAACACTGACGTAAGGATTCTTGAAGCTGCATTTTTTGAAATCACATACAGACTGCAGCAGCGCACAGGAAGTATGCAGAAGATGGAGACAGCAACTGCATCTATTTCTCTCCCAAATCAATCATTTTGCATCAAAAGACTTGGAAAATATTTTTTTTCAAATAAATTATGACGGTAGTTGTATTTGTCTGCTATGTCTTAACAGATGGTAGGTTTGGGGGCAGGGGTTGGGTTACATGCTCATAAATGTGTAAATAACATCATTTAATTAAAACTGTTTTGATTATTTACATTGAAATTCACACCCTTACATGTACGCAATAATGACATTGTTTTTACATTGGATTTAATTTTAAGGTTTGAAGTAATCTAATGTAGAGTAAGCTTTAGATTTTTGTTCTTGTTGCATAATTTACATTTAGTAAATGTACTTTGTTTTGATGATGTATAGAAACCTGCCTAGGGAAGCAAGGCAACAATTCAGTGTGTGTGTGTGTGTTTGTGTGTGAGCACAGTATAGATGTCCTTCACACTTGTATTTTCAGGGTTTTGTAAAATATAGATTGTGGCAAAGAAAATGTTTTTTGACAGCAGAAGCCTCTACTAAGCTAACCTCAATTCCTCCTTTGCCGCCACCCCAAAGTCTCTGCCAACATCAAATGTCCCTCCTTCACCCTGTCAAATCAAGCTTCAAAAATGATTTCATAAAATCACTTAGATAAATGGCTGTCAGGAATCTTTTCCATCCATCCTTGTTTATCTAAGCACTAACTCGCCCGCCGTGTTATGGCCATAACTGAGCCCTGTCCAGGTTTATTTTCCCATTTGTCATTCACTGCGGCCGTGACCTTTTGACCCCAGACTAGCTGTTAACCTCCACATTCCCCTCTGGATCCGCATCCATTAATCCAGCCAGATTTGGAAAGCCTTATTTCAAGCTTTGGCGGTGATTTCTCATCTCAATTGCCTCTAACTAGTGTTGATGTGTCTATTTTATAACAACACTGTCTGTTTTACTTCATATTGCAGGTTGGTGGTCACGGCAGTTTATAAGGTTTGAACTGAATATGAAAACTTTTATTTTGTATATTTCTGAGGAAGATTTCAGCTCTCCGGTCTGTATTCTGAAGCATAGTCTCCAAAGGCTAAATATGTACATGTCTTTTTGATATATCTCTTAGAGAATAAACCTCAGACTGTATTTTGACATGACCTTTTCCTTTTTCTATGGTCTTATAGTGGCAATAAAGCCTTTCAGGTTCTGCAAATTTCCTGCTTTATATTTGTAAATGAAATGTTCAAAGTTATAATTTTGTGTGACTATTTCATATTACAAAGGTTAGACGTGTCATATTGGCCAGCTTCAGCATTAATGATCTGGACTCCGGTGTCGTCATGAATAAAAGTAGCATAGCTTCTATTATTTCTAAGCAAAGGGGACTTGGTTTCTTAATTTTCGGCATGACCAACTTTGTTAACTCTTCTGAAAGAGTATTGAATGTGTAGTTCTAATGTGCTTAAGATCCTATAAGCATATATCTATTGAAAAAAAAAGTGCAATAAATTATAAACTGTGTAAACTATAAATTCAGCATAAAATATTGACACGTATAGCTGTAATGGGCACAATTAGGGACTCTAACAAACACACACACAGTTTGGCATTGAAAGAGGGTTAAAGCTAAAGTATAGTGAAGAATATAACCATGTAGTTATATCAGAATTTCCTATTTGGCATATCTACTGCCCAAAAGCATCTTTGTAAAAAGGAGTTAATTGATACAGTAAATCTTTATTTTCAAGTGTCCTTGTTAAATGTTACATGTACTTACTATTATAATAGCACTAAAACATGCATGATTACATGAAAGTAACCCTAAACCAAACCCTAATCCTAACCAATAACTAAACTACCTTGATAAATATTAATAAGCATCATATTTTTACGTTACTGAGGCAAGATACTGTACATAGTTAATGGTTTGTCAATGGAGATAATTTATAAATAAAGTGTGCCTACAGTTTTTTGTATTGATTACATAATATTCAGAAAATAGCAATACATTATTCATATTAGATTCTAACATATCTTTATATATGTGTAATGAATGAATAATAAATTCTGAATTGCAAGACAGGCACAGCTTGGCGCAAAGTCAGTCCTTCAGACAATATAAGCTCAGCATCATCTTTACTAATGCCTGAGTGTGAGCTGCAGTTCAGGGCTGCCTCAGATATTCTGGTACCTGGTTTAGTTGTTGGATGAAGGATATTGTGGATTATATTTTTAAATATAACAAATGTTTGTACGTCTGATTCATCTCAGACACCATAGAAAAGACATTTTAGTTTGACATGCTTGTCAGTACATTCAAAAATACACTTGAAACATATTATGGAAACACTTAAGCTTAGGGACCAATTCTCACTATGAACTACAATCTGAATCCCAGAAATGTTGGCACATTTTTTATATTTTTTATATTTAATAAAATGAAAACTAAAATAATCTTAAATCACATTAATTGAACATAGATAACATAACAAACTGAGAATTATTTCAGATTTAATGCCTGCTATACAGCAGGTCTCAAAATAGTTGGGACAGTAGCATGGTGTAGCATCTCCTTTTCTTTTCAAAACATCTGGGAATTAAAGTTGTGAGTATCTGGAGTTTCATTGTTGGAATTTGGGCCTATTCTTGCCTGATATAGGTTTCCAGCTGCTGAAAAGCTTTGTTATAATGTTGCTCCAAATGTTCTCTATAGGTGAAAGATCTAAACTGCAGCAGGCCAATTCAGCACCGGACTCTTCTACTATGAAGTCATGTGTAGTAACAGCTGTAGTATGTGGTTTTGCATTGTTAAAATACACAAGGCTTCCCTGAAATAGACATCATCTGGAGGGGAGCATATGTTACTCTAGAACCTTTATATTCCTTTCAGCACTCAAAACATGCAAGCTGCCCATACCGTATGCCAACATGTCCTCCAACTAATACGCCTGTATGGGTAGTTTCTACAATAACTGTAAAATACGACCCATCAGAGCACCTATTGGCAACAGAACATTTGCATATTAATGTTTTGTGCTATTTCATCGGCCATGTGATTCAGGGTTGGTTTAGTTCAGTTTATAGGGAGATGCATTATAAGATGAGATGTGATCATACAATCAGGGGTTCGAATCCAGAGAACACATTTTCACAAAACCTATAAAACATGATTTTGCACATTATTTGCAACAGGTAGGTTTAGGAACGGGTTTGTGTGGTCAATCGTACAAATTAAACCTAGTAAAATATGTTTTAATCACAGTGAGATCAGTGTAACGACTGAAGGTGCGTTCACACCGGATGCGAATGAAGGCGAGTGATTTACATCTTAAGTCAATGCAAAGACGCGATTAGACATCCTGCAGTGTGATTCGCGCGAATGGCGCGTTTGACGCGTGATTAGCGCAAAACGCTCAAGTTGAAAAATCGGAACTTTGGCGAAAATTCGCGCCACGTTATCCAATCTTGAGCTTGCTCTAGTAGTGACGTGATTACTAGCAAGTGGAGGCAGAATTCCGAAACTATGGAAGACAAAATCATCTTCGCTGTATGATACATCTTTGTACTTTAATAAAAACAGGAAAAAAAAAGAAGTACATAATAGATTAATTAAGCCAGAGTTTGCCTGTTTAACCCCTACAGAGATATCAGGAGGCAGCAGCAAGTGTCAAAATTACTAGTCACGGTGTGGCTGCCCTCGGCGGATACATGAGCACTGAACACCCAGTGTTCACGTGGAGCTCGCGGCTCCAAAATTGGCGAAGCAAACTTTTAAATAGGCGCTCTCATTTTTAATAAACCGCAGATTTGTGTCTTAAACAACTACATTCTGCCCTGAAATACTCTTAAAACTGCATTTCATGGCACAATAACAACAATACTTAGAATGTTGTGCTGTTTTCCCCTCCACCAATGCAGATACTGGAGCCGCCTGGCAGAAGCCCCTCTCAGCCGCGAATTTGCGTCTGTTGTACGTGCGAATGAAGCGAATTGTATGCACGAATGAAGCGAGCAAATGTTCACGCGTCTAACTAAACGCGAATAGCGTAATTTATTTTGGTTTATTCGCGTGCGGTGTGAACGCACCAACACGCAATATGACACTGTCATTATTTTTACGCCCACTAGAGGGCGCTTGTCTTTAAAACGTAAATATAGGTTGTAATAAGGTACTTGCAGAAACGACTTATTGAGTCATTTTTGTTGGTGGACAGGCTGCGTATGCTCTTATGCATCCCCATACCATCAGAGATGCTGGCTGTGATTTCTATCAAGAATGTAAAATTGTTAGACAACCCTTCTGAAAGATGTTCGCTTATGGCTTTTTGCATGATAGAACTTTAATTGGCATATGTATGAACTGTCTTGAGATCAGGTTGCATAGACCTAATGTCAATTAACTTAATTATTTGCTAGATGTTCTCCCAGCTGAATCTTTTCAAAATTGGCTTTTCCGCACTTTGTTGAAATTTATTTGAAATTGGCTATTTAGTAAACCTCAGTTTAAAATATGAGCTATCTTTAAAGCTAGAACAATTCACACAAAAATCTGTATTGTGAGTTAAAATGTCTATAACATATGATAATCCTATCACTGTATGAATTCTAAGATTCGGTGGTATGCAGGCGAGGCATTGTGATGTCATAGAAATGGAACGCAATTTTCATAATGGAGTTCCGAAGTGCATTTTTTAAACATTCAAGCACTTTTTACCTTTAAAATTCAAGTCTCGGGAGTCCAGGATATGCGCGAATGGACAAGTTATTGTTTGAGACTTTATTAAAATCTGTATTGTATCTGTATTTTTTAAACATTCAAGCATTTTTTACCTTTAAAATGCAAGTCTCTGGAGTCTAGGATATGCGCGAATTGACAAGTTATTGTTTGACACTTTATTTAAAAACTGATGGGACTCTAAAACGGTCGATTTTATTTATTATAATAGATTAAACAGAATCCTCTGTTAAGATGTAACACAGTCACAGAATTATTATACATTTAAGGTTCTTTAGTGATGCTGGCTGTTTTGAAGCTGGTTTAAGTTGGTCCGTTATTGGTTCAAGCCGGTTCTTAGGCGGTCATATGCTGGTGCTAAACTGGTCCGACCAGCTTAAATCCCAGCAAAGGACCAGCTTCAAAAAATACCTAACCAGGGGCCTGTTTCATAGAACAAGTTTACCAAATTAGCCATCAGGGAACGTGAAATAAGTCAGACTATGCTGGCTGTTTTAAACTTTTGTTAGGTTCACTTCGTTCTTTTGTAAATAAAGTATTGGCTCATGAAATATAAAAGTCTTTTTGTTTTAATTTTATTCAAATAATACAAAAAAAAGTCTGCATCTCTAAAATCACAAAACAAAAGACTAAAGAAACCCACACAATGTGATGTCTGTCTGCCTGCTTGAAATACTTCATCATGCAACGATTATGGTAGCAAACAATTTATCAATAAGGGAAAACAAACCAAGAAATAAATGATGCACCAATTGGCGTCACTCACCCCCTCTCTAGTGAGAAACAAAACACCGTCAAAGGATGGATCTGAACACGCTGAGGCAGATACTATAAAGACGCTGCACTAAATGCAATTCAGCCTTATCTGTTGCTGGACTTCTCCGAGCTTCAAAATGATTGTTTCACTCAAATAAACAGATTGAATATATCATGCATTCTTGGTGCAGATTGAAATAAATCTTTCGAATCTGATTTTTTTTTTCTTCTCTTTTTTTCGGAAGCAATTTCTTAGCTGCTCTGCCCATCAGAGAAGAGCTACCTCTCATAAATTTTTCTGTGAGAACGCATAAATCTCCCTTACTGATAACGTCAGAAAAGAGCGAGTGTGTGGTTTTTTCTGTATGTGTGTGTGTTTATGTGTATTCGCAGACGCTCGTAAAGCCAATGTTTTTTGAGACGCTTGGATCTAGACCTGTATTTATGCACTTGTCATTTTGTGTCAGAATACATGCTAAAAATGTAAGTGTGTAGGCATGCGCTCTCTAGGCAGAATCAAGTATGCTTTTGTGGGCAATTGAAAGCAAGCTCATTTGTGTGATTGCATGGCTTTGCAGTGCATGACTGAGTGTGAAAATTCAGTGTTGTCATTTCATTGACAGAATAGAAGGATTTGCCAGACAGTATGTTAATTTTGTTTGTGTTTGTGAATATGCGATCTCATTCGCGATGGCTCTGTCTGTCGAGGGTTTGCTGGATTCGGTGAGGTTTTGTGAGGGTTTGTTATTGTTCTTTGCTATACTGTAATCCCATATGTTACATTTATACAGTCAGGGTAGGTTCAATAGACTGTTGTGGCACTTTATTGTATCAGATTTCAATTTTAAACGCAAACCTCAGTTTTGTTTTTCAAAATAGTAGTATTTTATCTTTCTTTTAGTCCTTTACATTTCTATGCTTGTATAAGTTGCTTCAAGTTTAAAGTTGCTTTAAAATATTTCAATGAATTAATATTTGAAGTGTATAATTGTTATAATTGTTTAAATGCTATTTTATTACATTCATAAAATATGGTTTTATTTAGCTTTAAAAATTTCTCAAAATTGTGTTTTAGCATTAATCATTTCAGCACTTAAACTTATTTCATTTCAGTTTGTTGCCAAGGCAAAACTCGTTTTAATTTTTTTTCCAGTAAATATGTTATTTTTTTATTATTTTATTTCATTATTATTTATTATAATTTATTACTATTACTATTATTTTCATGTTTCTCATCTAATGTTTATATCAGTGTTATTAATAGAATATTATAGTTTTTACTAATATTTGGATTAAACTTTACTTTTTTATATATATATTTTTTTTTTTTCATTTTAGATAACATTTTAGTAAGACTTTTGTGTTTTGTCATTTGTATAAATTTTTTGCCTTTGATTTTATTTTTAATTAACCCTGGTATATCTATTATTTCATTTCATTATTGACTATACGTTATTCATTATTTTTCTTGAGCAATTAATGAATTAACTATTTTAGTTTTAGTTAACTATAACAGCACTGCTACATGGTGAGCCTTCTAAAGTTTTTCCAATTAAATAAATCTAGCTACAGTATATACTAAGCTGAAATTGAGAAGGAACTCTTTTTATCCATTTATCGCACATATCAGCTCTGTCCCTGATTTCTTAAACTCATCTGCAATTTAATAATATTCAGGAACATATGGGTAATGAATTAAGTCACTCTATCTAATCGCTTGCCACGTTTCAGGATATGTATGTGTGGCAGAGAAGGACAAGACAGAGATGAGAATGAGAGCCTAATAAGCCAATTAAGAAGCACTTAGGATGACCGCACAATACTTGCTTTTTGCAATTTCATTTAAACCTTTTCCAATGGTTATGGAAGGACTCTCTATTGAAGAGCGTGTGTGTGTGCATGCCGTTTTAATTGTCATGTTCACTTATGTCAATGTTTTTTATATAGACTAACATGTGGAGCACTCATACTGTATTGTGAGATGTCTGTAAGCAGTCATATGCTGTATGGCAGTGGTTTTCAGCCCGTTGGGCCACGACGGTATTGCAGGGGGGGCGCCAATTATTATTAATAGAAATTGTAATATTGTTAATATACTAAAAAATGTCTAGTTTGCTGATCTGTTATGTACATTTTCTGTTTATACATTACCAATTTATTCAATAAAGACAATTAACAGCTTTGTTTCCGAGTAACCCCCAACACAAAAAGCGGGATCGTTTAAATTCTTTTGCAGTGGGCTGCGGAAACATATGTGTTTGGCTGTGTGGGCCGTGAGTTAAAAAAGGTTGGGAATCACTGCTGTATGGGATTTTAGAGGCTATTGTTTAGCAGTGGAGGAGCGCCAGAGCCACGGGGCAACAGGTTGAGCGAGGAACTCCGGGATGCACCTTTGACACTGGAGACAGAACTGGAGCAGCAGACATGCAAAATTTGAAGAAGTGATTGATTTTTCACTCAACCAGAGAAATGACGCATTTGAATTTATACACATACACATGCATTCTTCATTCATACTGTTGTATCTCATGTTAAAAAGCAGCGTTATTGTCACGCCCATTTTGGACTTCACCTTCACTCTGTCTAACTTACTTGGATTATGAGCACCTGCTACTGCCACCTGACTTCACTATCACCTCGTCAGCACATCCCATAAAAGCACACACCACACAGCACTCCTGGTCCAATCTCATCATTAGATGAAGTGGACGCATTCCAGGAAAAGACATTCGCTAAACCGTTTGACTTACCTGTATCCTTACCTATGTTCCTTTCTCCAAACTCCTTGCAGTCTCTGTACTTCTCCAAGGCTCCACGGGATTCAAATCCAGCATGTGTGTGGTGCGTGCTCGTCCCTTCTCACCATCTCCGTAATTCCAATGAAGGACAAAGATCGGACTAAAACCAAAGTGCAGGATGAGTATAATGGACTTCCTTTTGATGAGTACGCCGAGGAATTCTACCGACTAGCTGAGAAGGTAAATCTGGATAATAACACTCTGATTTTAGTATTCAGGATCGGGGCCCGCTATCTTCACTCTGGAAGTGTTTACCGGAGGCAGGGGTGTAGTAATTCAGATCAGAGTAATTTTCCCCGCTGACTGCCCTCTACCCAATGCAAGCTCTATTAAAGAAGCAAAGTCTGAGAGTCTCATCCCGTTCCTGGCGGATTCTGCTTCACCCGTCCATGCTCCAGAGTTCCAGTGTGCCCGAGAGCTCAGTCTGTTGTTTTCTAACAATATTCTTGATTTGTGGCAGGGAGAGATGTTGCTGACACCAGTTCCTGTGTTGCAACCAGTCGAGTGTAAGTATAACAGTTCTTGAAGGAGTAAACCAGGTGAGTAAATCAGAATATGCAATCTTACTGGAGATGGCATGGATGCTAATTTCAGTCTTTGTCCTTAGAAATATCTGGAGTCGAGGAGATCGTTGGAGTTATGGAGATGGTGAGAAGGGACTATAAGTTTGTGTAACACATGTAACAACCCTCAGAATGGTATGTGTAAGTAAAAATGTGTAACAGGTAACATTAATTTTTGGTAAAGAAAGTGTTACACTTTATATTAAGTGGGCAGTTCCTGTTACCATGTACTGTAAGTACGGTACACTAGTATTACAGTGGTGCACCAACTCCACCAACCACAGATCCAACTCCTCAAACTTTACATATTTCTAGGGATGTCTATTAGTTAGTAAGGTAGTTGTTAGTTTAGGTACTCGGTAGGATTAGGGATGTCGAACAAGATAACGTAGAATATGGTGTTAATATGTGTTTAATTTTATCAATAATAAATATTAATAATAACAATATTCTAGCATGCTAATAAGCAACTAATAGGTGTAACCGTAAAAAAGTGTTACCAAAAAAAAATAGATTAACCATATGTGTTGGTTTTGGTGACATGGATGCTGAATACCAGATACAGTAAGTCAGTAACTTAGACACACAAACATAGGGAACATGTTCTCAATTTACTGTGTAGAACAGGGCTTCACCGTTAAGCTTCTGATATCATCATTTACTCAGCCTCAAGTTGTTACAAACCTTGCCTGGATTTCTTTCTTCTGTTGAACATAAAATGAGATGCTTTGAATAGGCAACCGAAGAGTTGACAGTAGCTGATGAATTAAAAAGTTATTTTCTTCTTCTTCTTCTTCTTCTTCTTCTTCTTCTTCATCTGTTTGGTTAAATGTTTGGTCAGGAACATTCTTTAAAACATCTTCTTTTCCCCATACTTAACCCATGACCATAAGAGTGCCACCTCCCACAGCGTATTCCTTAATTGTATCACACAAATCAAAAACTCTTGAATATTCTCTCGAAGTCTTGCATTCTTTCTCTCATTCACACATATAGTCTATCCCGACAGGGTAATTAAGTCATCAGCTGTAAGTATCAACATCAAGTTAAATATTTGATTTGTGTCACTAGTGGATGTATAGCCTCCCACAGCTGCCTCAATCAAAATGTGCCCCCCACCTGTTCAGTTACACATCAGAGCCACAGGGAAGACTTTCTGGGGCACAAGAATGATGTAATCACCAATAGATGAGGTATCACACAGCAGTGTGTATGTGTGTGTGTGTGTGTGTGTGTGTGTGTGTGTCTGTGTGCATGAATGTAGCAAGGTTCTTATACATCCTATATAGCTAGGTGTGCATGGGTTTCTCAAAAAAGCTTCCCCAGAATGTAGATTTGGAGACATGTTAAAGGGTACAGGTATATATTTTTGGTTACTGTAAATAAAAATTATGTAATTTTATTCAAATGTTAAAATACACGATGTGTACCCAAAATGTAATATATTTGTATAAAAATGGTTTAGGGTTGTTTTGAAGAACAAGAAGAATTTTAACTGTAATAATGATTATTTTAGTTAAACCATCTTATGCATACTGACCACAAAAACAGCAAGATTTTTGTATAGAAATTATTCTATTGGCTCTAATTTAGACTGCTAGATAAACAGTGTTGGGAGTAACTCAAAAGTAATACATTACACTAATATAATATTTTTTTCTGTAACGCAGTAGTGTAAGGCATTACCAATCAAGTTTCAGTAATATTTTAGGCGGTACATGTTCAGTAATGCTTGCATTACAACACTTTTAGCCGAAATTTTTATTGTTCAAAAAATAGCAAGACACAAAATATTAACGTATAGGAAATGCCGCAAGTCAGCTCTATTCTCTGTTTGTGGTCAGTTATTATCCATGTGTGGTGTACAGGTTTGTAAATGAATATTAAAGAACAGCTTCTAATATATACAGTATGTGTAGAGCTATTTATTTAATTCATCTCGCTCTCGCTGGCGTAACCTTGTATGTGTGACGTGGTCAAGTGAAGGCGTATTTAGGGCAGGTTTTACAGGAATGTCGTGAGGCTACAGGCCCAACAGTGGAAAGAGTGGCATGATTTTTTGGCATGTGTTCCAGCTCTGAGGCTATTAGCTCTGCCTGGCTCGCATTGGCCAGTGCATCATTCTTTGTATTTTTTTTCCTTCTACCAAAACAGCTTATACTGTTTCATCTAATAAAACAGTTCAGTTTTGTGTGTAATGGCAACATAATTATATATATATATATTTTTTTTTTATTATAAAGTTAATTTAGAAAAACGCAGTTTTAGTCAGTCCGGAAATTTATCTTTGTGACACAGACTCAGAAAACAATAAATCATTTAGGTACATATCTTACTACTTTCCTCTGACATATTCCTGGTAATTAGGCTAGTTTTTCTGATGCTGTGACAAGCTTTAGCCTGTTGCGTGTATTTCAATACAGAACTCTTCAGCTGTGCTGACGGCATGCTCTCTGTAGTTGATACTAGTTGATACTCAAAAGTAATACTGGACTCATGTAACACATAAAAATTTTGAATCAGTAATTTTGTAATGTAAGGCATTACTTTTAAATAACAGTAACAAGTAATATATAATGTATTACAGTTTGGAAGTAACTTGCACAACACTGTAGATAAACCAATTTACTGTATATGTGTTGAACTGGTGTTGCATTTGGTGACATGGATGCTGAATACCAGTAAAGTCAGTAACTCAGACACAGACAAATAGAGATCATATTCTCAATTTACTATTTAGAACAGCACATCACCATTATACTAATTCAGTTTATAAACCTCCACCAGCTGTGTTTTGCCTTTCCAGACATTAAGTGTTGCAGCCCTCTATTGCTGCATCAAACCTCCACAAATTCTTTTAAATGCTCACATTTTAACATCATCTGCTGTACAATTTAATGCAAGGTTGATCTGGATACTGTAAAAGGATATTTTGAGTGTATGTGAAGATGTGTGTTCTGCATATGATGCACCCACACAAATGAAGGTCATTAACAGCTACTGAAGTAGTATCAGAGTCTTAGCTGGTGCAGAAAACTGCTTGTGATATTACTAATTAAACTCAGTGATGCGGCGGAGACTCCTTCGTGCTGTAAACACAAACTCGCTCACTCTCTCTCTCTTTCGTCGTTGGCGGGATGCGATTGATCCTAATATCTTTGAAATATACACTCGCTTTCATCTCATCAGTGCCGAGGGACGTTGAAGTGAAAGCGAAGCAGGAAAGGAACAATTCCAAGACGTAAAATAAGATCTTGTTGCTGTATTCATTGCTATAATTAAATTTCGCCACCAGCTTCCTTTGATAGATTGAAGCGTTCACCTCGTTGAGCACTCTATGCGCTGTGAGAGAAACGTTTCTGATATCTGACGTTCAGGTGGCCCTCATGTGTGAAAAGGGGGAGGGCTTAAAAAATGACTTTGTTGGTATCAATTACCAGGTGACTGTTGATCAATGATAGCCGCGCCATAATGATTTGTTGTCAGATCTTTTGAGGAATGAGCAATGCTGTCTTTTTTCCCCTTAAAAGAGAAGCTTGTTTGGGGCGAGCAGTTTTTAAGAAGTGGAGAGGCTGATTGTGTTCTCTTTGCTGTGCAATTTTCCACTGATAGGCCGTGCCAACACGCCCTGTTAACACAAAAGCCCCGGCTGACACTGTGACAATTACCATTACCCCAAACACATCGCAAGTAACTTTCTTTTTTTTATTGAACGCTGAGATGAGAAACCAAAGTACGGAAAAGAAAAGGGAAATATTCTGCTTTGCGCTCTTTCTTAATGAAGCGTTTAGCTCTTGCCTAATGGAAACAAATGTCAGCCTTTTAGTGGGAAACGTCTCATGCACGGGAATGAGGAATAAAAACAGAAATTCTACATTTAGTAGATAATGAACCAAACACAGGCTCCCAGACAGGTGCCAAGGGAGGCACCTGTTCTGTTGCAAGGATTGTTGACAGCAAATAGCGTGTACTAGAACATCAGTACGGAGGCTTTCCGTAAGAAATATCACTATCGAGCAATTAAAAAAGAACTAACAGATGTTCTTTGTTGCCTTCAAGGCTCAAACTTTTTTAAGGTGCAGCTACATATTAGCCTGGTAGTGCAAGGTAGTGTGATGAGTCTCATACAGAGAAATAACCATTGTAATCATATTTCTTAAATGTACTGAAACATGTATTGGTATTTAGCATGTAAGAATCTCAAGATACCACAAAGCGTGCTCATTTTGCACCTTATTCTGACTATTAACTGTCCACGTAGAAGGGACGAGATTGTTTGACCTGTAAATTGTGTAAAAAATGTAAAGGGCCTACCTGGTCTCATGGCATAAATGTATTTGGATGCACTTTTTTAGCAAGATATGAAATATGTTCCAATAGGTACATATCACTGCAGTTTACAACAGAAATGAACACTGTGAACTTTTTGCGACAATCCCTGGATATTTAACATAAAAAAAAATTAAATAATAAAAAAACAATTTATAAAACACAGCAATATGTACCTGTATGAATCTAATAAAAATGTGTCAGGGTTCACATATAGAACCTGTGTTTTAGTGCCACTCAGTGGACAGTCTAAGTGATTCATTCACATCACTTCTTCAGCTGATTCATTAAAAATATGCTTATTCTTTCAGAACAAAGCAAACCTAACTGAAAAGTTATTTGTCCACAATTTCATTTATACTTTAAGAAACTATTTAGTGATTTATCTGGAATTGGCATCTGCGCATTAATGATTAATTTGCTTTAAATGAATCACTATTGCACAGACTTAGGCTCCAAATGAATCACTACACCACAGATACAGCAACATTGCCCCATAATGGGGCATTTTAGCTTCACTTTTCTACAGTGGAAGGAAGTAACGACACTTCGCTCATCTTTTTTATAGTTATTACTGTAAACACTTTACGGTATGTCACTGTACCGGCGTTTTACTACTGCACGTTAAATGGGGTTGAACATGTGAAATAATTTGCAGTTCTAGTCAATGTGACTACATCTGATTTTGCACGCTTTTAAGAGCCCTGATTCGAATACTAAAGCTGTGTTACGCACTCATATTTTCCCACTCCTACACAGTCATTTGCTTTTACTCAAGAAACACCCACGGCCATTTTGTAATCATCATTCGTCTATAGACTGAATTCAGCCTCACAGTAACTGTCATGGTTGAAGAATACTGATATTCAGACATTGAATACTAATCCTCAGATTCTGTCAGCAATTTAAGGCCAAGCTTTTGGGGTCTTCTGATTATTCATATGCACTGTTTAAAGCTTTATTTGGATGATCTGGCAAAATCACCCCAAATTGTCCTTGTTATCCTCTCTTCTTCACCCTCCCACAACAAATGATGACTAATTCTAATTGAAGGATTTTTTTTTCTTTTTTATCCTTTTAAATAGGGCCATCCTCCATGATTGACTCAATCCATTTCCTCATCTCTGTCTCCCTCTTTCAGCATGGTGTTTGTAATTAACACTCACAGCCCTTTCTCCTCCTTTTAGCCATTCTGTCAGCTTCACTTAGTTCACTTGCTATTTTCCCCCTCCCTCATTCTTTTTCTCTCTTTAATACCAAGGATACTTCTTGATTTGCCTTTGAGGCTCAGGCACAGTCGGTCTATGGGTGAAAGGCCCTGTGGTTCTTCTCACCAGCCCTTAGTCCTCTGACACATCATAGTGACAAAAAAACTTCATGAATGTAAGTCAGTTCTTTACTTCTCTCGGGTCTTAAGAGAGGATTGTTTGCCCAGCAACTCTTTCTTGCAGTGTGTCACATGATGTGATGCAAAATGAAATTGATAATTGGGCGACAAGCAGATTAAAACATAGTTGTCACTATGCCATTTGAAAGCCTTAAGCCCAAACAATAACAGAGTCATCTACTCCCACCAAACCTTGCCTGAAAAGAACACTTGGACCAACCTAAAGTCCAAAATTATTTGGTTTTAGCAATGCCGGTTGCTTATTGGCTAGGGGTGTAACGATTCGCATATAATCATCCAAGTAATCATCCTTATCCTCTTGTTAGTGGGGACTTTGGAGTGAGCAGATTATGTAGACACTTTTATGCACTTTATGTATGCACTTTTCAAAGGAAGTGACGTAATTTCCTCATTATCTTCAGGTGGGATGTTCCCGTGACAACGTACAGAGCTCGGTGTGCATGCAGATTTGTTACCGTATTGCATAATATATATATATATATATATATATATATATATATATATATAGATAGATATACTAGGGCTGTAACGATACACCAAACCCACGATTCAGTTCGTATAAAGATTTTTGACCCACGATTAGGTTTGTATCGCAATTTTTTTTCGTGGGGGGTGGGAGAAAAAAAACGATCCATTCCTTTCAAAGAGCCGTTCAATAAAACACCCCTGCGCTGGGTGCGCC
>JAUCNO010001819.1:22133876-22151224 GCA_032353835.1 Enteromius viviparus
TTTATTTTTTTTATTTTTGTTAATTAACATATACATGATAAATAAAAATAAACACTAAACTACTAAACTACTAAACATTAACAAGAATTGGCTGCAAGGTTTATTTCTGCATTTTCTAAAGCTGTTTTTTTATTAATTAAATGTTAGTTAAATACTCATAAACAAAGGCTTATTTGAGTTAATAAGCATTTAAGTCATTATACCGTCAGATTGCATAATATCAACACATGCTTGTTTGTCAAACATCTGGTGTGAACTTGAAGCAATCATGCTCCTGTTTAAACTCTGAAAGAAGGCCCAAAATTCCATTTAAATGGCCAAAAACAGATCACATTGCTTGTTAGACAAAATAAGAGTGATTCGTTTGGCTCTCAGAGGAGAGAGGAGCGCAGAAATGGCTTTTATCAGAACACAGGGAGCCATTGTTACTCTGACACTGTGTTGAAAACAGCGTTCGACCAATCCCTGAGCTCAGTAGAGGAAACTCTGGATTTGTTCTGTCTGGTAGGAAATGATAAGCTTGACAGAGCTCAATACCCAAGAGCTAAAGGCCCGACCGTGTGTGTGTGTGTGTGTGTGTGTGTGAGGCAGGCAGGATTACAGCACACCTCTGTGGGGACAGGATGCTGTGAAGTGGACCATGGCTGAGCAACAAAAAAACAACATCAATCTCTTTTCAAAGACATGGAGGCTTTCAGGAAAATCCAGGTAACATCACACAGAGTCACATGCGAACACACATACATACTGACACATATTTTAAGTGGTTCGGTTTTTAAAATTCAAATCTAGGTTGTTTTAAACACTGCAGGATAAAACTCATAACTACAAAATATATATATTAGAAAATACTTCTAATACCTGGATTTTTTTATTTTATTTTATTTTTTATTTTTTTAAACAGTTAACATCTTTATTACATGTCAAATAAATATTTTAATACTTTAAATATACACACTTTTTATTTCCTTAATTTAGAAATGACTAATGCTATTAATATTAGTTTATTTAACAGTTATTAACCACATTTAGTATAATATTTTATAATTAATAGAAAATATCACTAATTAGTATAATTAAAATGAAGTATATTTTATATTATATTTCACTGTACTATAACTGTGTTTTTTTCTCAAACAAATCACTCTTTTAAGGAGCTTTTAAATAGTTGTACTTTTTGTTAGAGACTCTATGAGGCAGCCATTTTTGTCGAAAGAGGAATTTTACTGTAATTTGTCTTTACTTTGAATACCTGAACTGCACTTTAAAAGTAGCTTCCCTGACCCTGCATTCAAAACTCACACACGGGCTTCAAAAGAAATAAAGAAAATAAGTCACTGTGAAAAGAGACAGATGACCCTCTAAAAAGGGACGACGATTCTGTATAATACAGCCCTGAAAATACAATAACAAGTCTTTACCGCAGCAGAATCAATCCACATAAATGCACTCTAGTGAACGTTTTATCCTCACTGTCTCTTTCTTTTCATCTCATGTCTTTTAGATGAGTGCCGTCTGTCCGTCTGAATCTCTCTGGGTACATGATCGGTGTCTAAACGATCTGTCAGCATCTACAAGCAGCATTTGTTTACTTTTGCCCGATCTGTGCATATTTCTCTCTTGATTCAACTTTTTCCACTGGAGAAAGAAATGGATTACGGATAGAGGACTTTTCATTTAACAAGAGATTAACTGATGGACTGGATTTGTGTGAGTTATTGTGATGTTATTGTACAATTATTCCCTTGTGCTGTTTAGACTCTCATTCTGATGGCACTTGTTCACTAAAGAGGATGCATTGCAGAGCAAACGATGTAATGCTATATGTCTCCAAGCTGAAGCAAAATCATTTTGGATGGCCTGAAAAATGGTTACAAAAATAGCAAAAAAAATAACTGAAAGTCAGCAGGAGGTTCTCAAAACGAAACGTGTCAAGTTTAAGGGCATTTGTGCATGTGCTTCTTATCTTACCCTGGTCAGAGAGGAAGTCCAGCATGGTCTGTAGTAGAAAAGAGAGATGTCTTACAGACAGTCCTGGGTTCCCCATACGACGAGATGCATAAACCAGCTCATGAAGCAACCGTAGCTGTACTGCCGCCCACCCACGATGGGTCCCTACAAACAGAGAAGAGGAAAAAGCATTTAAAACACACACAAAACAACACTTTTGATGGATTTACTTCACATGAGCTTTTGTTTCCACCTTCAGACTGTGTTTAGATTTTTTTTTTCCTCAGTTTATCCCATTCTTCACTCTGGCAGCTTAAAGTTCATGTTAGTCAAAGTTTCTTATAAGAAAAGTCATCATTTGGTTTATAACAACCATTTTCCGAGGCTCTTTTGTGGCTGTACCTTAACCACTTATTGACAACAATTGTCCATCAAAATCTCGTTCTTTAAGTCCCCTTTAACTGATGAAATATAACGTGACGGGAAGGTCAAACTCGATCAAGTTTTGTTTGTACATACAGCACCTTTTTCTGCTCAAACTGTCAAAAAGGCATCCGAAAATTTACAGTCTTAAATTACATCATTCAACAGCTGAGTTACAAAACTCATCCATCAGGCGACTCGCACGGCTGTCACAGAAGAGAGAGAGTGAGGTGAAGCTGATCCGTGCCGCTCCTGAGGAATGTAGCAGCAGCTCTGAAATGATTGTGCGGATTTATCACTCCACACTTTTCTGTCTATTTCACACTCACCTTACTCTCAAATCATGCAAATCCACACTAAGCTTTACAGTAGAGAGTGTTTGTCTGCACATCAAAGCAAAGGAACCATAAACCGCAACATTTCTGCTGTTTGATGCCATTTAAATCAAGAGTTTCCATAAAACTATTTGGAATAGAATGCTACAACTACAAGTTTATATTCATAGGACCCATGTATAATCTACTAGTGTTGTCACGATACCAAAATTTCAGTATTCGGTACCAATACCAGTGAAAATCCACGGTTCTCGGTACCAATTCGGCACTACACCGGCGGCAGTGTGAACGCACAGTAACGATTAACTAAGCTAATTGCAATGTTTGAGGTGTTTTATAAAGTTCGAAGTATTTCCTCCTTTTGACATAAAACTTCGAAGACACCGCTTGCAGATGGGTTTTTGGTGAACAATGATGTTGTGCTTGTCATCAGCCTCAAAAACGAAATACTTCCACACGTGGCTCTTTCCTCCTTTCTTTTCTACGAGCAGATTCAGAGCCGCCTTATCAGTAGCAGTGCCGGTCGCCATCTCTCTGTGCTTTTAGGAAGAAAACACAACTGCGCAGTGCGCACCTTTCAGGTAGCGCAGCAAGAACCGGGTTTACCCGTAGCTCAGTACTACGGTACTACGGTAATTCAGAAAACCTGGTACCGTAACATTTCAAATTTTTTAGTACCGTCTTGGTACCGAAGTACCGGGTCTTTTGACGACACTATAACCTACTGCAAATGTTAAAATGTGAATTACAGACACTATATCCCAGAATTCAATGTGCTCAAACAAGAAGCAATCATGATGATTCTTAACATCCTCATGCTTACTAAAAGTTTAAGCCATATTTAGTTAAACATGCGTTTAAAATAAAATAAATAAAATAAAACATTTTATAAATATTTATAAATAATTTTTCTGTGGTGCCTTTTTTGTACACAAATTGTGCTTAAGAAGTGCAAGCTAATTTTACATACATATGTAAAGAAAATAAAAAATAGATAAAACCCTACGAAGACTGGATTCTACCTAAATCTAACGTAATGTAAATGCGTAAGCTTCATTTCCAGCACGTCTCTTATAGACGTATAAGAAGCACTAAGCAAACCTTTTTATTATACATAACCTTATCTGCATAAAATTTCCATATGCATTTGGCATCCAGACACCCATTAGAAGATAATGCAGCATATCAGCAACATCAGAAACATGAGGCGATAATACAGGCTGTAAATATCACCTGTGTAAAACAGATAAAAAATTGGCATAATCAGATCATTGAAAACCTCTGTAAAAAGACACGCAACATGTATAAGTGTACTGTTACCTTGACATCCAAGTGGGATTGTTTAATATAAATAACAGTTAATTTAGTACAATTTAAGAAACAGTTCACCCAAAAATGAAAAATCTGTCATCATTTACTCTATGGAAGTCAATGGTGACCCAAAACAACCTGGTTACAAACCTTTTTTCAAAATATCCACCATTGTGTTCGGCAGGACAAAGAAATTCATACAGATTTGGAACTACTTGAGGGTGAGTAAATGATGAGAGAATTTTCATTTTTGGGTGAACTATTATTCATTTAATATATAAAAAAATATATCTGATCCATGCATGAAGAAGTACTTTTTTTAAGTTTAAAGGTACTGTATGTTTTTGACTCTTCTAAATCCAAAAAATGACATATGCTTGTAGATATTTAGGAAACGTGTTATGTTTACATAGCTGTTTCTCTGAAAAACAACTACTCAGATTCCAGGCCAGATTGCAGTACGCATTTCAACCACTAGCTGTCAATCTCATACACCGCACTCTTAAGGAGAAATAAAAAAAACTTGTAAAATGTTGAAAAATTACAATACAGTGCCTTACTTGGACCAAAAAAAAGCATGCTTTCAAAGCCGTTTTTTCTGCCCACTCAACATTCATTCACAACTAAAATTTCACTATTTACAACAGCTGCTGCACATTTAGCTGCCATTTATTAAAAATCAGCCACTTTACTTCCTCTTCAACTAGAAATAATACATCCCTCTGTGTTGAGGAATCATAACGGCTGGTGCAAACAGACCCGCTGAGGCTCCAGGAAGCGTTTTACAGTTCTCCAGGGTCTGCTGCAGTTCTGTGTTCGGTCTTTGTGCTTTCACTGGACTTTCTAAATCCCTGTGCACAATGGTTGAGCTAAATGCAATCAATCAGAGGTTGATGATATATTCGCTCTCTGTGCGTAAAGAGAGCTGAGCTCGAGAACTCCCAGGCCAATTAAAAACCCATTTTCTCTTCTCTCTCTGCACTCCATGGTGTCTCTATTGACCCGAGCCCTCTTCTCTCTTTCACTTAAAGCTTCAGTAAGCCAGGGTCACCCTTCAGCTTCAGCGGACACACGCGAGGGGTCTCCATGACCCACCCGCAGGGGCCGGCACCTCCTGCTCTCAATGACTCAATGCATCAAAATCACATTACATCAGATGTTTTGCCTGACATTAAAATTGAATGAAGATGTAAGAAGAGTAAATATATATCTAAATGACGTCTGGGTCTGCATTGAGACATAAATCATAAATCCTACTTCAAGTCCATGTGAAATCTAAAATCACTATTTATTTTCTTTATAAATGCTAGGGGTGACTCTTCTAAAGGAGTTGCTATGCACCTGTGAAGTGGCTCTAAATGGATATTAGTATTGTTATAGGTTTCTGGTGGTTGCCAGGGAGTTGCTATGCACTTACAAAGGTCTTCTAAACTGTTTTTTGGTCCTTACTATGCTGTTGTAAGAGGTGTTTCTTTCCAAGGTGTTGTTATGCACTTGTTTAATGGTTTTTGGTATTGATACGGGTTTCTGGTGCTTGCAATGCACTTGCTAAGCATTATTACGCCGTTGCCACGGTGTTGCTATAATCTTGATAAGGCATTCTAAATTGCTTTTGGAGTATTACTATGCCATTTTCAGGGGTGGTTGTCAAGGTGTTGCTATGCACTTGCTAAGCTGTTCCATTTTTTTTCCTGAACATAATTTCATATACATATAATTTCAATATAATTATCAGATGTGGTTGCCAAGGTGTTGCTATGCACTTGTTAAGGTGTTCCAAGTGTTTTTTAGTGTTTATATGGGTTTCTGGTGGTTGCCAGGAAGTTGGAATGCACTTGCTAGGTCATTCTAAATGGTTTTTACAGCATTATTAAGGTGGTTGCTATAAACTTGATTAAGGCATTCAAAAAAGTTTTTGTAGGAATACTATGGCATTTTTAAGGATGGTTGTCAAGGTGTTGCTACGCACTTGCACTTTTTCTCCTTTTTCTGACACGCCCATCTCAGCTCTTAGAGTCTCTACTAATGAGCGTATGAACTGAATCAGGTGTGTTTGATTAAGGTGACATGGAAAACATGGAGTATTGGGGTGGGCCTCCAGGAACGTGGGTGGGAACCACTGGTCTAGAGCATTACAGTGCCATTGTCAGGGGTGGTTGTCAAGGTGTTGCTATGCACTTGCTAAGCCATTCTAAAAGGTTTTTCAATATAATTGTTGGGGTGGATGCCAAGTTGTTTTTATGTACTTGCTAAGGTGCTCTAAATAATTTTTAAAGCATTATGTGTTTGCTATGGGTTTCTGGGTGGTTGCCAAAGCATTGCTACATGCACTTGTTTAGATGTTCTAAATGGATTTTACCACAATTTCCAGTGGTTTCTGGGTGATTTCCAAGCTCTTCTAAAATATTTTACAACATTTCTATGCAGTAGCCTGTTTCTGGGTGGTTGTTGGGTGGTTGCTAAGAGGTGAGACATCATAAGTCCCTACTCTTTTCTCATATTTTAACACTGACAATGTGACAATTACAACAATTACTTTAAAAAGAAAGAACCTCCTCAAGAAACCACATATTTTGGGACATCTGCAACAAAATAAAACAATTAGTTAGTTAGTACGTATCTTTAATATAAATATCCTGTTTAAGGTTAAATATATTGCGATTGCCATTTTATGTCGTCTTTATAGAATAGGCCAAGTAATAATTTTCTTTTTCCAGTTCATAGCATTCTAAACGATATAGGCAGACCCTCAGGCTGTGTCTGAAGCTAAACGTCTTTATCATTCCACGCATGTGAGAGTCGGGCAGAAGGTTGAGAGGATTTCATATTAAAGAGAATATAGTTAAGAACCCTAAAGTGATGCACCTCAGAGTCTGACATCACAGCTCAGGGTCAGATCTCCTCTCTGCGCCATTCTCCAACACAAAGACTGAAAGAAATATATATCACCCCTGAGAAGAGCCCTTCAAAACTCACAATGCTGTTCTGTAAGCAAACAAAGAGGGACAAGGTTACTCTAACGTCGCCTGTGCAGATTACAAATCAACCAAAGGCTTTTCATGAGCCTGAGGTATTTAAAGTAAAACGAGTAATTCAAACTATTCATATTCTGCTCTTGTAATGTGAAAGACGCAAGTAAACAGCGGTAAAACGGGTCGAGAGGACAACCATGTAATAAAACACAGTAATAGCATGCATTCATTAACAAAATGACAGCATTAACCTAATTAAAAGAGCAAACATGGGGGGGGGATGATGTCATTATACAAGTTCAAAAACCTTGAGACACAGGATCGTACAATACTTGCATCATAATGCACGCAGGCCACATTTCTATTCCAGACTCGCATGCACACTACTCTTTTGTTTATTGTCAACAGGAGTCTGTCTTAAATGAGCTGGAGGACATGGAGGTAGATAATGCCTTTGAAACCAGGCAAGATAGATACTCAACCTTGTACACGCCTCCTGACCGATATGGGTTTTTAAATGCCTGATGGTGATACAGATATGTAAAGGAGAGGGTGAGCAAAACTACACAGTATAAAACATTAGTCATTTTGTCTTAATTTTCGTCATTTTCATGTTATTTTGTCATTTAGACACAGAAAAAAGTCTTAGTCTCTGCCCAAGTTAAATATAGGTCCAAATAAATATAGAAATTAACGAATATAACTGAATGAACACAATATAATTTGGAGTCTGATTGTTCTTATTATCTATTACACTGTCTTCATATTAATGACACTGTTACTTCAGGAGAAGTGAGAGTTGGGATTTTGAGAAGATGAATAATAAGGCTTTTATATTTAAACTATTCAGATTCAATTAAAATAAAACTTAAAGATGCAAGCTAAAATATAAATTACACAAAAATTAAATAAATAAATAAATTGTTGCACTGGAAATTAATCAAAATAAATTAATTAAGTTGCTGTATTAAAATGACAAAACTAAAACTGAAATAAAAAATGTAGTAATTTAAGTTAAATAACAAAAGCACATAACAAAATAACAACAATTACTAAAACTAAAATGAAAATAGCCAATTCAAAATATTAATAAATAGTAAAATAACATTGTATGTCTAGACAGACCTGAATAGTGAAGCATTCAGATCAATTACAAATAAAGCCAAGAAGAAAAATATACCCTTTCACATTGTGGTGCAGTCAGTTATGAAAAAAAAAAGTTTAATAAAGCACTTCTTTCACTGCATTCACTAAAGCTGGTGTTACTTCAAACACACCGTTCTTCAACTGATCATTAAAATCGACCAAACACTGACTGTGAACAATCATTTTTGTGTCCAAAGTCCCATCTAGATCTAGGCTTAACTGCTTTAAAAACAATTATTATAATAGTAAAACTTAACCAGCCCTTAAAACATCAAGTTACCTTTGCTAAAGTCTTTGGGATCTAGAGAGAGGCTGTATCCCGGCAGGGTCTCCAGCAGGAGTTTGTAACAGGCCTTCCAGCCCGGTTCAGGGATGGTGGGCGCCACACACTGCATGGCTGCGACGCGCTTGAAGAACGCTGATTTCCGGTGGAAGCCGATGAGCTCGTAGAGCTCAGACAGCACACTGTAACGCTGGATCTTCTCTTCTTCTGACAGCTGAACATACAAACAAACATTCAAAGCTCATTCCTAATTGAACTGCTTTGAAAACGGACTTGTCGCAAGCCCTTACCTGGCCTAGATTGATGTAGACGGCGTTCTGCAGGAATTCAGAAGCCTCCATGGCTCGTTTCTGAATGGCCAACACTCTCACAGCCTTAATACAGGCCTCCAGCTCAATCACTCCTGCACTCTTATACTGAAAGACATTTTTATGAGTTATGAGCTGTCAACTTAAACTGTTAATTTAGTGTTAATTATTTATATATATATTTTTTTAAATCATTTAAGAAAATATAAATGAACGCAATTAATCATGGCCAGGCCCGCACATATGTGCATTTAAGGAAAAAAACTCACACGTTTTAAAAGAATTCATACATTTTAATGAATTATTTTATTTAAATGGGCTTTTAATGCACAAGTTTTGCGCATGTGTTTTGGCTTTTTCACAAGTTACAATATAAAAGCAGATGGTGAGAACTGCATTCTGAGACCGTTAATTATAAAATCTGTGTTACATTTAAAAATTACTAAAGAATTAGTTTTTAATTCATTTAAATTTAAATGTAATTTAAATACTTTTTGCTTAATTTTTAAACTAAACATTATCAAAATAATTATAATATATTATAATAAAAATGACTAATACAATATTAAAAAATAATAATTAAAATAATTAAATGATTATAAAATAATTTATACATATTATAATTATGATATAATAATAAATAATGTTTTAAAAACCTTTTTTCATAAAGGAACATCATTTGATATTTAATTCATTCTGCTTTACATATAGAATTGTGATTTGTGAAAATTGCTCTCTGAAACCATAAAAATAACAATATACAATTATATACACACACATACATACACATATATATATATATATACACATTATTATTATTATATATATAATCATTAATATCAATATATGTAATCATTAAAAACTGTAAGGATTAAACCTTTTTAATATAATTTTTACAACAGATAAATAAATATTTGTTTTAATTTTAGGTAAAAATCATGCTGACCCCAATCATACTGCCATATATGTTTTGGTTTACTTAAGTTAAAAGTTTACGGCCCGGTTTCACAAACGGGGTTTAGCTTAAGCCAGGACTAGGCATTAGTTAAATTAAGATATTTAAGCAACTTTTACAAAAATGCCTTATAAGGAAATATTACAGCATCTTAATACAGAACCATGACACTGACATGTTTTAAGATACATCAGAGCAAGATATATTCATCTGAGACAGCTCAAACGGGCAATTTAGTCTTGGAGTAGCTTAAGCCTTGTCTGTGAAACTGAGGGAATATGTTCTTCACAATTGCTTGCAAAAAGAATAGCTCGCTCATCTTAGCAAGCTGCGTGACGTTCTATGTTTATGTTTACAGCACAATCACTGTGAGAGAGGTTACACAATAAAGTCTAATACTTTGGTTTAGGGTAAATCCTTTACTCTAAATATAAGTAGTAGCAGTAGCTAGTGATTTTTGCCTTTGTTGAAACTGGCATCATGTAACACTGCTTTTTAGTGAGGTTCGCACTCCCAGTTCCAAGTCTCAACACCGGATGTGAGATCAGATCTCGTCGGCCGTTTTGTAATATTAAAGACACACTGGTCAGTCAGTGAAGCTGACCCCACTTAAGTGGCTCAGGCATTATAGATGTGTCTGTCGGTTTTAGGTGTCCCAGTTTGCCCCTGGATAGTTGAAGCTCTTACCCGCCCAACCGCAGCCGCAATCCCATCAACGCTGTCACGCAAAGGAGATGGCTTACTGCCATCTCTCTCTCACTCTCGTGTGCCATGGTGCTTATGTCCTCCCTCAGAGCCACACATCTGCTGCCACAGTGCTGCGCTTAACGGGGCAGGGAAAATCCTTATAATTCCTACTCCTGCTCCTTTCTCAACAACGGGGAAATTCCTAATTTAGCCTGCATCCCTGCAGCTGTCACTGTCTACTGCTCTGTGTATGTGTGGGTGTGCGATTACACATGTGTAATCAGCGTTTCAATATGGAGGAGTGCTGGGTGTGTTATTTACAGTCAGTGTGTTTCTGCATCTTGTGTGGAGGATGTGTAGTTTGTGAGTTTGTGGACATGTGCAGTGGTCATTTTATGGCTGTAATGGAAAACACCCCCCACACGTTTCTTCTTCTGTCCATATTCTACACTGGGGTAAAGAGAAATCCTTCAGGATTTACTTAAGATTTTCACTCCACAATTCCTAATATTTTCCACAAACGATTGCAAAGAAATTACAAATAGTCTATTTATCTATCTGTCCGTCCATCTTCCATCTTTCTATCATTTTCTCTGTCTGCCTATCTGTCATACTATTCCATATCATTCCATTGTTCCATTAATCAGTTGTTCTATTGGTCCATCCAGCCATTAATTTATATATATATATATATATTCTTTTCTCTGTATATATCACTCCATCCATCGAGCTTTATTTAATTTCATCCATATGTACATCCTTCTGTCCATTCATCCATCCTTCTTTCTCTCTGTCTGTCTTTCCTTTTATGGTTCTATCAATCATTCTTTTGCATCCATTATTAATGGATTAACGTCCATCCATCCATCCGACCATCCTTCCTTATATCCGTCTATCTAACATTCCATCTATCCTTATATCATTCCATAGATTCATCTTTCTATCCTTATATCTGTCTATCTAACATTCCATCCATGCTTTTTTTTATCATTCCATCTATCCTTATATCATTCCATACATTCATCTTTCTATCCTTATATCTGTCTATCTAACATTTTATCTATCCATCCATCCATCCATCCTTATATTATGCCATCCATCCTTATATTGTTCCATAAATTAATCTTTCTATCCTTCTACAGTATCTGTCTTTCTACCTGTCTATCTAACATTCCATCCATCCATCTTCCGGTCTCTCTCTCTTTTTTCCTTTTTATTATTCTATCAAGCATTCTCTTGTTTTATCCGTCCATAGGTCCATTCATCCATCTGCACTACTCCTATTCAACTTGTTATCAAAGTACTTGTATTTTTATTGCATTCCTGTAGTCATTAATGATAGAGATGCGAGCCTCACCTAACTTGTTTTCCAGCACAGGATACTCTACCGGAGCGATCCTGCACTCCATGCATGGAAAGAGGCCTGAGGAGGTGACAGTGTGGGTACCTCTCAAATGCAGAACAGGCCATTCGTCAAAACCCTCAGGATTTGTGCTTCATAATAGAGCCAGTCAGGGAGAGAATGAGCGGGATTAACTCAGCCAATGTCGGAGAAAGGATTTAATGATGTCATCCGTATGAATGAAGCAGTTAGCGGCTTAGCTTCCCTGAGGTGGAGACGATCCAAACAAATGAATGTGAATGTTTGGCAAGGGAAGACAAGAGGGAGAGAAGATCGAGAAAGTGCATTGCGTGCTTGGCTTTGGTGCTTAAGTGAAAGTGAAGGGTGAACAGCACTGTTTGGGTGCAGAGTGTATCTGGCAGCTGATCAAAGGCCAGATTTGGGTATTAGTTTCATACTAATTTATGCCTGATTGTGGTTGGCACATGGTGATGTAAGAGGCATGAGTCAAAAGCTAACTGCAAAAGCCAGCTCACAAAATCAACATCTCAGAGAACAATTTGTATTGCTCAGAGCTTGTTCTTTCACAGCTTGGTAGATGTAACAGAGCTCTCAGTTTGGCTGTAAGTATGAACTCATAAAATGGATGAACTCCTGGAAAGATAAAGAAATAAAAGAGATGATTGTTGACATGCAATAGAGTGTCAAGCTAATAAATGAATGTAGACAACATAGCTCAGATAATTTGATTTTAAAAGTATTTGATAGCAGTTCTCTGACATGAGAATGGCAGATTTTAATGTATCTGCAAATCTTTTTTATTGTAGAGGAAACACTGTAGGGCATCTGAGAAGCAAGATCAAGCAAAGGTCTCCATTTATTCTCCGATTGTTATTAGAAATAATGCAAATAATAAAGGAATCTCAGATGGAATCTGCATATTACTGCGCCTGCTGCAGCAATCGGACAGCAGAAAAGTTCCTTGATTATTACGCAAGAATGAGAATATAGTTCCTTGTCATATTAGCCTAGAAAACCACAAGTTTTAATTTTGCGCCAGGCTTAGTACACAAGGTAACTATAGAAGAGTCGAGTTTTAAATAGGAATAATATTGAAAATCTACTTATGGTCTAATCCAGTGGTTCTCAACCCTGGTCCTGGCGCCCCCTTGCTCTGCATGTCTCTCTTTGTTAACACACCTGATTCTGATAATCAACTCGTTAGAAGAGAGCTCTATATGAGCTGTGTTCCCAATTGACATGGTCCCTACACAGTGTCTGTTAAAGTTTACTTCACTTCGGAACATTCATTCACGGATTTGCACCATAAATAAGTAAAAATTTCGCAAATAACTTTGTTTCGAGAAGGATGGCTAAACGCTAAGTTATCACACACAGCTGGCAGCCCATTTACCTTATCATCCCTTGTTTATTCACTCCCAATCAAATCTCTCCCCTTCACTATAAATTCTCCCAGCTTTCATTTCCCTGAAAATCTCGCTTTTGTGCATCCCTCCTCCTCCCCTTCTCCACCGTTTCCCTTCAAATTCACGCCTTTCCGGGGGGGCAGACAATGAACGAGCCGAACGCCGAACCCTTGGGGAAGGAAGAGGACAAGGATTGAGTACCGCTATTCTAGCACACGGTGTGTGAGACGTAATTCAAATCCTATTCTCTTATTGAGAGTGCAAAAAGCACACTGTGTAGGGACCATGTCGACTGGGAACACGGCTCATGCACAGAGCTCTCTTCTAATGAGCTGATTATCAGAATCAGGAGTGTTAGCAAAGAGAGACATGCAAAATTTGCAATTTAACACAGGGGTGACAATCTTTGGCCCTCATCCTGCAAGGTGGCCATGGTTCCCTGTGCAAACACACCTGATTTAAATTAACTAGTGATTGTGCATAACTTCATTGGCTGTTGGATCCATTTGATTTGAGTCAAATGAATACTTATAAAATAATGTTAAGACGAAGGATGTACTGTAATGTAGGGTGATAAAATAAACATCAGGTTGTTGCACATATTTTTATTGCACAGTGGGAGAACTATTAACTGTTCATGAGGTAGAACGAGGTTGTGTCTGACTGTCCTGGTATTTGGTGCTTTGTAGTGCCGACCAGATGGCAAAAATGTTAAAAAGGCATAGCATGAATGTGAGGGATCCTGAGTGATTTTCTGAGCCCTTTTCCTCACCAATAATCCTGTCAGCAGATCGAACTGTCCTCTGTAGTCTTCTGATGTCTGATTTTGTAGCTGAGAGTAGAACTGTTTCGTCAGTTCCTGTGGCAGGTTGAATTGCATCAGCTGGCGAAGGAAGTACAGCCTCTGCTGTGCCTTTTTGGCAATGTGAGTGTCCCACTTCAGGTCCTGGGAGATGATGATCACCAGGAACCTGAATGACTCCACTTCTGCCACTGTGCTGTCAATGATGGTGAGGGGGGAGTGCAGGGGGGTTGCTCCTGAAGTCCACTATCATCTCCACTGTTTTGAGCGTGTTGAGCTCCAGGTCGTTGACACTGCACCAGACAGCCTGCTCTTTAACCTCCTGTCTGTAAGCAGACAGGATGAGGTTGATGACTGTGGTGTCATCTGCAAGCTTCAGGAGCTTGAAAGAGAGGTCTTAAGAGTTGCAGTCATTGGTGTACAGGGAGAAGATCAGTGGGAATAGAACACAGCCCTGAGGGGCACCAGTGATGGATGCGTGCTGGATGTGATTTTACCCTTTATCACTAGCTGGTGGTGATCCACTGACAGGCAGAGCTAGGGAAAGAGAGCTGGGTTAGTTTGGCCTGCATGAGTGTTGGGATTATGGTGTCAAAAGCTGAAGGTTTGCATCATCCACAGACCTGTTTGCACAGTAAGCAAACTGCAGGGGGTAAAGTCCTTCGCATAACCCAACACCAACCTCTCAAGAGACTTCATGACCACAGATGTTAGTGCCACCGGTCTGTATTTGTTAAGTTTATTTGGGACGGGGATGATAGTGGAGAATTTTAAGCAGGCAGGGACTTCACGCAGCTCCAGAGATCTGTTGAAGATCTGTGTGAAGATGGGGGCCAGCTGCTCAGCACAGGTTTTCAGACAGGCCGTAGTCACACCGTCTGGGCCTGGTGCCTTTCTTCTTTTGTTCATCCTGAAGACCTGGCACACATCATCCTCTCTAAACTACAGAACCATGATGTGATCCATGACTTGTCGTTATTGAATGTTAAATGAGTCCTGGTAGGGATGCATAAATCCTCATAGAAACTGATATATGATGTTACAGTCTCTGTTAGCCATCTTGTATGTAAGCAAAGGCCAAAGGTCTGCAGGTCAAAGACACCCACTGGACCGACAAAATGGAATCATCTCCCTTCTTGGATTGGTGTGTTTTTCTAGTTGTGTGTGCCTAAGGATCTTGTTGTTAACCCAGCTAATGTGAATCTACCCTCTCTGTACTCTATATTATTTACTCTTGTGTTCTGGATGGAATGCTCAAGTGTTTATGTCCAGCCCATGAAAGTCCATTGTCACATATCCTCAACGAGTTAGAACCATAGTCTCCTTTGTCCCCTTCGCATAGCTGCCCCAGAATTAGTCGGGGCATGTGGTTATTTACTCGTGTTGGCACAGGAGGAATTCAAGCGTCGACCTCAGCTGTTGCGATGGCTGCCAGCCACTGGCCGACCTCTCCATTCCCGGCCCTCCTTTCCTCTTCTCTGGGCCTTCCCTAAGGGGGCGGTTTGGGACATGACCGTGCAACCGTGGTCATGCGGTCAAAAACTCAATCCTTGAGTGTCATCCCTGTGTTATTTATGTTGTGCGGCGAGAGTGTTCTGTAGTACTGTTGTATGTGTGCTCTTGATCTTCCGATGGACATAGCAGCCTAGAATCTGGACGGGTGTCATAATCACTAAAACCCAAATGTCAGCGTGCCAACCTTTCCAAGTGTCACTGCTGGACTGTGTTGATATACACTGTGTTCTTATGTGGTGCCCTGCAGATCACTGCGTTCTACTTTCAGTTATATCACATATAGGGCTTAATGACAGTTCACACCAAGCCTGATAACTATATAGTTCTAAAAATGTTTAATATATTATAGTTTTAATATTAATGAATGAGTCTACAACAAACACAATACAGGCCTTATTTTGTGATAAAATTACAAATTAGTGATTTTTGTAATAAAATAGCCAAAAACCTCTTTCACAGTGTTATGTATTTCATGCAGTTGTGTACTTGTGTTATCTGAGTTCTGTAGGATTTGTAAATTACAAGAAATTCCAGATATAAAAAATGAACAATCCCTGTTCCATGTCACCTAGCAATGATGTAATTTCTGCGCTATGAATACTATGGCAACATGCGTGGATAAATGCGGAAGTGGAAGTTATTTATTGTGCGTTTCGATATCATGGATCATGATTACACCCTTAACAATCTCAAAAAAAGGTAGATGTACACACACTGAGGCAAGAAGATATTGGAACAGTCAGTGATATAAAACAAGAACAAATGTGTGGTGTTTCCGAAATGAAGAGAGCTTTGTGAAAACCTTGGACTGGACAAAGATTCCTCTCTCTTTTTAATAGATGGGTAAGCAAATATATATTGTTCATGGTGCAGATAATAGTCATGTCAGGGCTGGGCGATATATATCAAACAATATATTATGCACATCTCGTCAGTAAAGCCAGTACTTTGATAAGCGATAAATCACCATAACATTGAGATTGTTAACATAACTTTCAGAAGAAAGCAAAATCAGAAGTCTGATATAAACTTAAAAAAAAAAATTCAGAATTGTGAAATGAAAGTTAAAAGAGTGTTTTGGGGGTTATACTGTATCTTTTAAGGCACCATGGTTATTGGCCGAACACATGGTTATTATTATAGTGCTGGCTCAGTGTTATTTTAGACTAAGTTTACAGTTTTGCTCTGAAGTCTTTTTTGCCTTCTGGTTCTTCTGTGAAATCATTGAAATTGAGTGTGTTTGTGTGTGTTGGGTAGAACAGGGGTCAAAGCCAACGTGTCGCGCCTCAGGATGTTGACAAGTAATCTGGCTTGTGAAGACTTTGATATAAGGGTTGGCTGAGGATGCTGAAGTCCTTGAGAGGTGAAACTCGTTATCATTGGTTTCTAATGTCACGTTAGGGTTAGCATGCATAAGCTTTAAGTATTTCAGTATAGTATTTTAGTAATGGCACAATCTCATGCCCTCAGAGGATGAAGTTCGACCCATGAGCCATCTCTGAACATACAGCTGGAATAGATAAATCATATCTGATGCTGACATGAAACTCAACTCAGCTGTTGTCAGGCTTCCAAACATACACATCTATCACACTTCGACTTTCTCTTCACAGATGCTACTAAACCCTCCAGTAGCTTTTAAGTCATGATTACTGTTGAAAACTTTTTCATATTGTATCATATTGTTCTGGAAACATTTTTAAAGATAAGAATACAAATATATATTAAAAAACATTCAAAACGTGTGCAATTTTGTGTGTGTGTATTTGTGTGTGTGTGTATATATATATATATATATATATATATATATATATATATACATACACACACATTGTTTTTTGTGATTTATGGGGACTCTCCATAGGTTTAATAATTTTTAAACTGTGCAGACT
>JAUCNO010001819.1:22197860-22226476 GCA_032353835.1 Enteromius viviparus
GTGTATATATATATATATATATATATATATATATATATATATATATATATAAGTTAACTTGCAGATACTGTTATATTAATGTAATATAAGACCCTTTAAGTGTATACTTAAAGAGTGTACACATTTATTAATATGTTTCTTTGCAGTTATGTAAAAAGAAAAAGTTTAGAGTACCTTTTAAGTCATAATGTTTAAATAATCTGGTAATATTTTAAAGTACACTTATTTTGATATGTTGACTGACATACTGTAATAAAACACTATCACTTTATTATATTGTGGACTGTAGTCTTTTATATAATATTTATGGAAGCATGTTTTGGATATGGGAAAAAAAAAAGAAAGAAAAAAAAAAGGTATTGCAACTTTTTATTATGTGACTTTTCTCACAAATCTGAATTGGGAGACATATATTCAGAATGGCAAGATAAAATAAGGTTGTTCCATGGGGGTAAAAAATGAAATAAAAAATCTATTGCAAGATATAAAAAGCAAAGTCAGAATTGGGAGAAAAAGGTCACAATTAAATGAAAGTTAAATTAAATTAAATGTTTTTTTTTTATTATTCCATTGCAGAAACAAGAAACAGCATTGCGAGATGTCAAGCTTAAAATTCAGAGGAAAAAAAAAAAAGATATAAGAATATAATATAAGAAATATCAAAAATTGTGAAACTTACAATTATCAACAAATTCTGATTTGAAATGTAAACTCAGAATTGTGAAAAATAAAAGTTGCAATTAACGTTTCCATTTTATTTTATTTTTTTGCCATAACTACTACACATTAAGTTAAGTCAGCAGGGTCCATACATATTCTGAACCAGTGGACGCGTTGTGTCTTTTTGACTTCTACTACTGACCGTCAGCTGATGTTTGAGTATATATAGTTAATATATCCTGAAAAAACAGCTGACGGTCAGAAGTAGAAGTCAAAAAGACCCAATGCGTCCACTGGTTCAGAATATGTATGGACCCTGCTGACGTCTCAATGAATTAGGTAGCATTAGCATAAAAGAGTTTAGTAAAGAAAGTGGCCCCATGATGGCCAAAATCTGCATATTGCTCTTATATTCACCTTTTTTGTCTTGTCACCATCCTCTCAATCAGAACACTGTATAGTCTAGAGATATTTTTGCTGGCTTTGCATTTACTATTCATTTCAAAATGACTGTATCCTGAATAGGAGATTAACTTTAGATTCAGCCTTCAACATGCCAGGCGTTCAAATCTTTCCGCTATTATTTGATAGTATTTCTTGAATAGGGATGACTTCCTATCAACTCTCTCTCTCCCTCTCTCACTTTATCTTTATTTATTTAATTGAGACCAGTTAAAACACTTTAAAAGTGTACATTTTCTGCTTGAACTTTTCACAAGAAATGAGGTTATTTGATCCCTCGACTTCAAAAGGAGTGTACGTGTGAGTGCTACATCCACTGAATTATAAGACCGTCCTGTGTAGCTCGAAAAAAAAAAAAAAGAAAAATCCCATAAATATCTATGAATTATTTAAGGACTCATTGATGATGTCCTGTGATGGTGGATGGGGAGCATTTTTTTTTGTTGCTAACTAATATCTATCTGCTTATGTGGTGTAATAAAAATCCAATTACGTAAAATACCTGTGTCATTAACCTAAGAGTGTTCATATAGGAATCAGCGGGAATTAATAAACAAACACAGTAGTGCCTTCCACATGTGGGCTTATTAAAAACGTGCCATCATTATTTTTGCAGCACACCACTTTTAAACGCAATACTTAGGGGGGCTTTAGTCGGAGGGAAAATATGTATGGTATAAGTTTGCTAGTGGAATTTTTTTTTTTAACTGAGCCCACATACAATTCTGTTGAAATGTCTCATTTGACTACGCTTTTAGATACCAATATGAGTGGAATAAGCTTAACCCAGTTTACATTTGAAATTCATTCCAATTATTCTACATTCGGAAACAGCTTCCGTCCGGACTTGCTTATGACATATTATTGACAGCCTTTCCCTCAAACCAACACATCTCCATCACTATCATACATGAAGCTTGGAAATAGGATTTTCCACTTTCATTGCCTGGAAATGGTAGTAGCTACTATTTGATGAACCGAAAACAACCGTTGAGTCTGAAAACAAATTTTCTGAGGCTATTTTTGACAAAGAGTTCAAAAGCAGCTTTTCCAAAAAAGATAGAGAGCACACATTCCTTGTGAAATAGAGGTGTCCTTAATTATATAGTGGACTGTATATTATTTTCATATGTATTTGCAGATAACATAATATTAATGAAATAAAAGCCCACTTAAGTGTGTCTTAAGTGAAGAAACATAGTAATGAAAGTAAACTTTTTTTTAACACTGAAGTAAACTTTAAAAAAAAATATGAATAATTGTAATAACTTAAAATAAATGCAAATAAGTGCACTTTGTAATGTTGTAATAATAATAATAATAATAATAAAATAATTGAAAGTACATTTTACAATTTTTGTTTAATAACTGTACTCAGCTGTACTATAATAATATAAAATTAAGTTAAAGTCTACTTAGGTACACTTTTAAAATGTGCACTTTCTAGGAATTTCAAATATATATAAAAAATAATGGGAAGAAAAACAAAATTAAGTATATTTTGTAACATTGTTTAATAATCTTTAAAAGCTTAATAAGCTTTAAAATTTCACTGTAGTGTTATTTGATATTACATTTAGAGTTAAAAATTTTAAATTGCAATAAAATATGTATAATTACAAACAGATTTAAATAAGTTAAAAATTTCAGAAGACATTACATTAAAGTAGTTAGTAAAGTAGTATGCTAAAGTGTACTTCCTTATGGCAAGGGACCCACTGAACTTACAAGACCTTTTACAGACCTGATGGTATCGAGTGATTCACAGACAGTCGGTGAAAGGGAAAACTTTGGACTCAGGCGGGGCTGAGAGGAGGGGATCACGAGAGTTTGTGATGCCAATGAAGAGGAACATGGCATGACAGATTCTCCCAAAGATATGACGCGTCTGGCTGCTAAAAATAGGCAGGAAAAATGCCCTCGCGTAAGGTATTTATTTTTCCACACTGTCAAGGAATGACGACACTGTTTCCATATGCACAGACAAAAAGATATAATGTCCCTCGGGTGGCTTCTTTTCACTTCACCTTTAAATTAGGGTTCCTCGCCTGGAATCGGGTGGAATTGGTTTATCGTTCCAGTTTAACCTGTTAATGCAAAATAAATATGCAGAAATAGAAAGGACAAGTGAAATGGGATGTTTTGCGTCGCAATGCTTCCAGTAAATATCAAGAAGCCCTGACCTAGTTTGTCCCTCACCAGCACATATGCATACACACTATTTTTTCTAGGTCTTTCTCGCACTGACTCATGCACCGCTATCTCTTTCCCCCTCACGCGCATAAACCCAAGCACTGATGGGCTCTGACTAAAGAATTCTTCCTTCTTTTCCCTTCCCCCACGTCTCCATCGTCTCAGACTGCGAGGTTAAGAAAGCGGCCCTGAAACCAAGTATTCTTTCGCTCTCTTAATCCCCAAACTCCCTGCTTTCCATCCTTCTCTTGACTGATGTGATGAAAATAACAACCGGCCTATCTTTGCCAACCATTTTCTGCACCATCACGGCTACGAGACCTGCACCCCAGCACGTCCCCGGACCTCCGCTGTGATGGGGAACTCGGTGCAAATTACCCCGTCGCTATCATAGGTTATCAGCAGCTCGCAACGGTGACCCCCTTCCCGAAAAATCAGCCCTGAGCCTCCAAAATTCTGTTGTTCAGGCTTTGCTGCTTTGGCTTCAGTGTAGTAGGAACACTTTTTACTTTCTTCCCTCAGACTGTCTGAGTATTTCTCAGTTCTGTTTGATCCTGGGCTCACCTTCTGACTCCCTCGAGAGAATAGGACAAGATCTGGTAGTTCAGAGCTAAAACACAGTCCCAGTAATGCTATATTACTATGGTATGGATGATAGGGTGATATATATTTTATAACATATCTCAACTGCTTGGCTGCTTGTAGCATTGCAAACGGTGAACTATATTAATCAACTATGTTTTGTTTAATTCAACTTCAAGTCTTGAAAATAAATAAATACCTTAAACTTTAGGTATCTGGATATGATGAACTTAAGTTTATCTAACAGTTTACTGGGAATCTGCTTTGAAGCAATGCATAACAATGCAAATATTATAAATAATATTTTAAATATAATTATTTTTTATATGAAAAAGATTGTAGAAAGTTTTACAGAAATGCGTGTATTTGTGTGTTAAACAATGCTATTCATATCATTTGAATGCACCTTGAATTTTTTGAGGAGACTTATTCATGAATACATAAATGCATAAAATATTTTAAGAAAACCACTGCACTGGTTATTAATATTTGAAAAAAACATTTTCTGTCTACAATGCATAAACATAAACATATATGCATAGACATAAAGTGACATGCAGGTACAGAGAACATGTGAAATTAACAGGAAACAATAGCATGTGTGCAATTTGTGCAATATATAATTTTTATTATATATATATATATTTCATATATATATGATTAAAGAAGGTGTGTGAATAGTATATATGGTTTAAAATTAAATAATTAAATAATTTAAAATTATGTGTATGTGTGTGTTTTACATATTAAAATTGTTTTAATTATATTTATATATACAACCTTAAATTAAAATATCTAAATAGTATAAAAATGTTTAAACTAATCAATATGTAAAGTAAATATGATATTGCCTTTTACACTAAATTAAATAAATGAGTAAAACAGCCGTCACCTGAACTGTAAATGTGACTTTTCAAGTTGTCTATAAAGATAACTTGTCGTTTCTTTGTGGTTGCTTGTGAAAAATTGGTTCTCCACCATTTTATTTTACTTCTGTGTATTTCATGTACAATAAAATGTGACTATAAATGTCCAAGACTGCAGCTGGTGCCCTATGGTCGATTTTCCTGATTAACACCGTGTTCACAGTCTGATTGAACCGCTCGTGGCTCTACTTTTATATGCTAATTCACTGTTGCACCCCTTGCCCTCAACTGGAGGCCATCTGAGGTTTGCTCTAATGAACTATTGTTTTAAGAGCTGTATGAGCCACAAGGCACGGCGGGACGTGGCTAAATAAGTGGGTAAATAACTAAGCTGGCAATTGAGAATACCCAACGAGTAACTGCAAGGAAAAGTGTCATTTAGTACGCAAATTAGAGCATAAGTAAGTGACCAGGAGCGTAAGTGAATTAAAATGGAAATAGATGAAAAGATAAATGAATAAAAATATTTGAGAGTGTGTTTGTATGTAGATGAGTGCACAAGTGTGGAGGGGGGAGTAAATAAATAGCTTAGTATGTAAATAAATGAATAAATGTACAACTTAAAGGAATGGGACGGAGCCGGGGAGCGAGCGAGTGAATGAGTAATGAGCGAGTGAATGAGTTATAAGATGAACTACTTATTTCATTTCAAAGGAGTGAGAGCTTACCGATTAGTTCTACACCCATCAGCTTTAAACTGCATCAAACAAACTAGATTTCTCATATTTGGAAGAATATAGAAGTGCTCGCCCGTGCTGCTACTATATGCTTGTTAAAGTGTTTCGAGAGTTTTTTAGCAGTTAACTAATTGTCCCGAAAACATCTCCATCTGGAAGATTTTTGCACTTTAAAAGCAACACTTGCTGTGTTATGACATGCCGCTCATTGGTAACGTTAGCTAATGAATTGCCGTTAACAAATTGCATTGATGTGAACAAATCAGACCTTCTCGTAAAGCAGTTTTCTGTGTTCGCTGGTCATTGTAACTGTTTTTGCATATCTCTGCTAAACGTATATCATCTTTCCTTGTGTCCAGATGATGTGCCAATTACTCTCTAATTACATGCGTCATCTGGCTGATAAATGCTGTTTACCGTACTGACAAGCCTCCCGGTGGTCGCAGCAGTCTCTGGAGAGAGGGATGAAGTGATGGACCTCCACAAAGAGGACGGCGAGAAAGGGAAGATGAAGCAGGGGCTGTTTCTGAATATAGCTCTTACCAAGCCAATGACTGCATCTGAATGATTACTAACAGAGTTTGATATTGTGTTAAGGGCTGGGTAAACAATATTCACAGTTCACTGGCATGCAGCTTTATCTGAAAAGCCTAAATATGGATCATAATTTCATCAAAATAGGCCATTACCGTCTTTCACTATTCAAAATATAACATTTTGCTCTAAATCCTCCTGTTGGTTGTGGTTAAACATGGCACAGGGTGGGCCTTCACATAAATATACATTCTAAAAGTGATACTGTAGAAACAGCATTTTGCATTCCCAAAAAAAATAAAAAATCCATACACTTTGTAAAAAACGTTCTTCTTTGTCGAAGATCCAGTGTTATTGCATAACAAGTAACATGAATTATGTAATCAGATAACTACCGTATAGTAACATAATGCATTACATTTAAATTCACAACACAATATCTGAATTATTTTTTCAAATAAGCAACGCAAGTAAATAAATGCAAGCTAATTAATTTTACTTTTGATGTGAAAGGGCCCTTACAGTTGCTAAAATTTAGTACTGATAAATTATTAATCACGATTAATACATAAAATATGTGTCCCTGGACCACAAAACCGAAGTCGCTGGGGTATATTTGTAGCAATAGCCAAAAATACATAGTTTGAGTCAAAATTATTGATTTTTCTTTTTTGCTAAAAATCTTTAGGATAGTAATTAAAGATCATGTACCATGGAGGTATTTAGTCAATTTCTTACCGAAAATATATTAAAACTTAATTTTTGATTAGTAATATGCATTGATAAGATCTTCATTTGGACAACTTTAAAGCTGTTTTTTTCAGTATTTAGATTTTTCTGTACCCTCAGATTCCAGATTTTCATATAGTTGTATCTCGGTTAAATATTGCACTATCCATCTAAATCATACATCAATCTGAAGCTTATTTATTCAGCTTTCACACATTGCACGTGTATAAATGTATAAATTAACACTTACGACTGGTTTTGTTGTCCAGGGTCACATATATGTGTACTTTGCAGAGTGCGGATAGGGCCGCATTTTTCTGTCCGAACCCAGCCCGCGTCCGACACAGTTCAAATCTAATTTTTTTCTCATACTAATGACACATGCACCTTTTCTGTGTTGAAAGCCCGCTTTTATTAAGCAACGGTAGGAAAGCGTTCGGAAATGTCATCAGATGTGAGCATCAGCGCACACGGGGCAGAAAGCGCTGTTTATAAAACAGGCGCACATTCGCGCTGATGTAACCGAGCCCGATCCGAACCTGAGCATCCTTTCTAAATATCTGTCTGAACCTGGCCAGGCTTGTCATGTACCGTCAGGCTCGGGTCGGGTATCCATCCTCTAGTACTTTCTATATGTATTATAAAAAACACACATATGCATGTATATATTTTAGAAAAATGTTTATATATTGTGTATTAAACATTTTCTATTTAACTGTTTTATTTTCATTTTAAAAAAATGTTTTAATAATTAAAAATATATATATTTTATTTAATGATTAGATTTCCTTTTATGTAAAGCACTTTGAATTACCATTGTGTATGAAATGTGCTATAAATAAACTTGCCTTACCCTGCCAAAAAAACGTTTTTATTTTACTCGATTTTTTTGTTTTACTCAATTAATCATTTGTTTATTTGTTTTTGTTATTAAATCCCACAATAAGATTAAATCCTGGAATAGCCTCTTAAGAAGACAGTTAAAACAATGCTTTGCTGTTCACAGCATATGGTTAGATGGGATAAATCTTCATTTTAGAGCTGTGATCTTTGTCTAAACAGAATCAGTATATAGCCAATCTGATCCTAAAGAAGGCTCGCTACTGTCAGACACTTTGAGGCAGATTACACATCCGGGTATCAAATGTCAGTTATTGGATCGCAGAAGTGCTACATTAAGAACATTTCCTGGGTTTATCCATTCATTTAAGCTCCCTTCGTTTTGTCAGCTCAGAAAATTCCCTGAAAACCACTACCATTGAATCACCCAACCATCTCTACCTTAATTACACAGGAATTGTAGAGCTGGCACTTTACTGCATGACTGCTTTTGAGGCCAACTGGGCCACCACTCTTTCCTCCACTACTTTAATGTACCAAACTATCCTCCATAGACTTCATGTGTCACAACATTAGTGGCTCGCCTAAGAGATATCGGTTAACCAAGTCATGGGAACTTCTGTGTAGAACTCTCACCATGAAAATGGTTCTTGTGGCTAACCACTTGGGAAAAGATTTAACATTAACCACAGACTCATGTAATAATTCATACATGCTTTCTACAACGGAAAGTGTTTTTAACACCATTACTTGAAAATGCAACAATTGATCATCCAGTTAAACACATTAATGAACCATCTTCACAAGAATATCATTTATATGAATATGAGCAAATATATAGCCTTCACTACTATGTACTTACATCAAACTATATGTGCAATGTATTAATTGTGTTAAATTGTATTGCAAAACACACTGAGGTGGGATACGAGACAGGTTTGGTGAGATGGGTAGGTTTAAGGGTGGGTTAAGGTGTCAACAGTGTAATTATAAATGTTATTATTTTATTAAATAATTAAATATTAAATAAATATAAATAAAAAAATATATATAAATATATATATATATATATATATATATATATCCCACAAACCTGTGTAAATATATATATAATTTTATTTTATTTTATTTTATTTTATTTTACTTCTAGGTTTTCTAATCAGTTAGACTCAACAGGTGGACCAAATTGTTCATGACGCTGGTGCAGAACCAGTTTTTCCAGGCAAGAACAGATTTGATTTTCTGTGATGGACGCACATAGATCAGTTTGAGATTCAGCAACCACCAACCGTGCAACTCAATTTCAATACAATAGCTTTTGTTTTGAATCTTCCTTAACTCTATCAATCCACTGTTCAGCTGCGATGCCACCCATTCCCAGGATATCTTCCCATCCATCTCTCTCTTTCGTGGCCATCTATGAATTCCTGTAATTTTCTGTCTCCATGATCTATCTCTGCATATTAAGAAGCACTAAATCTGCATGTCTTCACTCGCAGTCCAGGTACGCTACAGTAATTTGGGGGAAGGGTTGGCATATAGGAGAAATTCCCTCTGTAAGGGGAAAAAAAGATGATGATACACTCTTTTTTATGATACCGTAAGGGCTTTCGCCTGTATGCAAGCCAACAACTCACATGTAATTTTCCCTCTGTCCTCACATGTTCTAAGAGCAATTAGGAGCAGCTCACGAGCAGCGCACCGCATTTCGATAACATTTCTAAAACGTTCTACCTGTGCGTCTCCCCTCCCCCATTTTTCACCATTTCATGGTACGATTTTAACATGGGGTTTCTAGCAGGCGCACCACTCAAATAGTGACCTAATTCTTCCCAAGCATGCCGACGCTGCTGAGAGAGCAAGAGAGGCAAACTCATCTTCTCTTACAAAGGGAGTTGGAGTTCTAATCATACCAGGACTACATAAGAACGCCCTCTAATGCATTTCAACTCTTCCATTTGAATGCCGATAACAATGATGTTGTGGCTTTAATTCCACTCGTTCGAGAACAGTCCTTCGCATTCTGTCACGAGAAAGTCATAAAAATATCCCGCCCGCATGTGAACGCATGTCATTCTGAGCTTGTAAACACATCCCTGCTAGTGCTTGTCTTCTTGCCAGACTCATGTTTTTCTGCATGCATCTTTCATGACTGCATAGTGATTCTAACGTGCCGTAATAACAGCCTCAGATAGGGGAGTTTTTTTCACATGTGCTGCTCTGACGAGCAACCGGGAGCCAGTTTTGGGGGTTTTTTCTGCTCGACCATGTTATTTTTGTATACGGGAGGCTTCGGTGCGTCAAGCTTTCTCTTCGAAAAAATATCACAGGGCTTTCCCACTGAGCCTTCTCTCTTGAGTTATGTCCTTGGTGTGGATATGCTGTTGTGTCCCGCCATTGTTATTTCCAATTTCATAGCCGAGTCCTGGCTAGCACGCCCCAGCCTCGCTATGCCATTTACTGCAATAATACACACCGGGCCCTCCAAGGTAGCAATCGGCCACACTCCAAACCTCCTGTGAAATGGTTGAATTCGTCAATAGAAAGCCTTTTGTTCTGATAGACTAGGCTGAATAGCCTTTCTTTGATTCCTCTCTCAAGATGACTTCCTTTCAGAGGAACTGTCTTCCATTTGCTGCTATTATTTTGGGTTTTATTGTATCCGTGGTACGTTGTGCGGTGAGGTGATGCATCTTAAGTGTTAAGTGTATTTCAGAGGCCCTCGTATTATCTCTCGGGTTGCTTTCATCTGCTTTTCTTATTTTGCAGAGGAGATCTAATGATAAGAACTATAAAAAGCTGGAGTGAACTTGTCGTGTGTTCATTTGTTGCTGCGAGATACACTTTCCTACCAGATATGCATTGCATTTCTATCATCCATCTGTGTCTACCAGCATATACGAACACTAAGGTATATTATAATCCAAAAGTATCATCATAAAACAAAGTAATCTTATATATACTAAAAAAGAGTTGGATGCACGCATTTGTTTTGTTTCTCCATGTTTAAATCAAATTTGAAACACTGGGGTAGCATATACCCACAAAATAGCTTTGCAAATATAAGCACAGATGCCTTCAAACTGCAAGGTAAGCTCCCAGGGCTTTGCCCCAAATCTGCCTTAGAGTCCACGTTAATAAATGTTTTACAGAGCTGGTGTGTCTAAGCCATATCCAACATAGCTGTAATGTACATTCCAATACAGTATATCAAAAGAATACTAAAACAGCAATTTAAAGTGTGCTCTGAAGTAAAACTTTTAATTTGGCGTCATTACAAAGTGCACTTTTTAAAAGCTTAGTGAAAGTGTGGTTTTGAAGTACCGTACACTTAAATTTATTTTATTGATATGTATGTTTTTTATATATATACATATAAATATATATATATACTTTTAAAATTTGAAGTGGACTACAAATGCACATTTAATAAGATTCCAGAAGACATTCATTTAGCTGATTGTGTCTGTTTGACATTTGTTCATTGACAGTTTGGCTGCTCATTTACGTTCAAAGCATGCTGTTAATTTACATATTTCATGCCACCATGAACTGCAGACTCGTGACAGGTTGTACACTAGTTCAATCTGGAATTGAATATTTCCTCCTCTCTGAAACATTCAGCTGCCAGCACGAGGAAGAAAAATGAAAACATATCAAAATCCATTTAAAAGGAAATCACAACAGAGCCATATTTTTAGCTAGCAATTTCTTAATTGCTATAAAGAGAACAATCAGATAAGGCTTGCAGCTTGTCTGTGAGTAAGAGAGAGAGAGAGAGAGAGAGAGGGCGAGAGGGGGAGGGGGGTGGGTGCAGAAAGGGACAGAAAGGGAGTCACGTGCCTTTACTACCATACAATGAGCAACCAACTATTTTCATCCCTCCAGCTCCAGCCTTGATTACAATATGGCATCAGTGTGTCATCTGTGTGTTGCATTAGTATTGTGTTTATGCTACCATGTAAGAACCATCTGAGATAAGAGTGGTCGCCTGTGGACAGAGCACATGTCTTTATTGCACTGACATGGGATCAGCTTACCGAAATACACACACACATACAAACTACAGTATAATGTTTGCATTGGGGTTCTTATCATTGCGAACCAGTATTGCAAGCCACTATTTGTTTATATCTCACCAACCACATACACTGGTGGCCAGAACACTTGGCATATTTTTGTTGATTTTGTTGAATTGGCTATTACAATACCCATAAAACCGGACTGTTGTGATGGAAGGAATCTGCTGGAACACTGAAAATGATGAGCTGGTCTTTTTAAAGACCTTAACCTAATCAAGAAAATGTAGGGGTCCTTGGAAAACAAACTGGACAGACCTATTTGAAAGCGTTTGTCTTGAGTTGCATGAGTAGTGGCATAACATTAATGTTGAAGTTCTGAGGAAATGTATTACAACTGTGTCAGAGAGATGTGTAATTGCTGCAGAAACTGGACATACAAAATATCAAAGTAAAAACAAAAACAAAAAAAAACGTATGACTCACTCATCTTATATATGTTGTGCATAGAGAAACAATACGCATGATTCATGAACATTATGAAATGAAATCATGTTTTTGAGGTTTTATTGGGTGTTTTAACAATTTTGGCGACCACTGTAATTCTCTTCTTCAATGTTCTGCTCATGAAAACTAAAGAAGCAGCTGATAAACAGTGGGCGGTCATCAGTGGTCGAGCTGAGTTTTGTTTTTACTGTCTACAAACCTCGTGTTTTGGTTTTCTCTACATCTATGTTGCGTATACATGAACTGTTGACACTGTACACCTCGTCACCTGCTTCTCCCCGGCGTTTGAGGGAGGAAGGAAATCCGTCGTGAGCGCATTACACACTATCTTCCAGTCGTTATGACTCTGCGGAGCAGCCAAGCCGATGGTGTTGCTTCGTTTGCGATGCCTCGATGTATGGAAGCATTGCTTGAAATCAAAAGTGTGCGCGAGGGAGAGGGGTTGGGGCGCTAAATGTGACACGACATCCAATGAGCTCGAGATGAAGAAGCCAGTCCCCACTCATTCAGCCGGCCATGAAACATAGTAGCTATTTGAGCTCACGGCCACCCCCTCGCATGCGCGCGCCTGACTGGGAGCATTCGAGTAAAGAAAACGCCTCAGGGCTATATAGATTCAAAGCATTCTGTGAACCACCACAGTCCTCACAACTTATCGACCGCGCTCTCATATAACCAACCCATTTATCCTGTCTTTATTTACACTATTTTCCGTCCGCATTGCTCGGAGATGAACGATACCGCCGCAGATTTGCTTAATAAAGAGGCCTAGAGCAACTGTTTACTTCGGTGAACGAAAGTAATTAGGATTAAAGGCTTTTCTTAAGCGCACCAATATAATTACATTTGATATGGCGAATGAGAAAGCTGTTCGCAAGAAGAAAAAAAAATATATATAATAGCATATCTGATGGATGGCACTGATGGGTAAAAAGTCCCGTCAGAGTCGTAAATTATCCCTCTGACTCCACTGACCCCTGTTAAACAGAGAACATTTATGTATGTTTTCCACCTGACTACAGATGAGCTATATCGTGAGTCAGTTCATTCCGAATTGTAACAATTCCGGTTCGTTTACGAGTCCTAGATAAAATAGTCTAGCCTACTAAACAAACCAACAAACAGAGGCGGCAACTAATTAAACACTTCATTAATAATCGGTTTTAATGGGATTCTACTTATTTCACAGGTTTACATGAGATAGCAATCCCAGCTGAAGTTTCAGGTTTTCGAGTTTGACATTAAGAAATCAGTAGTCTCTGTAAATGATTCACAATGTTTTGATATTAAATCAAGCGGTGTTATTCGGGAATCGAACTGCGTTGGTGCGCGTTATATATTTGATTCCCTAAAAAGAACCGGCTCACAAGAGTCATTCGATCGGGAACCGAGCTGCATTGGTCACTGTATGTTGCGCGCTGTATATTCAGCAGCGCTGCTGCGGCGGCCAGATCATTTTAACACGGACCCCCTGTCCCTATCGGTGAAAGAATGCACGGTCAATGCAACCAAAAGTTATGAGACCCATTCGGTTCCGGTAATATTTATAAAAACAGCACGGCGTTTTGGTTCCCAACCTTAGCCGTTACTGGAGGCATGTTGAGGGGAGCGAGTGGTTTTATAGTTGGTGAAGATTTACTATGCGCGTGCCAAACTCCGCCTTCCCTACAGCACGTCATTGGCGAGTAACAGCGAAGGGGAGTCACTCCCCTGCCTACTTTTAATAGCTTTGTCATGTGATGGAAAGCAGTTGTAAGACAGGTGCCCTCGGTTCATTGTCAGTGAGGGGTGCGAGGGAACGAGTGGATTTTCTCTTTTGCCTGTGATTTCTTTTTTATTTTTTCGTACCGTCATTCAGGGGCTGGATGGCGTGGGACAGGTGTAATCAGGATTCGGTGTGGAGAGAACTAGAGGTGAGAACTGATGTGCAACTTATTTTTCCAGGGCTGGAACGCATTTTTTTCTTTCTTTTTTGGAGGAGACGGCTCGCAGGAAACGTCCAAGACTGGCTTCGCTCGTAGTTCCCGTTATGTGACTCGACCGATGCTGTAAGACGCGCGGAAGACACGGAAGCTCTGAATGCACGGGAATACACCGGCGTTGAGATAAAGTCTAATTTGTTGGCAGAAATTGTATGTGCAATAATTTTAACTGGTGATAGCGTGCGGCTTTTCTCAAGCTGTGTCGGAGTTGAACAGTGACAGTCTACTTAGGATGTCTTGTCGTGGGAAATTGTGTTGACATGCCCGTGGATGGAGTGCGCTCGCTCGCTGTAACGCAGGTGATGATGAGACAGGTATCTGCTTCAGTGAGAGCCTAGTGCCACTGCCGATGTGCTGGAATTACTAATATGTTCTCGCGTCAGGTATTGTACATTGAAACTTTCCTATTAGACCACAGAGACAGTCTCGGTGAAGCCTATTTGCATGCATCTGGAGCGCTTTTGGATGTATTAGTGGACAATACGTGCTGTAAAGCAAAGAAAAGCCGCTAAACCTCGTTTTCTTTATATTTACCAAAACCTCATCGCAAGGTTAAGCGTTGCTCCAATTCAATACATCAATAACGTTTGCATAGCTGTGCATGCCGTTTATCGTTCATAGCGCGAATTATTGCCATTCGGGACGTTTTAGGGTTGTTTAAACGTGTTTGACATGGTCTATCGGCGAAATGTAAAACGTGGACCATAACGTCGCACTTTTATTATTATCATAGCCTACACTATCGGTGCAGTCTATCGATCTAGTCGCGTCGTGGTTTATTGCCGTTTTAACCCTTTCAGATATTCATAAAGCAGTGTTTCAAGCATGCTTAGCTGAAACTTTTACCCACTATATAGAAATTAATCGCTGCGCTGTATAGGCACCTGTCTACGTTGCATGGTAGGATTTGCACGTTGCGTTATTGTTGTATTCATTTTCAAATGTTGGTTGAGCGTCTCAGTCGGAGCCTAAATCCATCTAAACACAATCAGCAAAATTGCTGCTCGGTTTCAATTTTAATCATATCATTTCCAGGTGCCCACAAGTAGCTATGTTCGCTCTCTCTCTCTCTCTCTCTCTCTCTCTGCATGTGCTCGTGATTAAGCGTGTCCGTATTTTGAGAGGAAAAGGGAGAAGGCTTTAAACAAGATGCCGAGGCAGAAGCATTTGATGCATGTGATTTTGTCATTTGCTCACCACTTGATGTAACCGCTTTGCCAGCGTCTATAAACCTCCGACAGCGGAACAAGATTTGTGTCATAAATAGATCTAAACTAAATCAGACAACGGTGAAGTTTGACGTGCGATATCCATCGGCACAAACTGTGTTTTGCTGCCATGCTTTTTTTTTACATTTTGATTTCTTGTGACATTTCTGTCAGTATTGGCGAGAAAGGGCAGAGCAGTATGATTTGGGAAGCGGTATCAGTGATTAACGCGCGCCTACGGTAACATTGCGCCCTATATTTGTACAAAATGAACATTTTAGTGTGCTCTGTATGGCTTTATCACAAAACGCATCACTCTACAGCACCCTCCGCCGTTTGACAAAACTCTATACACTCTCTCCGCGAGCTGCTGTTGGTTTAGCTTCCACTTCGCCTCTATTTTCACAACATACTCAGTGATATGAAGTACAGTATCTTGCCAACCAGAGGGCGTGGCTGTGGCGCTCTTCCCATCGACGGCCCGCCCCTCCCTTCCCTCAGCCAATCAGAGAGTTGTTTGTTTTCTGGTTGGTTATGTTGTTGTGGTTTCCTAAATGCAGCAAATGCTATGTACACAGCTGAAGAATATGCAATTTGGTTAGATTTACATTCAGTTCGTTTGGTTGTTAGTAGCTATGTTTAATTTGCAACAATACATTCTAAATTAGTACTAAATTTAGCAGTGAAAGGAGTAGCTTTTGCATGATAGTTACGCAGGTCTTAGTTATGGAGCAAAGTTACATAAAGGAAGAGTTATTAGTTACATCAGTCACACACCGTACAAATAGACAGGTACATAGATTAGAGATACTTTTTTTGTTTTGAGAAACTATGTGTTTTGTTAAGTATCATAGTGTTGTAAAACCTAGTTTTAAAATAAGTTTTACTTATAATTAGATTCAAAAATGAAAAGCTATGACATTTTTAAAATGAATTTTGAAATGAGTTTTTTTGCATCAAATGAATGGGTTTGCAAGCTTATTCCAGTAACATGTTTATATGGAGACTACGGTCCATATACAAAGTGTTGTGAAGCCTGACCAACATTAAATTATTCCACATCTGTCGATCCCATGGTTAATAGTTTTATACTGTTTATAGTCTGTGTTTAAGATCACATGTTAAAGTAAATGTTAATAAATGGTAAAACAAGGTGAATTCCTTTCGGAATACATTTACATTTACATTACATTGTAACTAAATTATGGCTTTTTGAGAATCCGAGAGTTCATTCCTTAGCAAACACTGAATGAAGGTATCTAAGATCTTAGCAAATATGTGCTCAACCATCTCCTCTCTCTTTCAGTGTGCTGCCTTGGTTGGTGAAGACCAGCCCCTTTGCCCTGACCTGCCTGAGCTTGACCTCTCCGAGCTGGATGTCAGTGACCTCGATGCTGATAGTTTTCTGGGAGGACTCAAGTGGTACAGCGACCAATCAGAAATCATTTCCAGTCAGTATGGCAATGAAGCATCGAACCTGTTTGAGGTAAAGAGGGTCATGCAATGTTTTCTTATCTGATTGTGTATGCGTGTATATTGTAAAATTAGATATGATTCCAGCCTCATGCAGTTTATTGCATGAGTGTGAAATTCTTCACAAGCTGGGATAGTCAGTCAGTGCAGTTTATTAGATATTAACAGAGATTTACTCTTTGAGATTGAGCAATTATCCGTGCTGAGCGATGATTGGGGTGAGGTATTACGATAAGTACCCAACCTTTGTCCAATACTTAAGGTCAGTGTTTGTACCTTTTTCTACAATCTTGTGCTGGAATTTATGGCTGTTTGTATGCACTTTCCTCCTGATGTACCCGATTATTGGTCAGTAATAATACATAGCAACAGCATCTTTTCCCCTTCATTTAAGGGATTAAACATTTTGTTTATGTATCTATATATACATATATACACTGCTCTAAAAAATAATCAAACTGGCCACTTAGGAAGCAACACTGACTGGCAATCAGTTTAACATGCTATTGTGCAACTGGAATAGACTACGGGTGGAAATTATAAGCAATTAGCAAGACACCCGCCAATAAATGAGTTGCTCTGCAGGTGGTGACCACAGAGCACTTCTCAGTTCCTATGCCTTCTGGCTGATGTGTTGGTCACTTTTTGAATGATGGCAGTGCTTTCACTCTGGTAGCATGAGTCTGGTAGTGCAGCTCATCCAGGATGGCACATCAATGCGAGCTGTGGCAAGAAGGTTTGTTTTGTCTGTCAGTGTAGTGTCAGGCACTAGCAGGAGACAGGCCAGTACATCATGAGACGTGGAGGAGGTCGTAGGAGGGGAACAACCCAGCAGCAGGACCTTACCTCCGCCTTTGTGCAAGGAGGAACAGTAGGATCACTGCCTGAGCCCTGCAAAATGACCTCCAGCAGGCCACAAATGTGCATGTGTCTGCTCAAACGGTCAGAAACAGACTCCACGAGGGTAGTATGAGGGGCTAACATCCACAGGTGGGGGTTGTGCTTACAGCCCAACACCGTGCAGGGCGTTTGGCATTTGCCAGTGAACACAAAGCCCTGTGCTCTTCACAGAAGAAAGCAGTTTACACTGAGCACATGTGACAGAGTCGCAGTGGAGAACGTTCTGCTGCCTGCAACCTCCTCCAGCATGACCGGTTTGGCAGTGGGTCAGTAATGGTGCGGGGTGGCATTTCTTTGGAGTGCCACACAGCCCTCCATGTGCTCGCCAGAGGTAGCCTGACTGCCATTAGGTTCCCGGGATGAGATCCCCAGACCTCTTGTGAGACCATATGCCGGTGCGGTTGGCCTTGGGTTCCTTCTAATGCAAGACAATGCTAGACCTCATGTGGCTGGAGTGTGTCAGCAGTTCCTGCAGGACGAAGGCATTGATGCTATGGACTGACCCGCCTGTTCCCCAGACCTAAATTCAATTGAGCACCTCTGGGACATCATGTCTGGCTCCATCCACCATAGTCAAGTTGCACCACAGACTGTCCAGGCAGATGTTTTAGTCAAGGTCTGGGAAGAGATCCCTCAGAAGACCATCCTCCACCTCATCAGGAGCATGCCCAGGCATTGTAGGGAGGTCATACAGGCACGTGGAGGACACACACACTACTGAGCCTCATTTTGACTTGTTTTAAGGACAAAGTGTTATTACACTTCAATTTTGAGTGTGACTCCAAATCCAAACCTCCATTAGTTAATAAATTTCCATTGATCATTTTTGTGTGATTTTATTGTCAGCACCCTCAACTATGTAAAGAACAAAGTATTTCATTTTTTATTTTATTATCATGTTTTATTTTATTCATTCAGATCTAGGATGTGTTATTTTAGTGTTCCCTTTATTTTTCTGAGAGTTGTTGAACATTATCGGTTTAAAAATAAGTTGAAATAATGCTGATTGAGGCTTCAAAAAAAGGACACGTCAGTGATTAGAAGCCTTGTAACTCACAGTAGGGCTTACTTTAATGACTTTTAATCATAGTTTGAAATTAATTCCCCTATGGAGAAAAAAAGGTTGCGTTTTGATTTCTACACTCTGCTACCTTTGCCCAACTCAGTCAAAATCTAATTCATTGAACTCTACTGAAATCACCAGTGTTGTTCTAGTTTATTAGTCAACTAGTCTGAATTATCGCCTTGATCTAGTGGGTCCAGTTTTAACCAGCTTGTTCCTGCCCAGGGTTGTCATGTTGAAAAAGGGAAAAGGTAAAACTTTAAACCTGTTGCACTCACGCTTCCTCATCACTGACAGAGAAAGCAAAGTCCAGAGGAAAAGAAATGAGGCAGCTGAAATAAAGCAGCCCTGGCCCTGGCTAGTTCATTAGCCAGGGTTCATTAGATAGAGAAGAGAAATGATAATGGCGCATTGCTTTGAGTGCTGGCAAATATAGTGCAGGGTTTGGGGGTTTGTGTCGTGATGTGATAGGGATTTCTTGAAGGACTGTGTGAAACACTTACTTAGACCGTGTGGTGGGAGAATGATATTTTAGAGCCCCGCAATTATGAGTGGAAAAAATCACACTGCGTGTGGGTTAATGTTAAATAAATTGGTCATGATTTACATGCATTGCTGCTCATGTGATAGAAGCATATTTGAATTTCAACATTTCAGACTGCTTTCATAGACCCTGGTTTAAAATTTCAGTTTAAGCACAATGTGCTTAAGCAGCGGATCCTAGTTTAGTGAAATGGGACATGAGGTGTCAATAGTGATGAATGTGTGTATTGTATATGCATTTCCAATACTGGCCTTTGTGGGTCAGTGCAGTGCCCAAGAGCAGAGTGAAGACAGGTTAATGAATGGCCAGCTCTTGTGTAAAGCTAGTTGGCAGGACTTTTTCTTCCTCCCGTTGCACTCATTCAAACCCCTGGCAATGTTTTCTTAACCTGTCTGACTGCAGTATAGTTAATGGGTGGCCTGGCGAGTCCTGTGATGTCATACAGCAAGCAGGCCACACATTGCCAATCAAATGTGCTGTTTAGGGTGTTAGGCTGTTTTGCCTTTAGATATTTTTAATATTTCATTCTCAGATTTGTATTTGTACATCATAAAAACAGTTAAAGCTCATCTTTAACCCTTTAAAGCCTACTCTACTTATATATATATGAATGTGCATCTTTTGTTGAATTTCATGTTTGACAGATTGCTTTAATGGCACAAATTGTATGATATAGAGAGTATATGAAACTCAGCAAAAAATAGGAAATTCTGATAAGTTGTTAGGGTAAGTCAAAGAGATCGTTAGAACTTTAAAAGACAAACGCAAAAAAAATAATTTGTCACTCTTTACATTTTTACAATATGTCTTAGTAAGATATGTTTGGTTTTATATTCAAAGGTCTGTAGTTCTAAAATATATATAATGCAATGCAATCAAATGCGGACTGAGAGATGTACAAACAAAGTATTGTTCCTCAATAGCTTGATAACACTATTTGTTACATTTGAGCATGATTTGTCTAGAAAATGGTGTATGTATACTCAAAATTGCTTCAGTTTAATAATTGTTCCTCTTAAAATGTTACTGACAGTATGAAAATGATTACTAAGTTTAATCAATAAAAATCATTAAATATTTCATAGCAAAAAGTCACATGAGCCACAATCTGAAGACAGACGTTATAGAATTATACCTCAGAATTTTAAGAACTATCAACCAGAAGGCATTTAACAGATTGCGTACAAAAGGGTTTCAGCAAAGTTTTGATCAGGCTGATAATTTATAGGCCTTAGAAGTTTACATATCAGACAGGAAACAGGCTTAAAATGCAAAAAAAAATCATAGGCTAAGCAATATGGAGCTTTTCTCACGATTATGTTTCATTATTTCGTGTCTTACGCTTTCCTGACATTTTGTACATGATGTTCCATTATTGCAGGGCCATGTGGGGCAAGCCAGCAGGCAGATGAGAGAGAGCGATAGCGGCGGGCAGGGAAACGCAGCCTAGAGATTTGGTGTGACGTGACGGCTTGTAACTTTCAGTGGCAGTTCAGCCCTAGTTATCAAGCCCATCTCAGGGGCTAAAATGGATCTCTGGAGGTGGGGGGCGACAGGCAGCTCGCTCTGCCCCAGGGAGAGGGCCTGACAGCGCGGTCAGCCTGTCACCGGCAGCCCCTCTCTCGGGAACAGGGCCATGGGGAGGCTAGAAGCACTCAGACATGTAAAACCACGTTCTGAGTCAAATAGATTTGCTCTTTTAGGCACTGGATGAAAGTGTAGGGCTGCTACATTTGTATTGAGCTGCTTGTATTCACTAAATGGAACATTTACTTCTCATGCATAGTGATTAGTGTTCCACCCAAGTTCTGTCATTTTTTTAAAGTAAATTCAAGACAGTCCCTGGGAAAGGCTTTGGTATCAGGCTGCTGTGACAAATATTGCAGCTATTGTGTTTGCAGAAAAGTGGTGGTACAGTGATGGTAGCAGATCATTATTTTAAAGAGAGAGAGAATACACTCTCTCTACATCACTTTTTTTCAGAGGCCCAAACTGTGCAAAAATATGCAATTTAGTAAAGATGTTGACAAAAGTGCTGAAACTCTGATAGCTTGTGAATCAGTGAGATCTTTGAAACGGAATAGAAGACTAGCTACACAAAATGCAAATAAATCTTAGTTGTCACTCTGTATCTCTTAATAATAATATGTCTCGGTAAGATGACATTCCATGCTTAGTTTTATGATGAAAACTCTAGTTTTAAAACATGTAGGATGCAATGTAATTGAATGATGATTGGCAGATGTACAAATAAGTTCCTGTACACTATATTTATTTAACTCTGACTCATTGGAAAATATATATAAAAATATATTTTGTTGCTTGGTTAAAGTGAAATTTTCAGTGACTCGGCTTTGACTCGCAGAAGCTAGCTTGTGTGCAATGATGTACCAGGTGAGCTGCCAAGCAAGTTTACTACGTCACTAAGTGCAAAATGCAGTAGTTTACAGTCAAAATATTGTGCAAGGAGTTGCATAAAATCAAGTGTTTTTTTAATCAATATTCTGCTACATAATCATTATTTGTGCAAAAAAAAAAAACGGTGTTAATTTCTGCAGGAAACTGCAGTGAATTTTATGTATCCTCTAGGTGCATTTTTTGGAATGTCAAACATATTTCCAATGAGTCCATGCTGTTTCCATTGCTGATGATAAGCAGAGCAAGTGCAATGTTTTTGGCATATAATGACAGTCTGTAAAAAAGAAAAAGTGTATTTGTTTGCAGAATTCTTAGTAGTTTGTTTACTGTAATTCTGCCCCAGCAATCCCGTGACTGTTACAAAGCTTGTTTTAGCAGAAGTCTAGGCCTAGATGCAGTCCTGATCGCTCGCTTGTTTGATAAACAGGTGACTGGAGTGTAACATGCTGTCTTTTTGGATGGCATTTAGCTCTGAATCCAGGTTAGAGTTCTCACTGTCCTCATCGCTGCATGGACAATGTGTGGAATGGAACACTCCCTGACTCCAAGTGATTGCCGCAGCCTTTTATTTTAAGGGCACTTGACACCTAGTCAAAATAACTCCCTGTTAAAGACTGTACTGTATTAGATCATCCAAGGCTGTTCGGTCGGGTCGTGTGATGTTTATATCCAAACACGAAACTATGCTGCCAGCGAGTATTTGGAATTACAACTTGTTCGTGGAGTGAAAGCACTGGCTGTGCTTTGTAAGGTGAGTGCAGTTACCGATGACCGGTCAAAACTTTGACCAGACTCTGACCTAGCTATTGGAGATGAGCCAAAGTGAGTATTTGTAGGTGTGTGTGTTTAGAGGCTCGGATGTCCAAGTGTGAAAGCGAGATTAATTGCTGAAATAAATCCGATGCACACCCAAGTACACACATTCACACTTGCACATAAACACATCCATGTAAACAGGCCCTATTTGCTTCTTCCTCGTCTAGTAACCTACAAATAGAAACCCAGATCAAATCGTCCAAACCTACTGTAGGCCTACGTCTCTAAGAAGACAGAAAAAAGCTCAGCAGCACATCTACGCCGAGACACGCGCACATGGTGTTAACGGTGACTGCTGATGGCTTCGCATTTTTAATTTGCAAATTTATGCTGACATTTGAAAACACACCATCAGTTTAGCTGCACAAGTTCAGCTGGGCCAAGCATATTATCATTTTGTGCTGTATAATGTGATTTCCTCAAGTGAACACTTACACACATGCGTACTTGCGCGCGCGCACACACACACACGCTTGGCATTTTGACTTATCTCCTGGCCGTGCCTCTCAAAGAACAGGCGGTTTGAATGTTGTCAGGCATCAAAATAATCACTAAAGCTCCTGCTGCTGTCACCTTTTGTCATTTATCACTATTATAATCTTCATTAATATTTTGAATTAGCTTATATATATATATATTTATTTATTTTATTTATTTATTTTTTTACTATAAATAATTTTTATTTCAGTTTTAGAACCTAAACCTATTCATTTCTATTTGCTGCCAAGGCAATATTTCTCATATTTGTTTAAGTTTTTTTTAAGATTTGTTGGATTCATTAAACATTAAGACTTCATGCTTCAAACCAGTTTTCATGATTGATATAAAACAAGTAGTATGATAACAAGTACCATTTTATAATTTGTTTATGTTTGTTGTATGATATTTAGTCACCTGAAAAAACAAAATAAATTAGAAATGATGTTACTTCAGAGTGAATTTAAATTCTTTATCTCTTATTTTGCATTATCTGCAAGAACTTATTACACTTTTCAAATATTGAAAGTACTAGTTTTAGAACTAGCAATTAACATTTTTGTCATTAAGGGTTGTTTTATTAGGTTTAGTCACCTGATAAGTAAATTATGTAACAGAGTGAACCTGAGTAGTTTAATTATTTTCATGGTTACATGTATTATTTTCCTTTAGCTGTTTTAGGTGTTATCATTATTCATATTTTATCATTTCTTTTTAGCTTTATTTAATTTGTTGTAGTAGTTTTAGTATGAGCTAGGAATAACACCACTAATTGTGCCTTTTTTGTGTGTGACATTTAGTCATGTGGCAATTAAATTAATTACCTGTTCTGTTGCTTAAGAGTGAATTCAATTGCTTAAGTGAATTTCATTGGTGGTATATCTCTCATGTTGCATGAGCTGCAGGTATATTTAGCTGTATGTCACGGCTCTGTCCTGCTCCCAGAGGACCTCCTTCCTGCAGAGTTTAGCTCAAACCTCCTCCAACACATCTGCCTGGAGGGTTACAGTAATCCTGACGACCTTGATTAGCTAGTTACGGTGTGTTTAATTAGGGTTGGAGCTGAGTGCTGCAGGATGATGGCCCTCCAGGAACAGGAACGGACACCTAGGTAATAAATAGGTGGTGTTTTTCTAGTCCGCATTGCTGCCACCATTGGTCAGTGCGGGTAATTGGTTAGGGTTGTTTCGTCACACACTTGAAGTCGGATTCTCATATATAGTGAATCAAAAAGAGTTGGGCAATTTCGCAGCCGTACCAGGGTGATTTCTTAGTTGCAATAGTCTGGAAATGTGACAGAGCCCTGTCATTAATAAGGAGCCTCTGAAGTTTTGGCAGCGAAGCTTGTCAAACAACCGTAGAGAGAGTCTGAAATCCAGCGGGCATAAGCAAATATATTCACTTTGCAATAAAGGGAGGGGGGAAAAGCAAGGGAGCACGAGAAGGAGGGAAAAAAGAGGGAGGGTAACATCACTTGCAGCTGGAAAATAGTCCCCGCAGGGCATGTTTGGTGTAGCACAAGTTAACATAAAGCTTGATGCTCGGCTTGCTTGCGTACTCTTGCATTCTGCTTTTTTCTCAGGCTCTGGTTTCCTGTCCTGTATTCATTTCCATGCTTTTGTCATTTTTCCTTGTCCGCAAAGCCATTTTATGTTGTTGTTGTTGTTCATGCATGCTTTCCTATCCCTTGCTGTCTAAAGTGGTAGTTGCATGTGAGATCTTTCTTCGGGGGCCTGTAGCCTCAGCTGATCTTGATTCTTAGCCACCTGATGCTCATCACAGAACCAATTTAACACCCCTCACACCCCTGCGGGGGAGAGAGAATGGGGGGGATTTGTTACCAAGGGAATGCGAAGTCTGTATGTGCAAGAGAAAGAAAAGGAACAAGTTTTTTTTTTTATTACACTGTACCTGTTTGATAATAATTGATAATAAAATGGTTGCTAATATAATAATCCATGCATTGAAATGTCAGCAACCCAAAATATTTGATCAGATTTGGAGAGCTGAATTTATTGACTTACTGCATGTTTCTCCAATGGCACATTTTGACTGTTTCAGCATTTATTTTTATGCATAAGTTTTTGACAACCGATCTGTCAGTTTTGCATCTACCTCAGGAATCATTTAATGTTGGTGTAGCTCATTAATCAGATGGGGGTCTTTGCAGGGATCAGATGAGGTATTTAATTATTCAGGGTGTCCTGATAAACCAGCTGCAATCATGTTTTCAGCAACAAAAAGCCTCACAGTATTTTCGCTGATTAGGTTTTGCTACTCAGGCTTTATTTTGGTTGTGGTAAAGTGTGTACATACTACTAACATGTTTACATCTTGTTGGATAACGTGTGTTATCCATAGAATAGATGCTGTCAGTCAAAGTCTTAAAATGGAACTAAAACTACCATGTAAGAAGTACCATGTAAACAAGTACCAAAAAAAAATATTATCTGATGCAGTACTGCAGCCGGACAAAATCTGGCTGCTATCTTTACATTGTAGATATTTCTTTACCAAGACTTTATGGCCCGGTTTCACAAACGGGGCTTAGCTTAAGCCATGACTAGGCATTAGTTAAATTAAGATATTTAAGCAACTTTTACAAAAATGCCTTATAGGAAAATATTACAGGTGTGCATCTTAACGCAGTACAATGACACTGAGATGTTTTAAGATATATCAGAGCAAGATATTTTCATCTGAGACAGCTAAAACAGAGACTAGCTTAAGCCTTGTCTGTGAAACTGGAGGAATGACTTCTGCTACTGAGAGAAACACATCTAATAATACTTCAGACTGTATATAATTTATATTAATGGCCCCAGGGCACCATGATCATTAGGTTTTTTTAGGATTTTTAAGTTTACACAAAACATATAATTCTTCCCACACATTAACCTTGAATCTGCTATGATCCGTGTGAAAAAAAAAACAGCACATAGTTTAAGTGCTTATGTTTGCATTTAAGCCTGGTGTGTTTTACTCCAACAAATCCAAATACCTGGCGTGCATTTTGTATTGTATGTATTATAGCTAACACTATTATCTTGTTCAGGTGTGTTTGATCAGGTTTGGAGCTGAACTGGACAAAGCCCTCCAGGACAAAAGATGTCCAGCTCTGAGTTCTAGCATTGCTCTTTGTTGTTTTATATTTTATAGATTCAATGCAATGTGATATGTTTATTTAGTTCTCTGACTGGTTGTTAAACTTTTAGTTGTGTCTCATTTAGTTTCCTAGAGCCGTCACATGACACCATTCTTTTAGATTTTTGATATTTACTAAGGTGTGGGGTTTCTATAGCAACATCTGACATCAGGGCGATGGATATAAACCCAGAAGTCAAAAGAGTTCACACACATTTTTCTACCAAACTCTGCTGCTGAGATACTAAGACCACCAGAAGCCAACAAGAACTTGATTTTAAATAGACCTATGGAGTCACAGAACTAAATCAAAAGAACCTTTTAATTAGCGTAAAATTAATATGAATTATTAGCCTGGCGTCAGCGACTAAGTTGGAGCTTAGTCTGGCCAAGATACCTTACTACCCGCCTTCTGGGAGGTGGGCTTAACCTGCGTCCATGACGTGCAGTATGCGTAGCGACGGAACCTGAAGACACCGTAGCCAATTGTAGCTAGCTTAATTAAAGCAGTAGAAAAATGTCTGTACTTACTTTTATTATATTATACTTTTATTACTTCTGCTCCGTTTTCAAAGAAAACCTGACATGAAAATTTCTCAAAATAGCTGCAACAGCAGAGTCGAATGATTGTTGCTGCTCTGTAAACGCCATCTTTGAAAGCCGGTATGGTCACAGAACTGCTGCGTCATCGCGTTACACCCGCCTCAGTCATGTTGGGTGGGGGTGGGGGGTGAGGTGGGAGCTCATTTCTCATTGGTTCCCACTTTTTTGGGAACAGAAGTAAACAGCTAAATTAAACTGTCTAATGAGAACAGCTTTTCACCCCAAGGAGGTAGAGGGTTGGATAAACAGAGCTCATTAGCATTTAAAGGAACCGGCACTAAAATGGCTTGCTGAAAGCTCTTTTTGACAGGGAAAAGGGGTTTTGTTTTACACTGCAGTTGATTTTAACCAAAGTATGTTATAAACCTTTCATTAAGACATTATAACAGGGCTATTAAATTAGTTTAATTTGAGGGAATTTAAATTTTGAATTGGGCCAAGGGGTCGTTGACTGGTCGGTGTGATTTCTTTATAAGGGGCCTATAAAATTGGAAATTAAATACAATTCAACAATACTAATTGATAGCTTTATCTATGTGTCAATGTGTTACAGACCAGGAGCAAGACGATCGAATCCATATGCAAGTTTTTTATTAAAAGGTTGCAGAACAACAGCAGTGTGAACAGGCGATTGTCAGATTCGAGGCAAACAGAGCAATACAGGTAAGACAAGTCGTAGTCAGGAGGCACTATCAATATACAAAAAAAACAAACAAGGATAAACAGGGAAAAAGTGCTTACAGACGCGGGACGAGCCACATACAATGATCAACAGGGAATGATGAGAAAACTGCAGTATTTATACACAGGACTAACGAAACAAGGGGGAGGAGAACATATCAGTTGGCATGGAGACACATGAGGAGGGCAGAGTATATATTAGTTACCAGGTGAACACATGAGGTGGGTGGAGACAGAGAGAACAGGTGACAGGACATACATTGAGTGGAAAAATACAGACATAACATGGGCAGGCTGGAGTGCTATTTAAAACTGAACTGGCACATCCAGCTGATCATCACACAATGTGTTTTTCTTTTCTAGCATTTACCTAAACTGAGTCAATTACATATGTAACATATGTTTACAATGTAAACAGTAGGGAACATTGCATCCGTGTTCGGTTTTAAAGGGATATCAGCCTAATTTAGTTGCTATTGTGCTATTGTTAATCAAGCAACAAAGTAAAATCACTCACTGCTCTTAACTGAATCACTTAGTGGCTACTTAGTAGTACTAAAGATTTATGAAAATGTATTTACAGAAATAAATATGTTAGCTTACAAAAAACGAAACCGTCATACAATTCAAGGGCCGTTATTGTAACCCCTCTATGTTTTGTACTTTGGACCAACGTAGTCAGAAATCAGGATATGTTTTTATATGAGACTGGGTTGTAAAAGTATGAATAACATGGTAAAACGTTGTCATAAAGAATGCACAATTGGTCTATATAACAATTGGTATGTCAATGAAAAGAAGACCATGTTCTTGTCGTTTATGAGAAGCGGTTATATTTAAATCAGTGTCTGTTATAGATAAAACCTGAATTTCAAACATAATCCACAGACAAGGCTTAAGATAGTCCCAGAATAAATTGCATGTTTGAGCTGTCTCAGATGAAAATATCTTGCTCTGAAATATATTAAAATATCTCAGTGTCATTGTTCTGTGTTAAGATGCACACCTTTAATATTCTCTTATGAGGCATTTTTGAAAAAGTTGCTTAAATATCTTAACTTAACTAATGCCTACACTCAAAAAAATGATTCAGTTAATAACTTAATTTAGTTATGTAATCATGCATCCATATTTCCACGTAGGATTTTGTGTTTTATTTACATGAATAGAATTTGTTG
>JAUCNO010001819.1:22236661-22248616 GCA_032353835.1 Enteromius viviparus
TCCACTGGCTGGACGCCCAGCACCTAATTCCAGTTTACCTAAACATGTGTAAAGCGTAAGGACATATAGTGTGGGTGGAGCCGGGTGAACTAGGGGGCTGGATCGTCCGGCGGCCTGCTGGTAGAGACAGAGGCATGGATTAGGAGAGACATGGATTAGTGGGATGGAAAGGCAAGCAAGCCAACAATATAAATATATGGGTATGGTGGGCGGGACTAAAGTGGCCACGAGCGGAGGCAGGGAACCCCCGCTGGAGGATTGGGTAGGGGAGGGGAGCCTCGCTGAGGCAGGGAAGGTTAGATAGGGCTTTTTATTAAATCAATGGACTAAAAATGGGTGAATGGGAGCATGGAATACGTTACGTGACCGAGGAGAAGCAAAAGGAAATCCAGTGCTGGTGTCAGAGTGGTAGCAGGTTGTTGTAGGGCAGGCTGAAAAATCTGGTCCTCATGGAGGAGGACAGCGGAGATGTGTTTTGGTCGTGCGATTCCGAAGAATGCACGAAAGCGAGAAGCAGGAAAATGAAAAGCTAGGAGAATTTATAGTAAAGGGGAAATGATTGATTGGGTGCGAATGAACAAGGGATGATTAGGTAACAGGCTATCAGCTGTGTATGATAAATAAATAAATAAAACAAATAAATTATACCGTAAAAAAAAATCTTAAAATTTACGGTAAAAAAACGGCAGCTGTGGTTGCCAGAATAAACATCATATACATGTATAACATTAACATTATATCAGTTATTACCGTTTATTATCAGAAATTACGGTGTTTAACTGTAAATTTAAGCTTTTAATTATAAACATGTATAGAAGGTGCTTAGTGTCATTCACACACACTAAACACCATCATGGTGAGACTCATTAAGCTGAAATATGCAATAAACATAAATTTAACAACATTACATGTAACATACAATTCTAATAAAGATAACTGATTAGAAAAAAACTAAGAAACATAGCTATTTCAACAAAAAACATAAAATTCAAAACAAAATTTGAAATGCATTAAAGGGAATTCTGAGAATGTCAGTTTATGATGTTTTGCCATTAAATTTGACAGGACCATTAACCATTTAACAGGATTTTACTGTAACATTGTCACCATTTTTTTACCGTTACAATCATGGTCATTTTTACACTGTATTTTACTAATTCAATCAGTTTCTACCATATTTGTGATCAAATAAATGCAGCCTTGGTGAGCGGAACATTTAAAAATCATAGTGTACTTTTGCCTGCTGTTTTGTGTGTGTCATCTGTTTGGGATGACTCACTTGCAAACTCAGTTATTTCTGAGGAAAGCTGTTGTTTTTGCCGTCTCCGCACGAACCTGAAAATGAGTGATGATAATCCTGCGGAGCTTGTTTCTTAATTCCCATAAACTCTTCTGATGGCTTTCGCAAGCGCCTCCGTGCCTGTAATGGGGCAGAGAGAGTTTGATGGCTGTATAGTTATTATTCAGCCTGTGAAATGGTGGAGGAGGTGAATAACCTCTTATCTTCTGTGAGAGATGTGGCAGGAGTGGACATTAAATTTTAAAAGAAGAGGATCCAATTGTGGATTTTATTTATTTATTTATTTATCTTTTTCATTAATGCTCAGGTTTAGCCTCAGAGAAAAGAGGCACTTCTTTCATTTTGCCGACACAATCGTGCAGGCAGGAGGTCTCACGGCGTCTGCCCTTTTCCACACAATGAAGCTGGAAGCTCAAGAGCTTCCCTTCAACTCTGTCGTTTTGTGTGATACAGGTACTTACTCCGGCAATCCGTCCTTATCTTTCATTTCACACAACCAGTGCAGAAAATGCCCATGTCTGCAGTTTTTGAGCGTCTATTTCTACCTGCAAGCCAAAAATATACAACTGTACTGTATATGGTGTATTTACACAGTCGCAGTCAATGACCAATTAAAATTTCAAAACTAAAATTGCACAAATATATTGTATTGCAGTATTAAAGATGATATCATTTTAGCAACTTATTTATACAACTCTTTTATTATTTTTATGATTGTTTTTTTAATGATGTTTTATATATTCTTTTAAATATCTATATATTGTTTTATTGACCCCAACCTTTCTGAGTTCTCTAGAAAATACATATTTTAGTTTTAGCTGTATTGAAAACAAATAATGGCAGCAGGAGTAAGGCAACATGAGCTGAAATGACCGTGAGATTTATTAGGATGGAGTTCAGAAGCTGTTATGGATGATGATGAAATCACATCAAAGCAGCAGTGAGCTGATACTCAGGATCAGTGAGGTATTTTGAGGCATCATCGACACCCATCCCAGCCTCATGCTCCATCTTCTTCTTCTTTTTGGTTATTTTTAGAGAGCTTTATGAGTGCCACACAATTCCATTGTCTGGAGGTCTATTAGATTTACTTCCTCATGTAGGACAACAGCTGCCCGTCCCCAGACATTCAGCCAATCACCACCTGTACAGATGAGTATATGAGGAACATGTTGGATGTTTACTCAATATTAACTTTAAAAACTTTTAAATATCACTGAGGGTAGCAAATATGATGTTATTCGGTCTAATGCATAAGATATAAACCACAGGAAGGTGACCAAGGGACAAGATTAATGTCAATGTTTTTTATAAGGGTTTGATATGAAGAGGAAAAATATTAAAGCTCTAGGAAGGGTTCTGGTCATCCTTAAATAATTCAATTTAAATGATTTTAGCAAATGGCTGCAATATAACAAAGAGTGAAAAATTTAAGGGGGGTCTGAATACTTTCCGTACCCAATGTGTATATATATATATATATTGTAAAATAGTACTAAAATTACCAAAGCTGTAATAAAAATAATAAAAAAATGTGTGTATAGCTACAGTATATATAGTGGGCCTATATAAACAAACCTAAAATAATGCTGCTTTTGCCATGTTTAGTTTAAGTCAAATAATTTGCTAAACGGGTTAAATAAGCCGATAAAGCGATATGCAAAACCAAACAATTAGTCAAGTAATGAGCAAAAAGCTGAGTGTGAGATTTCTGCCAGCTGCTCAACAACAGCCATCCTCCATCTCCATCCACACGCTGCCATCTTCCACTTTAAAGAGTAATGAGCGACAGAAGGGACGTATTCCTCTTCTCCCAAACTATCAACTTTGGGGACCAAACGTAAACTTCGCTTGATAATTAACGACAGCAGACAAATGCCGGCTGATTGAGCAACTCGCCTTTATTGTCAATCAGCATCTGGTCCTGAGCGCCGACGCAACACAGCGCTAATTACCTCGAGTGCGCTTAAGATGCCTTTATTAATTAAAAGTGAAAATAAAAGGCTTTTAGGGACGCTGTGGACTGTGGTGGGTTTGCAGGCTCTTCTGAGGGAGGTCCCATTATGCCCTGAGGCAAACGCAGGCCTTTCAGACTGCTGTGGTGGGCAGGTCTTTGGAACAACAGCAGAAAGTCAGGGGCCGAGGAAAGCGGGGCTGACAGAGTGAGTTAGCACAGATAGAGCTGAATGAGATGGTCTTCTGTCAGTGCTGTACCTCGGGGGTGATGGAAGACAGACGGACGGACGGATGGATGGATGGATGGATGGGGCGAAGAACAGGAACAAGACACGATGGAGAAAGAGTAGGGACTCTGAACTGAGATGTCTCATGCAGCACGATTTGGTGGAAAAAGTCTAATTGCATTTTGGCTGCGATTTAATTTTTTTTTTTTTTTTGTGGGGCTTCATAATTTGACTCCAACATGCATGGTTATACATCATTATGGCTATAAAATAAGAATAATATGTGATCCTGGAGCACACAACCAGTCATAAGTCACATGGATATATTTGTAGCAATAGCCAACAGGCGTTTTATTTTATGCCAATATCATTGGGATATTTAATAAAAATCATGGATACATGAAGATATTTTGTAAGTTTTCTACCATAAATATATAAAAACATATTTTTGATCAGTAATATTCATTGCTTAGAAATAAAAAAAAAAAGTTTCTCAATATTTAGATGTTTTACTGTAAAAAAATATTATTTATTATTTTATTTTTCAAGATAATAAAAGATTTAAGATTTTCAAATAGTTGTATCTCAGCCTTATTTTTTCATTATTGTTTCTAAAGTGTATATTTGTTTACGTTTATTCAGCTTTCACTTTATATGAAATAGACAGTTGCTATAGATTTAGCATTTAATTACTCTGATGTCACACAGCAGCGGGCAGTAAATTAGGCTTTACATATCAATTGTGGTTTGTGTCCAGAATGTTAGACTTTATATTGAGTGTACAGTATATACACTGGTATTACAGAGGTGCACCAACTCCACCCATTTATATCCCTAAACCTACCCAACTACACCCCCTGATCACCCCCTGTACCAGCTACTCTTATACATACTGTTGTTACTAAATGTAGCTGTGCAATTCCTGTTTCATGACTACTTAGTGAAGGGAAAAAATATAGCAATAGAGGAAGTGAAATAACAAACTACTATTAGTACAACTACTAACAATAATAATAATAAAATAAGAAATTACTATGTAAGAAATTATTATTATATATTATTGTATTATTAATACTATTAATTATAACAATTTTATTTGGCATTAAAATTGTCAAATTGAATTACAATTCTAATCGCATTTTCACATGTTGAACCACCAACAGTACCAAGAAAAATTATCTGTAAATCTCAAAACAACAAAAACATCTCATTTTATTATTATTATTATTATTATTATTATGTATTACTTCTGGTTTAATAAAGCCTTTAAAGTGTCTTTTTTTTTCTAATAAGCACTTTCTTATTACATGTATGGTTGGTGAAAATTGCACCAACCACGTTAAAATGACCAAAACTTATGTAGCGTGAATCGAGCTGCTGAAAACACGTCAGGTTACGAGCAGCTCAACACTGTGCTGTGCTTCACTCTAAAACACACAGTACACACTTTATCTTATCAAATCACACTGAAGCCATATATGACGGTCCTTGTTGTATTTTGATTAATCGTGCAGCCCTAGGACAACGTAACATTTTATGCTAGTGCCAGATCCACTTCTGCTGAATAAAACATGCAAATGTAATGATGTGCAATTATTTCCCATATCATCAGTAATTTGGTTTAATTTGGTAATTATCAACCGTCATCAATACTCATTAATGTAATAGCCGAGAGTCGGATTGCCTGAAATGACAGGCCAAATGACTTCAAAGTTTGCTTCAAACCGAGAGGATCCATCCATCCAGAAACACAACAACATGCTGCAGATCTTTTAAAAAAATGTGAATATTTCCAGGCTGTCATAACTTGAACAGTTTGACATGAATAAATCTTTGACATGGTTATGTCCTTAGCTTTCTGTCAATATGATTTGACATGCTAGGACAAGAGACAATATCCCACTGACTGAGGTTTCAGCTGCTTCACTGGACGCTTTTAAATCTCATTAATAAGGTGTCATAGCATAGCTGTTTTAGAAAGATATCAGTAATATCCAAAACAAAAAGCATTATTCTACATTATGCTACATAACAGCAGCCAGAAAGCTTGGAATGCATAGACATTGAGATCGTAATTGCTTGTTAAAAATATTGGTGACCTTAATCCACATGCTAATGGCATAATTAAAGTGGTGTTTCATGGACTACGTAATCTTCTGTGACAAGGCTTAAAATTCAGTTAACCCCATTTTAACACTTTTGTTTCAATTGCGTTTAGAAAGCTAATTTGCTTCAGATTTAACTCTACTAAACGTAATTAAGATTTGAAAATAATTTGGTCTCTAGTACACAAGCACAGGATGTTTATGTCTTTAGCACACTGATTTGCTTTGTTTTCTGATATTCATAGTGGCATTATAATGTGTAATAATGTGTATATAACAGGAAGACTTGGTATATATATATATACTTATTTATTTATAAAATAAATAAATACATATATGTGTGGGTGTGTATATATAAAAATAATAATAATAATAATAATTACCAGTAGTAGTAGTAGTCATTTAAAGCATTACAATTTAAAATGTTAAATATTATTTAAATTACAAAAATAGTATTACTAAATGCAATCATAAAAAGAAAACGTTACTGTAATAGTAACTAATAATTATACTTTTTTTTTAATTACAACTGGGACAATGTAGGACTGTACAATTTGGGGAAAATATCAAAAGAATATATAAAAAATTGTGACCAAAAAACAAACAAACAAAAAAAAACCTAAAAAAAATCCTGATTTGCATTGCTGAAGGATGTGGCCATATTATTTTGTTCATATGGCTTAATTATTAGAATAACCCTAAACCAGTCCCTAACCCTATAGTAAGTACATGCTGTTAATTAATATTCCTCAGTATTAAATGTACAAATACACAAATGCACAAAGAGACCGTATTCTAAAACGCAACCCATAGTCTTATATCTCATCTTACATCTGCCAAGCGTATCATCTCACACTTTCTTTAGTTTGTCCAAACTGTCCTGCTGCAGTTTTAAAATGATCCCGGCGTCGCTCTTGTCTTCCTCTATTACTGCCGTGGTGACATATTGAGCAAAGACGTTTTCCATGTTCTTGTGGAGAAGGTCGTCAGGCCAGCCCAAATCTAGTCCCCTGAAAGCGAGCCAAGATTTCCATCGGTGTCATTCAAATTAGCTTCAGACTTGAGTGCGGTTGGCGAGCAGATCAGACAGTGTGAAGGACGGAGCCGCAGCAGGCACAGGCCGTGCCGTTTCTACGCTATCAGGGAAATTAATTGTCCTCAAACCACTTTTATCACACCCTCAGGTCCGTGGCTCGATTCAATAAAGAGTTTTATTAATGCTACAGCTTGGGACTTGCTATTGACATGTTGGATCGATAGCGTGGACTGCAAAAGTGAGTGTGCTACTAATCAGTATTGATAGAAGAGAATACACGAATGTCTTTTTGAAGCTTTCCTGAGCATGGGATTACATTACAGTATATTATATTACAAAAAAATGCTTAAAATAAATAAAAAAATCCATGCGATTTCTGACAAAAGAATTAAATCATTAAGAATTTGTGATGTTCTTAGTCACTTATCCTCACCAAGGCTGCATTAATTTTAGACAGCCAGACTTTTGATTTGTAATGTACATAAACAAATAAATATCCTTTAAAAATGTCAATTCTGTAAACCTACAAGTCAGAACCCCCGAAAGTAATGTGTAAGATACTTGTGTATTAAAGTAATAAATTATTTAATATCATATAAGCTGCATTAAAATGTCTTGTCCATCACACTTGTATATTCAGCAGTCTATAAGAACAGGCTGTATATTTCTGCCTACAAGGCAGAACAAAAGGCAGCTTGTATTGGACAAGTCTATTTTTACCAAGGCCACGAGTGCAGCGGGCAGAGCAGGTGAGGTGAGGTGGGACCAAGTTTTTGGGGTCCGTACGGAAGAGTGAAACGGCCCACGTTAATCATCCAGACAGCAGAGACATTAACTGTGCATGAAGCCGAGTCTCTGGATATCACACCAGAGAACACACTCGCCATACAGGGGAGAACAGGCCAGAAACTCTGGGATTCACACACTGCTGCTGTTACACTGAGTGCTGCCGCAAGACGCCACTCGCTACGTCATGGGCCACTTTTGCCTTTGTGCTTTAAAGAAAAAAAAAAGAAAAAAGAAGTCATATTGCATTAAATGTGAAAGTTACATAAAAGCCTTAACTTCTGTCTTCTCTTTCATAAAAAATAAACTATAATCAATATTGTATTAAACACAACAGTCATGCACTATATATTTTATACTTTTATTTTGGTCTATATTGTTCATGATATATACACAGCAAAATCTACATGCTTAATCAGCATGTTTTGTTGTTGCTTTTTTCCCCCCAGTAAAATTAAATAATCTCAAAACAGACAAAACATACTGTATACTTTTTAAAAGTAAATTCTTAATCAGTATATTACTGTCATAAACTCAAAGGAGGACTGCAAGGAGGGAGATATCCACAAAACTGAATTTATTCAGGCATAACCAGAAACAAGCTCAGTATTCAACTGAATGTCATCAAACAAAAAATCTTCAGAACATAAAACACATCTGAAATCCAGGTTTCAGAGGTGGATATATTTGCAGTGGAGGAATTTCATGAAGCAGGTAAGTCTTTGAGTCCTCAAGGAGAAGGTAAGTGACAGGCAGATGATAACATTGAGACCAGACACAGAAGGATGTGAGGTGATTGGGTATATGCAGTAGTGGTGATAGAAGTTTGGTGACTGGTGCATTGGGATCCAAAGAGGGCGTGGCTGGTGGCTCTGTGACAAGTATTGTGTTCCAGTAAAAACCTCTGATTAATTAGAAAAAAATAAATAAGATAAATAAATAAAAGCATATTGTAACAAGGCCGAAGACAGAGAGGGATCCATTTGCAGCTTTTATTAAGAATAGTCATACAGGCAAAAGATCAGGAGGAGCAGAATCAACAACAGAGATATCCAGAGGCAGAGTCAAGGTCACAGGCAGAGTTCAGGGCAGGCAGATAACAATCATTGATACGGTAAACAGTCCAAGTCAATAATAGAGATCAATCAGATATAAACACTCAGAAATGTCAGGCAATAGCAAGAATAAGACTTCGCACTGAACTGAACTCGGAGTGCTGCTTAAATACAGTTCCTAACATGCACAAGGGTGTGGTCTCAACAGGTTTGTGTGATCAGTCCCAGGTATGAGACATTATGGGAATTTGAGTCAGAATTGTGAGTCAGTACTCTGGCTATGGCTCCCTCTTGTGAACCGGAGGACATGATGGAGAAGCCACGAGGGTACGAGCCCTGCGAACGCCTCCTGGCGTGAGGTGCAGAGTGGCGTCGAGGGGCCAGCCGATCGGGATGCGTCCTATGAAAAGCCTCCATGAGACTGGGGTCAATGATATCACCTGCAGGAACCCAGGAACGCTCCTCTGGCCTGAACACCTCCCAGTCAACCAGGTATTGGAGAACCCCGGCCTGGTGCAGAGAATCGTGTAGCTCATTGACCCGATACACCTCCTCTCCTCTCGGGGGGCTGCTGCGTGGGCTCTTCCATCGCCAGTCCTCACGGTTCAGAAGCCGGTTTCAGAAGCGAAACATGGAACGTTGGAGACATACAAGAATTAGCAGGGAGATCCAAATGAAATGACACAGGATTAACTTGACGTAAAATTCCGAAAGGACCTGCATACCTGGGACTGAGCTTGTGACAGGGCTGCTATCTGTTCGCTATTCTGTAGCCAGTCGTTGACAGAGGTGGTTGGAATCCCAGGATGCACTTAAAAAGGCGTGAGTCCGGTGGACCGGAGGAATTGGATGACTTTCTGGTTCATGCGTTCTGATTGGCCGCTGGACTGTGGATGGTATCCAGATGTGTGGCTGATGTTCACATTGAGCTGTTCGAAGAACGCTTTCCACAAGCAAGACTTGAATCCAGGACCACGGTCTGAAACAATCTCCTCTGGGAGAATGTAGAATCTGAAGACCTGGTTACATAACACTTCGGCTGTTTCTAGGGCTGAAGGAAGTTTGGGTAGTGGTATGAGTCTACAAGCGGTCCACAACTGTGATGATGGTGGTGTTGCCTTGGGATTTGGGAAGGTCAGTGATGAAGTCCAGTGCTATGTGTGACCAGGGGCGTTGTGGAATTGGAAGGGGGTGCAGAAGATCAGCGGGATGGTAACGTGATGATTTAATGGTCTGACAGAGGTTGCAGTGGTTGATGTAATTGATGACGTCCTGAGAAACTTTGGGCCACCAGTATTGTTGTTCGATAACATAGATGGTTGCTGTGATGCCGGGGTGACCTGAGCTGGGGCTGTCGTGGATGTGAGAGATGAGTGTCTGACAAAAGGAGGAGGTCTGGATGTTTGAGGATTGGGGCTGAGGTGAACCGTTCCTTCAGGAGTTTGAATGCTTGGATGGCTTGGGATGTCCACTGGAGCTTCTGGTTCTGGCTTTGGTCATGGCTGTGAGAGGGGCTGTGACAAGACTAAAATTTCTGATGAAACATCTGTAAAAGTTGGCTGATGATGCATTCTAAGAAGGAGACACAGGACTGGTGAAACTCACGTTTCTTGACTTTGGCATAGAGTTGGTCCTCGATCAGGCATTGCAGGACTGCTCGGACATGTTGAATGTGTTCTTGCATGTTTTGGGAGTAGATGAGGATGTCATCGATGTAAATTATGACCCAGCAAATTAGCATGTCTCTGAAGACATTGTTTATGAAGGACTGGAACACGGAGGGACTGTTGAAAAGCCTGAACGGCATCACCCAATATTCATAGTGTCCACTAGTGGTGGAGAAGGCCGTTTTGCGTTCATCTCCTTTGCAGATGCGGATCGGCAATACGAAGATCAAGTGTAGTGAAGACTTTGCTTGACGGAGTTGTTCTAGGGCAGCTGGAACCAGGGGTAATGAATAGTTGACAGTGATATCATTGAGTGCTCGATAATCGATACAGGGTCTCAGACCTCCATCCCTGTTCTTCACGAAGAAGAAACCAGCGGAAACGGGTGATGTGGATGGCTATATGAAGCCTTTGGCTAGTTCCTCTTCTATAACGGGTGTAACACATATACAGCATTTTAACACATATGTAAACGGACATTAATTTATTATTAACAAAAACAACAACAACTATAATAATAGTAATCAATATTATTATTGAATAAAAACATAAGATGTTTTGAGATGTTTTTTATTTATTTTTTATTATTGCGTAATGTTATGTATTATGAAAAAACAAATAAATAAAACCATCTCAAAACATCTCATGTCGTTCATATAATTAAGTAAATATATTTGTCTAAATTATTGTAGTATTATGTTATTATAATTACAAATATATAATAAAGACATTATTAACAAAACAACTAAATAATCTCTAGATCTTAAAACAGCAACACAAAAAGATACAGTCTATAATATTTCATTTGTATTAATATTTCATTTGTATTAAACATGAGCCTGACTACTGTGGTTTCATTGATTTGTTTATTTATTGTTTTTTTTTTACGAATATGACTTATAAACCCTAGAAGCCATGTGTTCATGGCATTAACAGCATGATTCTCCATGGTTGAACTGACCAGTCTTCATACCTGTTCACAGCTGGGTCAGTCTCTATTATTATTTTAAGACTGGCTGATTCTCCATGACCTACTTGGAGAGCTGAAGGAGCCTCTGTGTGCAGCGTGCATCGAGTTCTGTCACTTTCTGAGCATTTCACAAATCAGCTGCACTGACGAGCCAACATACCACACTAACTACATACAACAGTGTGGATTAACAGTACAAAATTATTTGTATTCATGAAGTATGATAAAGACAGTTAGAGGTTTTAAAGGTGTTTCTCTGCTTTAACGCTGATGGCAGGTGTTGCTGTCAGACTAATGGCAAGTGTATAATAAGCAAATGTTTCCTGATTCATGGCCAGCATGACACTCGGCTCGGCTCTCGCAGACACATTACAGATCTTTCTGTTTGAAAGATACCGAAACTCAAATGTCAACACAGGAATGCAGATGAAGATCTCAGCACACAGACTAGCTGTAGTGACACGAATAAAAGAGTTCAGACAAAAATCAAACATCAGTGTTGCTCTAAACCTGTGTGATTCTCATATCAGTTATCAGTCACATCATTGCATTTTAGGATTACTGTATTAATTTTGAATTAGCTTAAATTGCATACATTAGAAAGTTTATTATGTGTTTTATTTATTACTTCCACTTTTATTACTTCCACAGTTTTTTTATATACATTTTTTCATATAATATCAGTTTTAATCAATAAAAATTTATCAGTTCAGTTTTTATCAATAAAAATAATTTGGTAAAACTTTAGAATAGGGGTCCAAAATAGTGCTTTAGTTAAGCATTAATTAATGGTTAATTTGTTCACAATTAATCATTAGTTGAGCAAAAACACAATAGTAATTAATGATTAACC
>JAUCNO010001819.1:22308553-22325454 GCA_032353835.1 Enteromius viviparus
ACAAGCTCGCGAAAAACACACTTAATCTATGGCGGCAAATCTATGCCATTAATAAGCGAGTGCACCACTGATGCCGGGATCAACATGGGAAGAAACGGGGCCGCGAGCTCATATCAAACCCTCGCACGCACTTGATGCGTCATCCGCGCGCAATTCAAGCACTCGCGCGAGCACTCCTGCGCTCAATCCTCTCTTTCATCTGCTCGTGTGAACACTGTTTTGTCAGTCCCCTATGGTGACGACGATATCATCGTCCATCGCGATGTTTCAGATTAGACATCGTACGATGCCAAATGGTCGACATCGCCCAACCCTAGTATTTATAGAAAAAGTCTGTCTAGTGAGGTGTTGGGAATCAGTGGTTAGAAAAGAACTTGTATACTAAACTGATTTTGTAGAAATTGTTGATGTAGAAATAATTTTAAAAAAGGTTTGCAGGTACAACCATCAACAAGAGCAATTAGGATACTTTTCAGTGTGGAGGGTTTCTCACTGCAGTCTTCATGTATTTTCAAGTATTATTTTGGAGCTTTTTGTCTTATTAGTCTTGACAGTAGTGTGATCACGATACAGCAATTTAAAACTTTTATACAATATCTTAAAAAATAATGGTAATAAGTTTCAATACCCTGGTGGAAAGGCATAACATGTTTTTTACATTAATAAAAACTTGGTGTAAACACACACACAAACACAGGCCTGGTAGAAGGTAATAAGCTGGATGCCTTTTGTATGAGTGACAGCCTTTGAAATATCTGACTCCCTGGACAGTGTACTGACTTCTGAACTTATTGAGATGCACCCAATTATAGTCTCTGTCTGTCTCAACACTGCCACTTTTATGGAAATTAATTCCAAGGCTTTGTCTTTAGCTTGTCAGTAAGCAGATGGTCATAATATAAACATTTATGGCAAAAAAAGAATATGGATTTAGTTTAATTTTACGGAGTGGAGGTGCAATATGTCTTCCTATGCATTCAGAGACTTTATCAGTCCACACTTGGCAAGACTGTCTATAGCTAGTCTGTTATCAGCACCTACACGTATAACAGCCGTTTGAAGAAGGGCACTTCTGAAGCCTCTCATGTGTTATCTGAACAATTGTGCCGTTAGCAAATGCATGTAAATTATTTGTTTAATCACTTGGCAGAAGCTGTTTTACCAAACAAAATATTCCATCTGTAACAAAAGATATCTGCTTAAGAAATATATTCTTCAATTTAATAAAAAACCCAGAAGAACAAACAGAAAGATCAACAGCTTTACCATCACCTCTTGGAAAGTCAGCCAGTGAACCTTGAATGCTAACTTTGTCATCCATTAGCGGAACAAGACATCCAACATGAGACGAGCATTTGGAAAGTCAGCAAACAGCGTGACTTGCCACGGAGCAAACCCGGCTCCTGTCCTGTGCTCTAAACTCAGAAGGATTGCTTACACACATGCAGGTGGGCGTCACGCATGACTCTCGGATGGCTGGACCCTCAGGAGAGATGCTCCATTTGGCCACACAGGTGCTGACGCGACGAAGTGCATGTGCGCTTGCTTCTGCAGCCCTATTGGGAGCAGCAGAGACCCGATGCACTAGTGCAACCAATTTCTGCTCGGTTTTTCCTCATTTGTCATATAAATCATGCAACGAACACCCATAGCATAGTCATTTCATGGCTGTAAAAGAGAAGCTGCGACCGAGGTACAGAGGACTCAATCTATTTACTTGATCCTTAGAGTCAAAATCCTCTAAAAAATCACTTACAACAAGCGAGCTGAGTCTCTGTTAGTCCACTGATCCAGGGACCCCAAGAGGGAGTTATCTTATGATAATAATTAATATGTTTACTTTAGTCATTTTAACACATTTGATTTTATCCAAGCGAAAATTACTGAACTATTTTATACACTAATCATTTTTTTATGTGTTGGGTGTATAGTTTCTCCTTATCACTGTCATCTCAATCAGTTTTAAGGCAATATTAACTGTTTTGGAAAAAACATTTATTGTATTAAGGGGGGAAAACACTTTATTATTTAAAAACTTTTTATTAATTGTTTTTAATTGATCTTAAAGTTTCTCAGGAAGATTACAGATAACAGTACTTGAACATCGTCCAAAAAAATTACACTACCTTTTAGGCCCTATAGACCCTTTAGGTACAAAGCTGACCCAGGAGTAGCTTTTGAACCTTTATTTTCATGAGAGTGTTTTTTTGTGTGTGTGTGTGTGTATGAAAATACAATTATTTAATTTCATGACATGACAACATCATGTATTTTTAATGGGTCTTACAAACTGCAATAATACTTAAGAAAATATCCCTGCATTATAAAGCTTATTCTTTATTTTTTTCATTTTATATAAAGTTTTAGTAATTTAGTTCCCCTTCACTTCAACGAGACATTGCCGCTATGGCAACCCTGCAAGTCTACCAGTCTAAGGCATTAAAACAGCTGCACGAGAGTGTTCATGATCAAGGGGTAATGCAGGAACTCCGCATTGCGACCGTCTTCGCCCTCCGGGTGATGAGGGTCACTGTGCGTGCCCTAGGTCAGGTGATGTCCACGGTTGTGGTCCGGAAGCGGCATGTAAGGCGTTGACAAAGCACGCTTTCTTGACGTTCCCATCTCCCAGGTCGGCCTATTCGGTGACACTGTCAAGGACTTAGCCCAAGAGTTCTCTGCAGTTCAAAGAAAGACCGAGGCAATGTCCCACATCCTGCACCGGAGGGACTCCAGCTGGTCCTCAGGTGCTTTGCCTCTGTCTACCCGTCACCGAGGGCCGCTGCACCCAGACCTTCTGCTCTGTCCCCCGCTGAAGCACATGGTGCCAGATTGGTGGGCCGACGTCGAGCTGGCCATGAGCAAGGGGCGCTGCCTGCAGCTCAGGGACCGGCCAAGAGCACCTGCAGATCTGCAAAGTGTCCCTGACATGGGCAACCCCGTGTCATGGCACCTCAGCCATCAGGGCCTTCAGGTCAACCGAGAAAACCGAGCAAAGTCTCCTCGGTGCAGAGGATCTCTTTTCATGGCATAGAGCTGGACTCTATCGACCAGACTGCCCGCCTCACCAATGAGCGCAAGCAGCCAGTGCTGAGGTGCATGGACCTCTTTAGGCACAAGTCTGCGGTTCCTCTCAAAACTTTTCAGAGGCTTCTGGAGCACATGGCAGCCAAAGCTGCAGTAACGCCACTGGGCTTGCTTCATATGAGACCGTTTCAGTGCAGGTTACATGATCAAGTCCCGAGATGGGCATAGCACCGTGTCACTCTTTGGACTGACGTTTGCCCAAAGTGTTGCCGCCTCTTCAGCCTATGGTCAGACACTGCCTTCCTACTGACGCGTCCCCCTAGGATAGGTGTCCAGGCATGTTGTGGTCAACACGGATGCCTCCTCCACGAGTTGGGGTGCTGTATTCAACAGGCAAGCAGCCTTGGGTCCCTGGATAGGCGTCCGACTGCTTTGGCACAGTTGTTAGCTGTGTTTCGGGCCCTGCATCGTTGCGTCCTCACAATCATATGCTGGTCCATACAGACAATACTCCAGCCATAGCGTACATCAACCTACAAGGTGGTCTACGCTCCCGCCCCATGTCACAACTCGACAGCCATCTGTTCCTGTGGAGTCAAACATGGCAGAAATCACTTTGCGCTGTTCAGGGGAACTCAACCGTCTAGCCGACCAGCTCTCATGACAGTCCACCCACCCTGGAGAATGGCGGCTCCACCCCCAGGTATTCCAGCTGATTTGGAGCTCTTTGCCTCCCCTGAGTCCTCTCACTGCCAGCTATATTACTCCCTCGATGAGGCGCCCCTTCGCAGGGAAGCACTGGCACACAGCTGGCCTCCAGGGCCCAAGAATGCCTTTTCCCCAGTGAGCATCCTTGCACAGACGCTATGCAAGTTCAGGGAGGCCGAAGAGCAGGTTGCCAACCAGGTTCTGCTGGTAGTGCCATACTGGTTCTCGCGGACCTGGTTTGCCGACCGATTTGGCATCCGCATCACGATCTTCTGGCTCCTGGACAGGAAGCGTCAGACCTCTCTCTCTTTGTCCATGATAGACACTATCACTATTAGTCTTGAGCTCCCTCTACGAGGCTGGCCTAGTCACTGAGATGGGGTCTGCTGGCCAACTGGTGCTCCTCTCGCGGAGAGGACCCACAGAGATGCCCGATTGCAGTGGTTTCTTTCCTGCAGGAAAAGTTGGAGCGCAGGCTGTCCCCTTTGACTCTCAAAGTGTATGTTTGCAGTGGAGGGTACATCCCTTGGGAATCACCAACTGTAGATTGTCCTCAGAGCTTGACCACCTCATCTGCTATGGTGGTCAGCAGAAAGGGAATGATGTCTCCAAACAGAGGTTGGGTGGTTGATGCCATCTCCCTGGCTAATTTATACCAGGGAGAGCTGTGCCTCTTAGGGCTGAGAGCCCACTCCACATGGAGTGTTGCTTCCTCCTATGCGTTGGCTTACGGCACCTTGCCAGAAGATATCTGTACCTCTGCAGGCTGGGTGAGATCTCATTATTCACAGCAAAAACCTGCAGGTACAGTGCATAGGTGCCCTCTTATACTCATGTAGTCATGAGGTGCACCTGGATGCAATCTGTGCACGCCAATGTTCATTGACCTTTTCTTAAAGCTCAAAGGCGATTACTCTCTCATGGGAGTTCCCATATGTAACGTCTCCATTCCCTCCTTCAGGGAACAAGGGTTACCTACATAACCTAGATGGTGCTTTTATCTTTTATTAATCTGTATAGTTTTCAAAGCTTCAATTTGGCAGATTCTGCTGCCAAAAAAGTAAATTTATTTGACCTTGTTAAAATTTCTAATTAATATAATGGCATCCTAAACTTCTGGAGGCATACATTTATGCATGTGATAAAATAATCCAAACAACAGCCTGGCATTTATATCAGATATATGGTTTAATGGTCTGTGCGTAATCGATGGAAATGTTCTAGCATCACAGTAGTGTGAAGGCATCAAGTCACAAACAGATGTGGTTTGAAGAAAAGTGAAGACACAGTCATCCAAAGCCTCCAGCGTCTGTGAGGAGGATGTGGCTCTGCATGCCTCCAGACACTCCAACCAAAGCAATCCATTTAATGTAATAATTTCAAGCATTGAAGCATCATTACCATAAAGGCAGATTGATTCACTGCCGTTCGGGAGATGCCAGCGTTGCAAGGAAATAAAGTAACGTGGATGGACAGCTCATTAATTCCCTCATGCTCTCGCGCACGACCAAAATTTTTACACGCTAGAAATTTACAGCACTGACAGACTAACCGGGCGCACTCCTAATTTGTATCATCTCATATTTGTTTTTGTTTTGCGGTCATCTTTATTCTTTACTGCAAATTACAGAGTGCCCTGGGTAATCTGGCAGGTCCAGTGCATGTTGATGAGCCGAGGCTGCAGGGATTTACAGTCCGAGCAAGTGCCGGGCCGGATGTTTATGATAATTGAGCCTGTTCTCTCTGCTTGGTCAATGCTCTGTTGTTTTTACGCTGTTCCTCTCTCTCTCTCTCTTGCTTAGTTCCACTGATCTCAGCTTAGTATTCATGGAGCTACAAATTTAGACTCGCTGCCCCACAACCTAATAAATTTCATCATTTGGCGTAGATTCATGAGCTTAAATAGGGGATTCATATTCTGCTTTTTTTAAACTTGTTTTATTAGCCGCCTCTTGAAATGTTTTTAATAACGCCATTTTATCGCTAGCAGCAGGAGTACGCTGGGGACAAACTCTCATTGAGAACAAAGAAAAGGGCATCTGTTCAGGCTTTGCTTGAACTGATTGCACAAACTAATTGTCAAAGAAATGTGACATAAGGTCAGAAGCAAGATCCTCGTTCATCCCGTGATTCAGCAGTGCCGTCTGTCCGGAAGCCATATTTCAGAAGTGATACAATCCCATTAAAGCCACTGAGAAGGTTTAAAGGTAAGACTAATCAAATGATTCCAAACTTTAGTCAAGGTTATGTGGCAATGTAAATTGAATTGGATACTGCGCTCGTCATGGTCGTTTGGAAGTTGCTGAGTGTAAAGTTCACCTCTCCATTCCTAAAAGACGCTGCTACTGTAGCGCCATCACAATCACAGTTAGTATGTCTTCTTAAGTCAGATCCAACATAGATCCCTAACCCCCTCACTTAAACATGTGCTTAATTGTATTAAAAGTGTACTTGTAAGTGTACTTAAAATCTTGAAAATGCGTATTTAAATAACTGTTCTTGCAGCTCATATAATATTAATGACAACCTAGGCTCATTGGAAATATGTGCCTCTACATACATTTCTGCAAAACTGAAAAGATGTACCTATAGATAGGAATTGCCAGCTAAAATGAACAATAGGCAGTAAAATGTTATTCCTTTTCAAACAAAAGTATGATTTACATTTACATTTTTAAATAAATAAACACTTGCAAAAAAAAAAAGTGTTTTTGTTGCAAAACCCCACCAATCTGTTTAAAGGAACACTCCACTTTTTAAATAGGCTGATTTTCCATTTGCCCTAGAGTTAAACAGTTGAATGTTACCCTTTTTAAATCCATTCAGCCGATCTCTGGGTCTGACAGTAACACTTTTAGCTTAGTTTAGCATTGAATCAGATTAGATAATTAGCTTCTCACAACTTTTTATTTTCTGCCAGTCTTAATAGGCTACACAATGCAACTACAGAAGAGTCAAGCTTTAAATAGGAAAATTATTGACACCCTTTGGTCATTTTTTGAGCGAAATGCTAATGGTCTAATCCAATTCAATGACGTATGCTAAGCTACAGCTAAAAGTGCTACCACCAGAATCGGAGATTGGCTGAATGGATTCAAAATGTGCCTATTTTCAAAAAAAAAGTGGAGCGTTCCCTAAGAGGACATGTATTAACCCCCCAGAGGCATATAGGTTAGTTTTACAATGGATATATCGGATTTATGAATTTAAGGATCCAAGGATCCAAAACATTACATTCAGTTCAACTTCAAGTGTTTTCTTTTAAAGTACATTATTTCCAGAATAAGTACTCATTTTGAATGTATAATAAAGTGCTTCTCTTTCCCAAGTCAGCAACAGGAAAAAAAAATGGCACTGGTAACCCAGGTGAAAAAGACGTAGTATTAAATGTATTTAAAATATACTTTAAATTCAACTAGTATGTTTATAATACATGTGTATTCCCAACATGATTATTTAAAGTGCATTAAAAATATATTCAACTGTATTTTAATATATTTCTAAAAAGTGTACTAGAAATACTTTTGTATTAAATGTATGCTTAATTACACTTTTAGGGATTATACTAAATACAAGCATACTTTTAATATATTCCTAAAAAGTATAGTAAAAATACAATTTTAAAAAATAAATTAAAATCTTAGTTACACTTTTAAGGAATATACTAAAATTAAGCATACTTTTAGTGACGTTTTAGTGTATTTACAGAAAACAATTTTGTGTTACTCTTATTTAAAGTATATTTTATGTGTACTTTGTGTAAGAACTTGTGTAATTAAATAATTACACTTTTAGTGGGTTTTTAATATAATTCATAACCATGTCTACACAAACTTCTAAATATTTGCAATATTTACGTATTTCTAATTTTAAGTATTTTGAAATGTATAAAGTAAAAGTTTAACATTTACAATATAAAAACTTTTGTCAACTATTTATTAAGCATTGCAATGGCCTGCTTAAAATATGTTGTTTAATATGTTGTTGCTTAAATATTACAAAACATATATCTACAACATATACCTAAGATAACATCTAAAATGGAGAAAAAAAAAATTATAAAAAAAGCGCGTTCACTTGTGTTTAAATTCAAACAACCCACTGACTAAACCTGATTGGTTCCAGAGCCACTCGGCTCTGATTGGTTCGTCTGATAATGAGTTATTCGTCCTGGAGAGTTCAGTATCTGAAATATGAGTGCAAATGTCACTTGAATGAGAATATAAGTCTAAATGTAAGCAGTTATATTATAGAGCGATCGTGTCTCTTTAGAGCACTTGGAGGAAACTACGCGATTCATATGGATTAATGTACATGGCGATGTTTTTTTCGCTGAACATTTGAAACGTGAGCATCTTTGGTGAATCGTCTTTCATCGGAGACAAGCTTTTTTTGAAGATGAACGGAAGTCGTTTTGGAGCATTTAAGGGTGAGTGATGACATTAATTAGAAAATATAGGCATAGGAGTGTGTTCTTTTTTCCTTTTTACCAGAAACCTCACTGTAACTTCAGGTAAAACTTGCGTTTAAATAACGTTATAAGATATTTATTAATAAGGCCCTGGAGGTGGTTTAAGTAATCTTGGTAGAAAAATTCATGGAATTTCCATTATCAGCAATACCCTGTAATATGCACAGGTTGCTTGAATAATTTATCAAAAATATTAGTGAGTTTGTATTTTTGTTGTTGTTGAGTGTGAAAGTGATGTTGTTGGGCTATGTCTAATCTTATGTTCAGTGTAACTCAGAGTGTCTGTACAGTGAAGACAAACAAGAGGATGAGAAAGTCACTCATATGGCACACTTGATGAGGAGATTGTCAAAAGGTAAACTGAGATGTCAACAAAATTCTAATAAATATCATTGCAAATTATAATAAATATTCATTAATGGAATTAATTAATTAATTAATTTCTGATTTAATATCAATTATTTTTTTCTTTCACAGATCCAGTCGTACTCAAAAAAGTGACCTTGTCCCACCGGCTCCAATACCCTCTGTCTCTCCCTGTTTTCTTGCTTGAACTTTAAAATTTTTTGTCTTTCCAAACGCACTGCTACTGACCTCTGTATATTTTCTGTATATTTTTATTTTCCGAAAACTGCATTGTGATTTTGATTTATTCATTGGTGTAAAATCCAATACTTTTCAGTAACACAAGCATAACTGAAATGTTCTACAAATATATAAGATAACTCATATCTTATATATAATGCCAAAGCATTTCACACTTTTTATATTAGTATTTTTTAGTTATTATAATGTTTCTGTTTTTTTAAATAACGTATTGTGTTTTAGTAAAACAAAGGATCTATAAACATACTTGTATTTTAAGTGCATTCTTAATGCATTTCACGAGTTCAGGCTTGTCGGCTCGATTAAAGCGAAGCAGATTTGATGCTCTGGAGCTGGGATTAACTGGTGTACTACTAAGAGGGAGCTGGGGGAGGGGAAAAGGCGGAAGAAAGAAAGATTGTGGTAGGTATCCTCTGGGAACTTGAGATCTGTGGGAGGAAAACAAAAAGGTTAGTCACGTGGAGGGTTAGTGGCGAGATCCGAGGGAGGATCTGCGTCCTCGTAATCAGAGCTGGCTGAAGAGCTTTCATGATCTGACATGTTAGCAGTTTATCCAGAAATAAAGATAAGGATGAACTAGTTGGCTGGTGAGTAGAATGCCGGGGGATAAGCCAGTGCAGAAAAGGCCAGAGTTTCACACGTCAGTGTTGCCCTGGCAACAGACACAATCCAGCTCCACCTCGTCAGCTTCGGCCGACCAGCCGCGGCTGCAGCTCATCAAGATAGTGCTACATAAGCAGCTCACAGACACAGCACATGTGAGATCGCTCTCCACTTGACTGGAATGCTCATACCTCTTTCTCTTTGCTCTAGACTGCAGCCACGACTGATTGGTCGACTTCACTTCACGGACCGAAGAGCCCATCTCCCCTGCACAAACCTGGCTGTCTGTCTGTGGATTCCATCAGGAAATGCCCCACGGGGCACCGCAGGTGATGGTAAAGATCAACGGCCGCTCTATTACAGCCCTGCTGGACTCGGGGAGCTCGGTCAGCCTGGTACAAGCCGCCCTCATCCTGCCTCGCAAAAATGTCAAAAGTCGATTCCCCATTACCTGTGTCCATGGGGAAACCCAACAGGTTCCCACTCGCCAGGTGACCGTGGCGACAGTCCCCGGATCCTGGCAGATCGATGTGGGCATAGTAAAGTTGCTGCCAGTCCCCGTCATCCTGGGCCGTGATTATCCCCGGTTTGAGCAACTGCACTCGACCCAGCCAGCCAGCCCAATCAGGGACCACCTCCGCCGGGCAAGGAGACGGACCCCTCGCCCCACCCTCCTGGCGTCAGACAGCGGGAGAGATGGTGAGTCCCCCTCCCAAAATTCTAACCCATTCTTTGATGTGTTCCAACAGGTCACGGGAGGGGGATTGTTCGCCCGGGCCCAACAGGAAGATGACCGCCATAAGTATTGCTGGGCTAATGGCTGACGTCTGATGGCTGCTGCAGATAAAACAACTCCACATCACCGTCTACCATCCACAGATGGATGGCTTGGTAGAGCGTTTTAATCAGACATTAAAGCAAATTCTGAAACGAGTGGCCGTTAACATTAGTCCGCGAACACCTCCTCAAGGCTCAACAGTCCCAGCAGCGACTCTTCAACTGGGCAGCCCAACCACGGGAATTCCAACCTGGCGATAAAGTCATGCTGTTAGTCCCCAACTCCGCTTGTAAGTTCCTGGCCACCTGGCAGGGTCCATACACCGTTGTGCTCCGGTAGCCGGGACAAAGGCAAGAGGGGCAACTTTATCACATAAATCTCCTGAAGCGGTGGGTGGGAACCCGAGAACAACTGTCAGCTCTGGCACGCACAGATCCCGTAGTTGGGGACATGGGTGAACATCTGTCGGCCGCCCAGAGGACCGAGCTACAACATCTGGTCAGTCAGTTCTCAGACGTGTTCTCCCATCTACCCGGCCTGTGTCTGGAAATTTTTTTTGAAATTTCAAGGTGATTATTTTGATTAATCTTTCATGTGAGTTGTTCTTGAATTCATTAAATGAATGTTCTGGTCTGTGCACAGGCCGGTTTTTTGTGTGTTTTATTTTCTCATTTTCAAATCTCAATACTATGGATTTCTGTGGCATCTTGTGAACATCACATTGGATGGCGAGCCAACCATGATTGCTGTAGACGAAAAGAACGACACATCATAAAGAGGACAATATCCTTTCTTGCTTTATAAAAGCATGTCAGTCCCAGTCTAAAAAATTAAGCTTCCTCTCTTGAGGGACTTAAGAGAAAAAAAACAAAGAAAAAGAACTGATCAGTACTTACAGAATATTGAACTACTAATGGGAAAGAGTTTACCTGTAACTTATGTGATTGTATCTGATGTCCTTCTAGGGACCGTTGTGGTATTTTGAGAGAAAAGCCAATTCTGTCACTTTCATTTTAGTTATTTTATTTTATGTTTTTTCTCTGACATTTAAATGACTGGTCCCTGTATACCATTGGGGTAAAGAAGAGTGCACTCAGGGAAAGTTTTCTTTATTGATCTGTATTGTACATTGTTGTATGACATTATAATTTGTTTTGTTCATCACTTCCAATTTACATCAAAAGAAACAATTAAATTCAAGTTACAAATTCACATTGTGATTGTCTGTTACTCCTTACCACAACCCACCACCTCCTTTACGATATCTAAAATCTTCTGAGAAATCTAACAAAAACTACAAAGGTCGAAGTAAATGTGGTGTTTGAGGTTCTAATAGCCTTTAACGGGTATGGTTTGCATTATGGTAATGTAGATATGAAAGGGGAAGCGTTTATAACTTAGTCAATGCATGGAAGTCTTCAAGAATTGTGATGGGGTCACGGACCGCAGTTGAGGTTGATGCCAAGGAATTAAATTAATGAGTTGGGGTTTTACCTGTGCTGCGGGGGTTGCCTGGATTGTGACTGCTTTAAGGTTTCAAAGGGAAATCGGATACTAGAACTGGTTTTTGAAGCACTATGATTGGTAGGACATCTAGCGGGTTCGTGGTTATAGTATTGAGGAATACTTGTGACCAAAATAAGGCGGACCGAAAGGTAGATAAGAAAATCGAAGTGAAAGGGCATTACTTGAAGGCGGCTGTGATTGGTGTGGATACCAAGTAAACAATGCTGTAATAAGTTATTTCGGTTACGTCGTCATTTAAAGGTTTGGAATGAAGGCAAACTGGTGCATTTGTCTAAAAGAGGGGTCTGTCTTGGCTGACTGGAGGTTCAGGTGGATGCATGGCTGGGAAAAGAGGGGGGCTGCAGGCTCCTAGGTGAGACACAAGCTTCGGATCTGGAAAAGATCATCAGAAGGGTTAGGATTGTGATGCAGAGAAAATTCATTAGTTGGCTGAGTAATATCGGTTAGGCATGGGAGATACTTTTCCTGGTTTATACTGGGATTTTATAAAATAAAAGTATTTGGCGAGTGCGACGCCACGGTAATGGTGAGTGAACGTGAAATGCCGGCTCAAAGCATGCTAACTTCTCGGTGATGGTCCTATAAGTTTATATATCTTAATTTATATTGATAATCCTGATCCTGATCCTAACTTTGGAGGAAGGTTGGGGGAGACTGAAAATAATCAGCGGATATAATGGTTCGTTGTATCTTGCGAGATGAATGGAAAAAAGAATTATAGGTCCATTTTATACAGGTACGTGGGGCTTGAAGCCAAAGCCTTCTCAGAAGGAGATCCTGTTAATTTTATTTAGATTTATTTTATTTTAAAAGTCCTATTTTAACTTGAAAAAGAAATAGAGGAACCCAATTAAAGCTGATAAACGGATGCAATGATATTGGATAGTGCTAACTTGAATTATACGAATTAATGAAATTTATAAAAAGGGATTAATAAATAATATAAAAGTAAACATACTTTTGTTTTGGAATCACAAAGTAGCAAATCGCGTGAGGAGAAGAGATCTGTAACAATGACCTCTGTGGCTCCCTCTGACCGGCATCAGAGGGAACCTTCTCCTGAGTATTAGTTACCACCCGGACCCCGTTCTTTGACACACCTCATCACTTCCGGGCCAGGTGTTGGTAGTTTTCGGGACTTTAAAAGGACGCTTCGCGCCACAGAAAGTCTTGCCTTGGCGAACACTCTGAGCGTTTTTCTCACACCATTTGGATTGTTTATTATCAACCTTGGACTGCTCTTACGGATTACGATTCTCTGCCTGTTTCCCACGACCTTTTGCCTGGACTCTATTACTGATCGATCGCTTGTTGCCCTGACCCTTTGCCTGGACTCTTGTTTACTCTTTTGCCTTGTCTCCGTTGCCCTTTATCTGTGTTCTGACTTCTGCATGTATGACCTGATTTTCACTATTAAACTGCAAATGGATCTGACGTTCTCTGACTCTGAGTCTGCTTCCGCACAGACGTCACAGAAAACTTTGCCCCACTGACTGTGCCATTGACCTGATTCCAGGAGCCGTTCCACCCAAAGGTCATATTTTCCCTTTATCACAGCCTGAGATGAAGAGTATGCACGAAGAGTAACCTGATTCGTATTAAAGAAGGAGATGAGTGGAAAACGGCATTCTCCACAACCACCGGGCACTACGAATACCGGGTTATGCCCTCTCGGCCTGGCCAACAGTCCTTCAATGTTCCAGGCCATGGTGAACGACTTGTTACGAGACCTTCTCAATCACCAGGTACTGGTTTACATTGACGATATCCTGATTTATTCCGTCTTTCCGTCTCATGTACAGCATGTACGCACTGTGCTCCAACGTCTCATAGACAATCGTCTCTACGCCAAGCTAGAAAAATGTGAATTTCACCAGACCCGTATTGCTTACCTGGGGTATGTGATCAGCTCCAAAGGGGTTACTATGGATGAACAAAAGGTTAACGCAGTCGTCAACTGGCCTAAACCTAGAACCCTGAAAGAATTGCAACGCTTCCTGGGGTTCGCCAACCTTTATCGGTGCTTCATTCATGGATTCAGTCAACTGGCCAGTCCGTTAACCTCCATGACCCGTAAAGGACCTACAATCCTACACTGGAACCCCGCCGGAGAACAAGCTTTCCAGGCACTAAAAGAGCGTTTCACAACCGCTCCTATCCTTCACCATCCCAACCCAGAGCTTGAGTTCACTGTCGAGGTCGATGCTTCCAATACCGGCATTGGAGCTATCCTGTCGCAACGTCACGGCAGCCCAGGTCGATTGTACCCCTGTGTCTTTTCTTCACGAAAGCTAAATCCAGCTGAACAAAATTATAACGTCGGAGATAAGGAACTGTTAGCCATGAAATGTGCCCTAGAGGAGTGGCGACACTGGCTTGAAGGATCCAAACACCCGTTCCTAGTGCTGACAGATCATCGGAACCTCGAATATCTCCAATAAGCCAAACGCTTGAACTCCAGACAGGCTCTCTTTTTCACCCGGTTCAACTTTAAGGTCACTTATCACCCCGAAAGCAAGAACGGCAAAGCGGACGCACTCTCCCGCCAACACAAGGTCAGCCCCACAAACACCGAACCAGAACATATCCTACCACTTACCTGTATCATCGCACCTGTACGCTGGGATATAATGGCAGAGATTGCGGAGGCCCAGACATATGAACCAGTACCCCCCGAATGTCCTCCAGGCAAGGAATTTGTGCCCGAACTACTGCGAGACCGAGTACTACACCATGTCCACGACAGTCTCAGTTCAGGCCACCCAGGCAACTATAGAACTGGTTCGTAACCGATTCTGGTGGGCTACCCTCGTCCCTGATGGCACCCGCTTCGTCCAACAATGCTAAACCTGCAATATAACCAAGACCTCCCATCAAAAACCCGCGGCTTACTCCAACCCTTAGAGATTCCCCAGAGACCTTGGTCACACATATCTATGGATTTCATCACCGACTTACCTCCATCAAACCACAATACCGTCATACTTACCATAATCGACTGTTTCTCAAAAGCCTGCCGTCTCATTCCCCTCCGGAAAGTAACCACCGCCTGGGAAACTGCTGAAGTCCTCCTGGAACAAGTATTCCGATTTTATGGCCTTCCAGACGACATACTCACCGATCGTGGGCCTCAGTTCACCTCCCGTCTATGGTCAGCCTTCTGTCAACAACTGAATATAAACATTAGTCTCACCTCCGGATACCACCCCGAATCGAATGGCCAAGTGGAGTGGATGAACCAAGAGCTGGTTCGGTTCTTACGTACTTACTGCCATCAAGATCAGCCCGAGTGGAGTAAATATCTGTTGTGGGCCGAATATGCACAGAATTCCAACCGCAAGCCTTCCAACGGGATGACCCCATTTCATTGTGTGCTCGGCTATCAACCGCCACTAATCACTTGGTCAGGGGAACCGTCCAACTTACCCGCAGTGAACGATTGGCTCCAACGCAGCGAAGAGACATGGAATCGGGCTCATGTTCACCTTCAGAGGGCAGTATGACGATTCACCACTCAGGCTGATCGCCATCGTCGTCCGAATCCCCACTATAAAGCTGGTCAATGGGTGTGGCTATCTACCCGAAACCTGTGGCTGAACCAACCCTGCCGGAAACTATCTCAGAGGTACGTGGGTCTATCTCTGACTCTGAGTCTGCTTCCGCACAGATGTCACAAGATCGTTCTTCCTTGTTGGATTATTTATTTATTTATTTTTATTTGTTTGTGTAGTGGGGTTAGACGAATCTTGTGCGCCTAAATCTCAGATAGATGTGGGTCCACTTTTTGCTCGGGACGGAGATTGAGAGCTAGAGCACCATGGAGCGTTGGTTGTTGTTGATAGGTGTTGTGGTTTCTAGTAGGTGCTGAGGGTTGCCATGACCCTATACAAAGATCGAGATGAGGAAAGGGAGCAGATCAGGCTATTTTATAGGGTGAGTTAAGGGATCTGATAGGAAGATGGGATAATTGGGCAATGAGAAGGCGGAGATCGTAAATAGGGGGTGGAGCCTTCGCCCCCCTCCTCCCGAAACGAGTTTTAGAAAACTATGTTTAATAGTTGTTTTTTTCTCTCAAGGGTATATATGCAGCTGTACTTTTTTGTGTACTCTGAATATCTGTAATGTGCACAACAATATATAATGCATTAAAGATTTATATATATCAAAGTGTGTATATATACTGGAAGAAAATATAATAATAATATAATATACTAGTGTAATGCCAATGCATTTCAAATGAACTGTAATGCAATTTATATGTATTTGAAGTACATTAAAACAATATTTCAAATATGCTCTAAATGTAGTTCATGGAGTATTACAAGTACATTTTAAATGTATTTTAAAGAAATACATTTGAATTGCACTAAATATAAATGGGTCCATTTTAACACAATTTCAATGCATTTAATATATTGCAAATATATAAAAGTTAAACTTAAATATATTTTAAAATACTCTTAATATACTTACAGTTGTTCCAAAATAATACATTTAATATGCACTTAGTATATTATAATTTAAATATATTAAGTATGTCTAAAAAAGCACAATTTCTTTTTCATCTGGGACTGCATGGCCAAACAAGAAATAATATAATAATAAATTTGATACAAACAGCTCGTTTCCATGTTTTGCCACAAAACAAAACAAAATTATGTTTTATTATGTAAGGCAAGCACACTCTCTCCCTCAGAGACGCACACACATTGCTTGTTAGCATTACTCTGACGAGTTTATACATAGCATCAACTTAAAAACAACTTGACCTCTTACAAGCGAGGTAACAACGATTCAAGCTGGTCCTTTGCTGTTTTATGCAAGTTTACGCTGGCCATTTTGCTGTTTTATGCTGGTCCTTTGCCAGCACGTGATCAGAATAAACCAGCAAAAAGATCAGCATAAACCAGTAATGGACCAGCATTAACCAGCTTAAACCAGCATTCTAGCATCAAAACATACCTAACCAGCTCCTTTTGTCAATTATTCCTTAATAATGCAACAAGAAAGACATCTCGTCTTTCAGATGAAACATCCATGACTCTCGTTGTATAACCTCTCTGGTGTCATGGCCAAATTTCCTCCACCGGCCCTTGTCTGGTAATTGATGTCTTTGTTGACTACTTAACAACACTCTGAAATACAGAAGAATTAGGTTTTCCCCTCCCCCATGGCATGGGAAAT
>JAUCNO010001819.1:22325554-22336096 GCA_032353835.1 Enteromius viviparus
TTAAAGAAAAAATATATAATATATGTATAAGAAGTGCCCTTTATTTCACTTGAGCCCCTGCCCCTCAGAATGTCTGTGCACGTCCCTGATCACAATGATGACAATGAGACAACGCTGGAGACAGGATGGAACAAAGGAGACACTGGGGAGACAGCAGGGCTTCACGGAGACTTCTGGGAATACAAGGTAAGAGTTAGCAGGTATTGAAAAACAGGTAAGTATTGTCCTCTATGTGTGAACGAGCTTGGACATAGACTGCAGTGTGGTGTGTGCTTATGAGGGGTGTGCATTAGTGCAGGGAAGTAGAATCAGGTGAGCAGACCAGGTGACGATGATTAGAACTCTGGTGACTGTGATCTCTGGGTTTAACCTGTAGGTAACTGGATTGATCTGTCCTGAGATGGTAAAGGGGCCAACATATCTGGGACTCAACTTACGACAGGGCAGGCGTAGGCGTAGATCCCTTGTAGACAACCAAACTCTTTGTCCTACTTGATAGTCGGGTGCGTTGGTTCTACGGGAGTCGGCGTTGGTCTGGTGCCTACGCACTGCCCTCTGTAGATGTTGATGGGCTTCGTTCCAGACCCTCTCGCTCTCCCGGAACCAGTAGTCGACAGATGGAACGTCGGATGGGTCGCCAGACCAGGGGAAAAGTGGGGGCTGGAAACAGAGTATGCATTGGAAAGGTGTTAATCCAGTAGAAGCCTGTCGGAGAGAGTTCTGGGCATACTCGGCCCAGCCCAAATACTGGTTCCAGGAGTCCTGGTGGCCGTGGCAGAAGGTACGGAGGAACCGCCCCACCTCTTGGATCTTACGCTCAGTCTGTCCGTTGGCTTGAGGATGATATCCAGAGGACAGACTGACAGTCACACCTAGGAGCTTGAAGGCGTGCCAGACACGGGAGATGAACTGCGGTCCTCTGTCGGATACTATATCCTCAGGTAGGCCGTACACTCTGAAGACCTGATGAAACAACTGTTGCGCTGTCTCCCATGCGGTAGGTAACCCTTTCAGAGGAAGGAGGCGGCAGAATTTTGAGAATCGGTCAACAATCACCAAGATACATGTGTTACCTTCTGAAGATGGTAGGTCTGATATGAAGTCCACTCCTAGGTGTGACCAGGGGCGGTTAGGAATCGGGAGTGGTAGTAGTTTTCCTGCTGGCAGATGACGAGGGGTTCTAGAAATGGCACACTCCCGACACCCTCTCACGTACCTGCGCACATCCGTGTCCATGTGAGGCCACCAGAATCGATCTTGCAGCAGCGAGAGGGTTCTGTTGGCCCCAGGATGCCCAGTGCCCAGAGAAGTGTGAGAGGCGTGAATAAGTTCCAGTCGTTCTCCTTCGGGTACAAAACGGACATTGGGAGGACAACCCGGCGGAGGGACAGGAACTGGTTCGGTTGCGGCTGGAGGGGTCACCCATTGAATGGGACTCACAAACATCTCCTGGGGTATGATGGGCTCAATAGGTTCGGGCTCGATCTCCGGGGCATGGAGTCTGGAAAGAGCATCTGCCCGAACATTCTTAGGGCCAGGTCTGTAAGAGATTGTGAACTTAAAACGGGTGAAAAAGAGAGCCCATCGCGCTTGTCTGGGATTTAAGCGTTTAGCATCTCTAAGATATAGTAAGTTTTTGTGATCAGTTAATACCTGGAAAGGATGCACCGACCCCTCCAGCCAATGTCTCCACTCCTCCAGTGCAAGCTTGATGGCGAGAAGTTCTCTATTGCCTATATCGTAATTCCTCTCCGCCGGGTTGAATTTTCTGGAGAAGTAGGCACACGGCTTCAGCTGCGGTGGGTTCCCCTGCTGCTGGGACAGGACGGCTCCTACTCCGGTGGTGGAGGCATCAACTTCCACAACAAATGGAATCTGTGGGTCAGGTAAGGATAAAATGGGTGCAGTGGTGAAGGCTTCTTTCAGTTTTTGGAAGGCGCTTGTGGCTTCGGATGTCCATGGTAAAACCTTGGGTTTACCTTTCAACAGACTGGTCAGGGGACTAGCTAGCACACTAAAGTTCATGATAAAGCGCCTGTAAAAATTGGAGAAGCCTAGGAAGCGCTGGAGTTCTTTTACATTGGTGGGTTGTGGCCAGGTAAGAACGGCATCGATTTTGGATTTATCCATACTGATCCCCGTAGGAGCGATATTATAGCCAAGGAATTGGGTCTGATTCTTATGGAAGGTACACTTTTCTGCCTTCAAATAGAATTGATGCTCTCGGAGCTTGGCCAGGACCTGCTTAACGTGCTGCTTGTGCTCAGCTAGGGTAGGTGAATATATTAAAATATCGTCGATATAGACGACCAGAAATCGATCCAGGAATTCTCTGAACACTTCATGCATGCAATCCTGGAATATGCTTGGCGCGTTTCCAAGGCCATACGGCATTACAGAATATTCATAGTGGCCAGTTGGTGTTACGAAAGCGGTCTTCCACTCGTCTCCAGGCTTAATGCGGATCAGATTATATGCGCTTCTTAAATCAAGTTTTGTAAACCACTTAGCCCCTCGGAGCTTCTCTGGAGCAGATGGAACTAATGGCAGAGGATATTTGAAAGGGACTATCACCTTATTGAGTGCGCGGTAATCGATGCAGGGCCAGAGTCCACCGTCCTTCTTGGCCACAAAGAAGAAGCTGGATGCAGCAGGGGAAGTGGAAGGACGGATGTAGCCGTGTGCCAATGCCTCTCGGATGTATTCCTCCATGGCCTTCGTTTCCGGGATAGACAGAGGGTAAATCCTACCCTTGGGCCCTGGAGCATCCGGGATCAGATCAATCGCGCAGTCCCATGGGCGATGTGGCGGCAAACGTGTGGCTCTCCTGGGGCAGAACACATCCGCGAACTCCTGATATTCTGGTGGGAAAACAACAGATTGTTTGTCAGGTGGACTTTCAACTGATGTAGCACACACAGAGAGAGGCTGGTTAGTCCTTACAGGTAAGTTTGGGAAACAAGTGGAATGACACATTTTACCCCATTTCAGAATTTCTCCTGTGCCCCAGGAGAGAATAGGCTCATGTTTTGCCAACCACGGACGCCCCAAAATGATGTCCACTTGAGAGCCCTCCAGTACCAACAATGATATTTCCTCTTGATGTAAGAGACCAACTGTCATACTCACGGGACCGGCACGGCGTCTCACATGTCGGTCCGATACCGGTTTTCCTGTGATGGTCTGTACTTGATACCTCCTGTCAGTGAGTGAAGACTTCAGCTTCAGACGCCGTGCCAGGTATCCCGCGATAAAGTTGCCGGCTGAACCGGAGTCAATGAGAGCTGCCACAGAGAGAGAGAAATCATGGCCAGACAGGTGCACTTCAGTCGTGAAGGGTGACATGTTTTCTGGGTTAGATATGAGTGTACTCACCACCGGTCTAGACGGTCGAGTGGGACAGTTCATCAGTTGGTGATCCTTGACTCCACAATACAAGCACAGTCCTTGTTGAATACGGTTCTGTCGTTCACGTGGAGTTAAGCGACGGCGATTAATGTCCATGGGCTCAGAGGGAAGTACTGGAGGGCTCAGGAGCTCTGGCGGACGGGGAATAACTGTTGCAGTGGCTAGTTTGTCCTGAGTATAGGAACTCACTCTGGCTGCACAACGAAGGGTAAGTTGAATGAATTTCTCCAGACCCATAGAGTCATCATGAGCAGCTAGCATCAGCCGGAGGTTTGGCTCAAGTCCTTGTCGAAATGTAGTCAGTAGAGCACACTCGTTCCATCCGCTCGAAGCAGCCAGAGTCCGGAAACGAATTGAATACTCCTGGATAGAAAGATCACGTTGCTTAAAGTTATACAATTCCTCACCAGCAGAAGTCTGACTGTCAACTCTTCCAAACACTTCGGTGAAATGTTTTGTAAATGCTGAGTATGAATGAACTGGAGGCCCGGCTTGGCTCCAGATTGACTCTGCCCATCGCAACGCGGAACCTGAAAGACATGATATTAGATATCCAATTTTTGCATCGTCATTATTATACACCATGGGGTAAGTAGCGAAGGTGATAGCACACTGCAACAGAAAACCCTTGCAATCCCCCGCCGCGCCAGAGAAGGGCGTCGATCGCACCATGGGACAAACAATCGTAGCAGGAGAAGCAGCGGTGTTTACATCCGGGTTTCGTTGCTGTGGCGTGGGTGACGGTGTGGTGGCTGGTGAGTGCAGTGAGGAAACGATGGAACTTCGCACGGCTTCCACCAACTCTTGAAAAGTTTCCTCCGCGCTCATTGTGGAGGTTCTGTTCTTCGGTCCAAGCTTCTGTAACGTATGGACTGGACACAGGTGAGTAAAATCCAAAATGATATTTATTTAAACAAGAACCAAGGTAAGCAAACATAAAGTCATCCAAAACTGGGAATAATGATAAGGGAACTCAAAAGTCTTTCTTTCCAAAGGGACGGAGAAGAGGATCCATTTTATCACAATTTCAATACATGTAATATATTCCAAATATATAAATGTTGAACTTATATAGATCTTAAAATACACTTTATATACTTAAACATGATCCAAAATAAAACATGTAATATGCACTTAGTATAGTATAATTTAAATATATTAAGTATGTCTAAAAAAAAGCACAATTTAAATATATTATTTTTCACCTGGGAAAACACTGACTATAATGCATTAGTTGCAACCAATCAATGAATAAATCAATTAATTTATCAATCAATCAATCAATCAAATATTTAATTAGTTCACACAGCGACATGTGAATTACTGTCAGTGGAGCATGCTCTTAGCAGATAATGTAGTTACATCATTCCCCAGAAGGTTAACTTGGACATACTGTAACCAACCAAACCTTGACCCCTTGAAAATACCAGCTGGACCAGGATAAGATAAACCTATTTCTCCACCTTCTGTCATTGTCTGACCTTCTAGTGTAAACCTGACTCACTGTTTTCCCCTTCCACATCACAGCTGAAGAGGACAATGACATTGTGTGTCTCTGAAACAAAGGCTGGCTCCTGTTACTATCAATGGAGCATAACCAAATCAATTCACAAACAGTCTTATCAGCAATGAGCTATTCGCTTTGCCTTCAGCTGATTAACCTCTATGCATTAACTCTTTGCATACTAAACTGTCCATGCCATTCTGCTATAGCTAAAGCTACGCTTCACTTGTCTAATGGCCTGGATCACACTGGACAGGGACGAGAGCTGCCAATTCTTGAGTCAATTCTGTCATGTCCTTTCTAAAATATTCTTATAATATCCATAAAAATGTCTGAATCTAAAGAGATTGATGAAGGGCACAACTGATGTTCTCAGATTGTTTACCTCTATGACATGCTAACAGCATTATGTAATCACTTGTGTTGCTAGTTAAATTTGTTGCAATATCCCCATTTTTTTTTTTTTTTTTTATTATTATTATTATTATTATTATTACATACAGACTAACATAACATAAAATAATTAAATTGTAGTACATTGCAACTATGTTTTTGGCTTTTATTAAATATGCTTTGAATAGTGCTGTCACACAAAGAATTGTAATTAATCGCTTCCAAAATGTAACGTTTCGCGGTCCGTGTTGTGATGCGGGCAGGACACAAGGCGAGGACAAGGAGATTCAAAATGCTAAACATTTAATAAAAAAACAAGAAGCTGACGACGCAGCAAAACACGGGTGGTACATTGAACATCCACACGCCACAGACATATGTACGTTAACACTCCATAGACAGAACTGAAAAAGACACGCTTAAATAGATAAACCAATCACAAGAAAACTGACAACACCTGGGAAGACAATTACACACTAAGGCAGGGTTACAAATGACAGGAGCACACGAGGGCAAATGAAAATAAACACATAGCTCATGGACTAGAACAGAAAACATCAACACAGGACTTGAAGGAACGCATGGGGGCGTGACATAGCCCCACCTCCTAAGGGCGGCTTCCAGACGCCAAAAAACAAAAACACAAAAAGTCAAAAGGTACAAGGGTGGGACGGGTGGGTGCTCTGGAGGCAGGCCCGGGACTCACTTACATACCCTGCCTCCAGGGCAGATCCGGTGCCTCGGCAGTCCACACAGGCTCAACAGTCTTAGAGGTGCTGGATCGGGCCTTACCAGGCCATGATGGCTTGGGGCACCAGCCGTGGCAGTCCAACCATAGTCCCAACACAAGTCTCCATCCCGCCCACCCTCTCCATAACCCACCCCTTACTGCCCCCCAAACAATTTCTTGGAGAAGCACCCCGGGATACACACAGGGGGTGCAGAATCTGGCAGCGCGGCAGACTCTGGAGGGCGCACTGGATGCGTGGCAGACCCAGGAGGGCGCTCAGGCAGCGCGGCAGACCCAGGAGGGCGCTCAGGCAGCGCGGCAGGCTCTGGAGGGTCGGGCCAGAGCAGCAGGTCCTCCGCCACAGGCTCTGGAGGATCGGGCCACAGCAGTAGGTCCTCCGCCACAGGTTCGGGAGGGTCGGGCCACGGCAGCAGGTCCTCCGCCACCGGCTCAGGAGGATCGGGCCATAGCAGCAGGTCCTCCATCACAGGCTCAGGAGGGTCGGGCATGAGCATGGCAGGCTCTAGCAGTGACAGCGGTAGCTGGGCCGGCTCTGGCACCGGCAGTGGCAGTGGATCAGACTCTGGAAGTGGCAGCAACAGCTTGGCTGGCTCAGGCAGTGACAGCATTAGCTGGGCCGGCTCTGGTAGTGGCAGCGGCAGTGGGGCAGACTCTGCCAGGAGCAGCGGCGGCATGACAGACTCTAGCAGTGACAGCGGTAGCAGGGCCGGCTCTGGCAACGGCGGCAGCAGTGGTGCAGACTCTGTCAGCATGGCAGACTCAGCGTTCTCCTCCTCAGCCGCCATTTTGAGCGCACGGAGGCATTTTTCCATAACTACCCTCGACTCCTCTGGAGACAGGATCAGAGAAATGGAACTTGAGAAAACCGGAACTCCGTATTGAAAATCCGAGCCGCGGCAGTGGGACCGGAGCCACGTCCCGCGAATCGAAGCGTAGAAGAGCGCCGAGATGTGCTGGAGTCCGCGAGGATGTGCGCGTTCAGGTTGTTCAGGTTCGCGTTCGATGGAGTGATTGAAGCTCACACGTACAGTAGTTTAAAAAACTAGTCCTGTCTGAATAGGTCTACAGTGCAATTCGGCTAGGTATACATCTGCGCTAAACTATCAAGGTGAAAATCATCATAGCTTGCATAGTATAGATCCAGCTCCCAACCCAACTTTGTGAATAGATTTTTTTAGAGCTGGGTTAATGCGGATAACGGCCCACTACTAATAAATACAGTATACACAGATCACACATATCCTAATAAAAACTTTTTATATTAGATGTAATTAACTGTTATTAACTGTGCAGCTATTGTCAACCGTAAAAAATAGGTTAGGTAAAATTAGGTTTTACAGTTTTAAGTTAAATTTACAGTTAAATACAGTTTAATTTAATTAATCAATTTAATTAAGTTTAATTAAAGTATCAGTAAAACTTTTGTATTAAGAAATTTTGGTGCATACAGTATCATTACATAATGTGACCACAGAGAAACGAGAAACATGACGCACTGACTTATGAATATGCAAATTGACGTTTGACATCATCTAGCGACTTCAGACTAGATTTAGTTATTTTGAATGAAAAGTCGATAACACTTAATGAGAGGACAGCATGCTTCACACTTCTGAATGATAACACTGCAACAGCATAACGCTGGACAACAATACGAGCACTATCGATCGCCTACCACAGTTTCTGGTATCGCAGGAGGGCCTTTGCCTCGATGGTTAAATCACGAATTCTCTTGTTATCCCAAAGGTAAAGACAGAAAGAAATGCCATTGAAATCAGACCACGCTGCCGGTAACATATTAGAGCTTGGACATGCGAGCTAGGCTTAAGGCTGTAAGAAATGCTATAGCTGGAGACCGCCAGAGCGCTTGGGCTGAAGCAGAAAGCAAGCTAAGTTTATCGCGGTGAAAACTGCGGTGCTGCCCGGCTTGCGGAGAAACAGCTCTGAGACAAAAAATGCAGAAGCTGAGGATAGGGAGTGAGCGGTATTTAAGGCGGAGGAGAGATTTGCGGGGTTATCAGTAATAAGGAGATTGGTGGCAGCTGCGATCGTTCTTGCGTGCTCCTCCTGAAATTCAATTAATTGCTTAATTGTCATATGTAGAAGGTGCTCAGTGTCATTCACACAGACACTAAACACCATCATGGTGTTTAATGCATAAACTAAACTATGCATTAATTTAGCAACATCAAATGTAACCTACAACCCTAATAAACATAACTAATAAGAAAAAAACAAAGAAACAAAGTTAAAAAAAAAACATCAAATTCAAACAAATTTTGAAATGCAGTTTGAATTTGAAAATTTTGAAATGCAAACAGAATGTAATATTTTCACGTGAATTTAATTCATGAGAAAGTGAAAAGTTTGAATTTATATTAAATGCAATGAACAATTTTTTTAATAATGAGTAACACCCTAAAGCTAAAATTATAATCAAGTACATTATTTACATTGACCAAAACCACATAAAAATTAGTCTGTCACTTTCAAACAGAGGTATGTGTCTTTCATCATTTGAATAACCTTCAACCGATCAGGTTTATCAGGGTTGGACCTAAACTCTGCAGTGCATCGGACCTCCAGGGTAAGATTTGAGGAACCCTGCTCTATTACTTCTAAATAATGGCCTTATTGTTCTGAATAAAATTCTTTTTGACTTAGTTTGTCTGCTGCAGCAGGCCATATGTCTGTCACCTCAATTGGTGGTAACAAAAATCACTTGAGTTTTGGACGGTTGTGGTAAATTTAACAGCAGCTCACGTTGAGCCCTTGTAGCACTGCCACCACACTTTCTGTACTTAGCACTGTTCCAAAACACCTTGTTACCTTCGGTTGTCCTCTATTAGTTCTGCAGACACACAGTACCAATAAGCCTGAGGGGTTTGGGAGACGTCCAACAGCAACTTGACATAAAGGATTTCTGAAGAACACAACGAGCAGTGCTCAAGAAATGTAGGACACGTACTGTAACCTTTACATTGGTCAGAAAATCTTCCAGAGCTTGAAAACCCAAAACCGACTAATTGATATTTCCTGTTTGTTTGTTTGTATTCCATTTACTTCTGTTCATACACCAGTTTGTTTGTGGTATACATTTGTGTCATCATTTAAAAAGATTTAAAGTCTGTAGCTAAATTGTCTTTCTTTTTTGCACTTTGCAGATATCAGTCACCCATTTAAGCTGTTAGTCAACTCCATATCAATTGCATTTAAAAATGGTCAGGAGGACTTATTTCTACAGATTAGTTCATATTCAAGACAGACGCTTTCTGAAGAAAAGCTTTTTCTGAGAGTTATATTTTTGTCTTTTTTGAGAAATAAATTGGCACAAGGCATTAATATGTATAAATATTTTTTGTTGTTATCCACGTATTTGAAGAACGAGGGAAGACTGCACCACGTTTCTGAAAGCCTTGCATGCATTTATTTTGACATTTCCAATCAAATGCTGCATTACTCATTCAATTTAATATGGGTTTAGTAGAGGGTATCAACTTACAGTATGTCAGCAAAATAATTGTAATTGCACATTTTCAGAAAGTAATAGGAAGCGGGGCAAACTACAATAAACTAATAATTATAAAATTAATTTAAAAAAACTATAATATTCTTTATTTTAAAAAAATTAAATAAATAAACAAAAAGTTTCAAACAGAATGAGTGTACTTTTAAAACTGAAAGTCAAAATCAATCAGATTTAGAATTTTTTATTTATTTATTTATTTATTTATTAAATGTTGTATTTCATAACAAGCTCTCTCTCTGGTTGTCTGGCATACTAATAATAATAATAATAATAATAATAAGTATTATTATTATTATTATTATTTTATTATCATCAAAAACTAAAAGAAAAAGGTAAAATGTTAAACTCTAGCTTTCCATTCTACAGTAATTTAGAAATGGACATCAGGATAAATGGTCTGCATTAGATTTAGTGCATCCTGAGGACCAAATCAAGGATCATTTGACACCTGTGTTGTACCGTCTTGCACTGAATCAAAGTGTGCTAAATACTGTATTCAGTTTCTTTTTCCAGGTGTTTCAGTGCTAGCACAGCACTAACGCTTGCTTCATCTACAGTATGTAAAGCGAGTTGAGTGGTTTCAAAACGCAGTATTGGATACCTAGAATCCACCCCCTCATTAACTTAATTGGCCCCTTTTCAGGCGGCTGTCTGCAAATTGTCAATTGAGACAACCCCTTAAAATGTCATGATACTTTGCAAATTGCCTGTGATTCACAACCTGATTGTGCTATGATTATATTGTCAATGGACTCCATGATTAGGACGGTGCATAATTGGAGGTGTGCATTAGTGTTTGTTGCTATAGTGTTGAATATGTCCAATTCTGAGCCAACTCAAGCTAGGAAACTAGGAAGATGCATTCCCTTTGAGATAAATGGGAATACTGACAGATAACTTTCTTTATGCATTATAGACACTGCAATTCATTTAGTGCAATGCCACAGTGATGACTTA
>JAUCNO010001819.1:22341025-22368139 GCA_032353835.1 Enteromius viviparus
GAAATTTCCGCATACGCATATGATCGGAACTCCACGCAGCCCCCGCACTACTCTCCATTGGAAATGAATGACTTCCGCTCCGACTCTTGTCGTTCGTCGTGTGCAGTGGAAAGGTGGCTTTAGCGCTCACACTGCAGTCCAACTGAACCGTATACAGCTCACACTACGAACGTCAAATGAACCGCACATTGGTGGTCAAACGCAATCAGACACGGTTCAAACTATGCCTCATATTCTCAAAACAGTACACAAATCCATAACATCTCACCCAATTTTCCAAACACCCTATTTTCAGGTCAAAATGAAGCTCTACACTGAAAACTATTTACTTTTGCTGAAAAACCAAACTTTGCCCTCAGACATCAAATACAAGCCCTCAAAACCACACACACTACAACATAGTCTTACACACTGGTGCAATTAATTAGAAACAATATTTCCAAAACAGTCGTGTTGTTTATGGTTCTCCCCTTCAAAAAAAACCTTTAATCATCTTAAACAAGATCATCCCATTGCTTTTTAACCCAACTTCTGTTCAAGAATTTGAAGGCTGCTATTAGATTACTGAAAGTAAACATCATATTATGCTACAGATAACTACTAATATTTGCCTTAAAATAAATAAATTATGCAATAAAATTAAGTGCAGGTAGTTACCAACTAGTCAGCCGTTATTAAGCCACTTCACTTAAACTGGCTGGTGTAACCCTACCCAGGTATTATGTGGATGGTAACTTTTAGCATTAGCTAGTTTTGACCACCTCTAAATGTAATACATAGGATTATGGTTAAATATAATCCTTAACCGTACAAATAACCAAACACCACTGTAACACCTTTAAACCTACACAAATCCCTTAGTTCATTACATGAAAAAAAATACTTAAATAAAACAGAATACCTTAGGAGCTTTTGAGTTATTAATATTATTATTACTTTCAAAACCACACAGATTATTGAGAGTGTTCCCTAGTTTGCTTTATCCTGTCAAGTGCATCAAAGCTAATTTGCTGTTTAAGGCATGAATGATGCTCATAGGGCCGAGACAAGTCCAATAAATACCTAAGATAATGAATAGCTTGTTGCCAGTAAGCCGCTTTGACACCGGTGTTTGTTGCTTTGGAAGGCCTTCCTGCGTACATGTGCTGCGAATTTCCCTCGGGTTTTTTCTCCTTTGTGTGCTCAGGCATCAAGCATGGGCCTCGGCAGCACACCTGGTGAAATTAAAAGATTTTGAAGAATTTCAATCATATCATCAGAGCCCCACGTTAGTACATGGGATATGGGAGGAGTGTGCTGGAGAAAGAGAAAAGAAAAAGAGAGGGGGAGGATGAAGAACAGTCAAAGCCAGAGTAGAATTATTCAAGGAGAAATGGCACCTGGCCTAAGGGAAATCAAGGCTGCCTTCAACAGGATTACTCTTGGCACAATACGGACACGGTCTTGTTTGATGTCCCCCTCCCATCTGTCTTGTATGTAGTCTTTTATCTCACTCTAAAGTAATATAGTCTTCACTGCAATTCAATAATGGCCCAGCCGAGCCTGTCAGCCCAGGTTTGCTGGTTATCTCACATGCCGGCCCTCCGTATGGTGTGTTTGTGTGCACGTGAGAGCGTGTGTCGGTATCTGTGCATGTGTAAGACGGGAAAAGGCGAGTCTGAGTGCCACGTTGCATGTTCAAGCGTTTGAGTGCTGGTTTATCCCGTCTGTGATCTAAATGAGAACTCAGTACTGCTGATTGTGATGAGGATACAGGCATGATGGTATTCCTCAATGTCGAGTCGACTCTTTAAAGGGAACTTGTATCCTAATTGGATGGAAGAAGAAGATAAACTACAACCTAACCCTGGAAATCAAGACTGACATATCTCTGCGAATGGTAACAATTTAGCCGGTGACTGACAGCCTTGTTACTTTTTGAGCCTCTTTTGCTAAAAAAAGAAGCCGGGAGCGATGCACAGAACCATTTAAATAGCACTCGCTTAAACAGTCGATGATAGAGATGTTGAGACGGCAGAAAATCTAAATGATATAGTAAAAAAAGAACAGTACTGCAGTTCATAATAAATAAAAGCTTACCTAATTTATATATATATATAAATATAACTTTACTCAAGATCTTGCAGGCTTGTTGTACTGTACCCATCACATGTCCATGAAGTATGGTGTGGCTATATGGTGTCCAAATTGATTATTCATTAGTTAGTTACAGTACTCAAATCATATTTGCTATATGCAATGTTAAAAAATTGCTGATGACAGTTCAAATGCTAAACGACTTGGTTTGTGCATTTCAGTGACTGTCACTGCATGTTAGTATATAGTCACCTCATAGACATTGAGGGAGTTATTGAATCATTCACTCAAACAATTTGTTCTAACAGAAAATACTGAGTTACTCAGAACAGTGTAACTCTAATTAAATACTCTGCTTCAGTACAACACAATCTCAAATGTGTAGTATGTTACATTTTGGCCAATTGGTGCATCCTTCATATTAATTTGTACAACATCATTCCTATTTTACATATGATCTTTTTGCTTTGTTTGTTTAGTCGTAGGTATTAGGGGTGGAACTTTAGGCATGAAATTTTTAACGGAAAAGTTACTGACAATATATTACCCAAAATATAAATATTAATATGTTTACTTAGGTGTTTTAAAAGAGCAATATCACACTTGTAACAGTGAAGTTGATCTACAACATGAATATTTAAAAATAAATAAATAAATAAAATATTATAAAGATTTATAGAATTGAACTTGTATGATACACACCCAATGATGCCTTTAATAGACAAGGCTTGTGACCCCATATTAATCCATATTTCCTGATGATGTCACCTACATGTACCTTTCTTAAGTCTGTATCATTTTACCATACCTTTAACGTCATTAACATTGGCCCTTCAAATTGCACCATTTCCAGTGTCAAGTTTTTCATTGTAAAAAGAAAAAAAAACAAATAGCTTTTTACACACAATTAATCACAAGCTAAATATTTCTGCAAAAGATCAAAACTTCATGCCCAGTTGAACTTCCACCAAGACTGTCCTACATGTGTCATGTAAAAAAACATGATCCAGCACAGACTCTAATGGAGTTTTTTTCCATGCTTGGGCAATCGCAGTAAAGTCAATAGTGGCTCCATTTCAAAATAATACTATTCGAATATGATGACATTCTGGAGTTGTTTACATTGACCCTCCACACTAGTGCTGCAATAGACTTTATTTTGATTGTTGAGTCATTAAAAGCAAAACCATCAGGGCGACAAAACAGCATGACAACTTTACATGGGTCCAAAACAGCATCTGTTGGTTCATTTTCTCCCAATCTTACTTTTTCCACTGTTGGGGCATATAAAACAGAATGTGCACACAAGCTGGACACAAACACACACACAAACCCTTGCCACACACTTCCCTGCCTGCCTATAAAGAAAACAGCCATTTCAAAGGCCGCATTGATTTCTCAGCATATATTGTGATAAAATGAGTTCCTCTCTAGTGGCCCCTAACAGCCCTATTTGAACCCCTCTTATTTGGCAGAGGCATAGAGGGGCTGTAAATAGATCTGGGAGTCCAGAAGGGTGAAGGCGGCCGTCCAGGACAGCTCAAGGACAATCACGTCTACTGAATTGTCAAGGTACAGCCCTCGATGAAATGCTGCCTGACTCAAGGAGGCCTTATGGTTTTAAAAAGAAAAAGAATATAATCAGATCTGGCTTGTTTGTTTTTTGTTTTTAAGTGGTTATTATTGAACTGTATTGAGCTCAAAGATGAAGTGTGCAATTTTTAGAAACATTCACCTATCCTGAATACTCTGCATCTGTTTGTCCAAACAATAGAGGAGGAGAATATTTTAGAGGCCAAGTACTGAAGATGCATCTTCTTCTGCTCTTGAGCTTATGGTTGACCATAGAATTGCTTGCAGGAAAGTTTTGAAATTTGGCATACAGATTTAATGGCTCATTTAAACTGAGTGGTACAGGTCAGTACAATACGGCACAGTACGATTTGGTATGGAACACCCTGATCCAGCTTACATTTTCCACTGCCAACAGTACCCTTAGTTGATAGGCGTGGCGTATGCCAAAAAATAACAATCGACAATCGTGATGAAAAGCACAAATTGTTAAATAACAGTTTTAATAAACAATAATAGCCATTATAAAAAGTACATATTACATATGAGATAATAAAGACAAAAGCGTAAGATACAGTACAAAGTCATCAACATGGCTCGTCTCTTTAGATGTGGTGTGACATACCAATCCAATTGCCATTTAATGCATTTAAGGTGTCGGCCACTTTTAATTTTGTCATGTAATGCTGTATTTTTTTTTTCAGTCATTGGCGTATAAAAAAAAAATAAAAAAAATGCTACATCTTAAGCTTCATCAGCGCTGCTGTCTGAAAATTAACAATATAGTTTTATTTTTTAGTTAAATTGTAACCTTGTGCTGTAAGATCTCACATGAAACCACATTTACCATTCACCATGTTTCAGTTATCACCACAGAAAATGAATTGAAGAATCTTTTCTTTTTAAGAGCCTTTTAGTTCTCAGTTCTTTGTCTTTAATAAAGTGATGTCCAGGCCACATTGGTTTATCCAAGCGGTTTATCATGATCTATGCAACTTTAATTTTGATGCAATAGAAAACCAATCATTTGTGGCGCTACGCCAGGCAAAGCATTAGTCATCATGCCTTTGACATCATCAGTGAATTGAGTCATTTGTTTAAATTAAAATTCATTCATTTGTAAATATACACTTATAGGCAAAAGGCATTCACAGCCTCATATTTTGATCTATGAAAGAATAAAACATTGGTGCCTTAGTGATTTAGAAATATGGTTGAATGTGGGTTTACAAGCTCAAGGTCAGAGATGAAAAAGATCTTTTCTCTGAGAAATTATCGCTGCTTCATAAGGGCAAGACATATTAATAATGACAAATGACAAGCTAATTTAACAGCATTAAAACAAACATTGGGGTAAAACAGCATGGACGAGTTTAACGAGTTTTTATGCTGCCATCTCCCCTGTGCTTTAGTGAAAGATTCAATAAAGCCATCTCAATATAAATCAATCTTCTTGTTGTTTGTAATGCATAAGGTATGTATATTGTTCAGTTCAGAAGTGAAGAAGAATAAGAGGAAAATCAAGAGCTGTAGTCTCAGATGAGATCAGAGCTACTGTAATTGATCACGTAGCAAATCATGGTCTCTCAAACAGAGAGGCTGGTCAGAGGCAATATAAAATATTGACGAATTCTGCATCATGTCTGATTCATTCCAGTAACATATATTGCAGCTATAAACAATATATATTGCAATTATAAACAGAGATGTGTCCTTGTTTTACACTAGAAAACGCTGTGTAATGCTAAATGTTGTTAGGGTTTTTTAGCTCATTATTTTGTGGGTGACAAAGTGTGTTTGTCGGCTGTCAAACTTTGCTAGTGTTCTGGAAGAATTAATTTATTTGAGACCTGAATAAAGTGTTTTGGTAGTTGTGGTGCATTTTGATTGTGAAATGAACTGCTTTGCCAAGCTGAAAGTCAGTTAGGAGAATTGTGTGAAGAGTTTTGCAAAAGTGAACTAAGTACTGAGAAATGGGTCCTAGCGTCTGGAAAAAGTTGAGTACCAGTTTGTCCCTAAAACTGCAATACCTGGCTTCAAACTAGTGTCCTGGGTTTGCTGTCTCTTGCGCTATCAAATGATACAACTGGTCCTAGATCAGTACTGAGGTGCACACACTCTTAACCTGATATGGAGCATATATAGGTTAAGACTGAAGGGTAATGTAAGTGTCGGGAAGCTGAAATTCGAGGCAAGGACTCCATCATCACAGCAGAGCAGATCACAGCCTGGTCTGACACTAAACTCCTCCACATCACACACTGCTCTGATCTAACAGCTCGTGCTCCACTGCCAGACAGATCCCTGAGACATCAACTTAGCGCTAGTTTCAATTCAATTCAATTATTTTTATCAAAAGGTTTGGTATTAAATTAAATGTTTATTTTTAATGTGCACTTTCTGCAAAGGATACACTCAGTGTTCCTTTAAGATTTGGCTAAATGAAGTATCTGAAGCAGCAGCAAAATTACGACGTATTTTGGGACCTCATGTCGGGAGATGAATGGCAAAGCATCTATTAACTCTGGCATCTTTTGGCAACTTTTCATTAAATGATAATGGCACTTCAGACTTCAGGACACAGATTTATTCCTAAAATTTAAGATGATAAAGTTGAAAGCCCTTCACCTCAGCAGTTGTTCGGAGACCCCTGACAGGATCTGTTCCCTCGCCAACGTCTATTACACACCGTGAGACAGAGTTTTCTTTGCTTCCTGAGAAGTTTGCTCAGTCGTACCGCACTGCACTGAAGACAACTGATGATTCATAGGCTGTGACACTTTGACAGATGGACAGATTTGAGGTATTTTGGGGACTTCATCCTTGATGCAGGAGGCAAAATGAACAACATTTTTCATTCTAGCTGTGCAGGGTGGTTTTGTGCACACACACGCGTACGCCGGCTGTGTTTTAAGTTGCATCAACGCTGTCAAGTGTCAATAGTGCACTCAGTGTGAGAGAAAGAGTTGTGCTTGCTATGTGAGAGTAAGAGAGAGAATGAGACTGTGTGTATAAAATTGGCCTATCTACATTGATTCTGTCTGTCATATCCACATTTAAACAAAGTGCTATATATCCACAACAGATCAAAGTAGTGGATTCCGACACGTATGCACTTCACAAGTCATGCATTAGATATATCTATTGCAGTGCATGCAGACAGAGAGAGAGAGACCATGGGGGAAGAGTCAGTGGATTGGCTGTCTTGGGTATTCGCAACAATCGGAATTGCTTCCCTCTTCTCCTGTCTTTGGTATCTTAAGTGCTTTGTTCCATCACATGCTCCTGTTGCATGTGATGTGGGGACACACATGGGACACTCGCTGCTTCTACTACTGAATTCCCTGAAGCCATCGCACACTCACTCAAACAATCCAAAAAAAAAACTCTTTAAACTGTGGTTCCACACAAGTAAATAGTTTTTTATTAACACGGATGCAATCTATGATAACACTTTGCGTTGTGTGAACACAACTGAATAAGAAAATATGAATTATCTATAATCTATATGAATAATCTATATGAAATTGTAAAGTCCAACCAACTCAATTATTCACTTCCCCGTAACTTAAACCAGTTAAGTTTTGTGAACATGTTTTGGTTTATTAAAAACTGGCCAAATGTGTTTTACTTTATCAACATAAGGAGGTTTGTTTCAAACAACTCAATTAAATTCTGGACAATGGTTCCATCTAATTTGTTCTAGTATAATTTTGGTTTAAAGTTACCCTTCCTTTAACAAAACATTTGTGTGATTTTCTTGTAATGAATCATAAATGACAAGATGTGTCACAAATGGTCAAGTGTATTTGTTAAGCAAGAGGAAAACATACAGTTACCTTCAGTTTAATACAGTTGAAACTACATTACACAATTACAAAATAGCAGAAATATCAAACTACAGTCATTTTCTAATTAAAATTTAAAATGTAAATAATCAAACCTTATTGCAGGAAAAGGAATTGGCTCCAGAAATAACTTCAAATGTGTGTACCCGAGTTCAGAAGGTTTGCTCAAGTTCAGTCCCAAAAACATGCTTTGCATAGGGTATACTGCTAGGGTCCAGAAGAAAATCGTGTGAGAATGCCATGAGTCTTCAGAATCACCTCCTGAAAATAAAAATTAAAAAATGAAATTAAAAAATAGTCACCATGTACTAATTAAAGACTGTTTCAATCAGGTACTTCAATGTCATTAGTCTAAAGATGCAAACAACAAAAGTTATACGATTTAGCCTTTTCATTTTTAATTACATTAAAAAATGCACAATTACAAAAATCAAGCTGTAATTATAAGAAACATTTCATTGTAAAATGAAACCATAACAGTACCATGCCAGGCCTGTGTTTCCCAAAAGCATTGTAAGCTTAAGTACATTGCAGACCAACTGAAACCAATGAAGCTACAATCAACTCAAGCTTATAATGCTTTTGAGAAACATAGACTCAGAAACTGACAATAGACAATCAGCTCAGAAACACTCTGTCTTTCAGAGTTGTGCAATATTTACAATTATATAGTTTACCCAAAAATAAACTTCTGTCATTAATTACTCACCCTCATGTCTTTCCAAACTCACAAGACCTTCATTAATGTTTTTGATCAAACCTTAAATGCTCTGCAAAGACAGTAACACAAAAGAAATATTACCAGACCCAAAAAAGTAGCAGGACATTAGTAAAACAGTCCATGTGACATGGTTCAGCCATAATTTTATAAAATTGCAAGAATACTTTGTGTGCAAAGAGTAAAAAACTTCATTCATCAATTACCTGTTTTTTCTGCCATTATCAAGAGTACCTCTGAACAAGCAACAAACTATAAAGGTGTAAAATGACTTTACTTTGATAATCACATTTGAGATATTTCATGATATCGTTAAATGTTTGGATAGCAAAACAAATAGAAAAAAAAAAAAAAAAAACTGGTATACTGGTATCGAGTATTGAATGGTTTACATGAATTTTCCATAACATGTTCAACTCACTCACTAACAAGGGGATAAGGATGATCACTTTGATTTAGAAAATGCCTGTGAGCCATTCGGTACTCGATACCAGTATCGTGACATGCCTACTGTTGTGACCCCTGTGTGTCACTTTACGTGCCTGACCCCTAACCGCAAAGGTGTTGTTTACACTTCAGGGAAAGTATACGTACTATATATAAAAAAAAAAAAAAACATTGTGATACTCTCCAAAATGGCGGAAGACATAACTCGGGGGAGAATTATGTTACTTCTGCTTTCTTTAAGGAAAAAATTATAATTTATGGAGTTTCTTTTAGTTGAATTGCCATCTATGAAGAGTCAGAGAGCTCTCAGATTTCATTAAAATATCTAAATTTGTGTTCTGAAGATGGACAAAGGTCTTACTGTCACAGTCAGCTGGATGTGCCAGAACTGAACAGAACAGTTTCACTTGGATTTTTTGGATTACTGTTTGCTTGTCAACCATCCAATAAAGCATGTCGATGTCTGAATTCACACGCCTCCTTGACTCCATTACGTTACAGAACAAACCGTCATACAGAATTCAGCGACAATGTTTATGGACACGAGTTCAGAGACATTTATTTGCCTCGCAGGCAGGATTTTTCTCCGGTTCCCCCATCCCGTCTGAGTTCACTGTTTCAGCGTGGACGTCAGATTGGGGAATACTGTACGTCGCAGATTTCATCGCCATCAGTCACCACGTCAAGGAGTGTTTATTGGCTGGCCTGGACATCGAGCTGCTCTACTCTCTGCCTGACGACGATCCCGAGTGGACATTACAGCAGCTGATAGACTTTGTTTTGCTGTGCTGTGGGTCCCAATTCACCGCTGAGGGAGGGAGGACATTCGCACGCACTGCCGCGAATGGAGTAATCACAACCTCACACAAACGTCACAGCGAGCCCGTGGCTCGGCTCCTGCAACATTGCACCAGCCCTCAGACCAAAGAAAGGCCAGCCCACGCTCTTCAGTCACCACAGGCGCCGCCACCGTGTTTCCCGGCGCTGTGAGTACTCCGAGTGAGTACAGCACCGCCTTTCCACGGCTGAGACAACTGGCATCCCATCTGCTGGACACACCATTGAGGTCAGTGAAGGCCGCTGGGGTGTTCAAGGGCTCCGCACAGGCTGTTATTGAAACTGTTTCCATGGCTACCATGTTGCCTGTGATGGCAATTGCCATTATGAGTGTGTGGGCCGCACACTGCTCGCTAGGACTCATTAATGACTCTCCTCTGCCCTGGCCCAAAAACTCCGAGCTTGTTTCGAGCTTGTTTTCACCCATGAGCACGCCAGTAACTTTGATCTGCCATGCCCTGAGCCTATAGAGCCTGTTGATGACTATGAGTTGCCATGGCCTGAGCCTATAGAACACGTTAATGACTGTGAGCTACCATGGCTGAGGCCCCAGAGCCTTTTGAGGACTTTGATTCCCTGTGGCCCTGCCCGGAACCGGTCATGGAGGCCGCCTTTGAACTTTTGCCCAGCCAAGGAGGCTGTTTAAGAACTCACGCCCTGCTCTTGACCGACCGAGGAGGACGCTGAACAGTCGCTTTGCCCTGAACCTGCCCCAAGAGGCGTCAAACGCACCCTCGAAACTGACCTGGCTGCCGGGACCACATACCCTGAACCAGTTTCAGGTATGAAACTGAGGCTAATACTAACCTGTCTGTGCTCCTCTATGCAGTTCAGCCATCCGTTCCATCCTGGAGGTCCCCTCTACTGTCTGGTCAGCCCAAGTGGTCATCACCGCTGCCTGCTCCGCATTGGAGGGCAAGGTCACTGTCCGGTCTGCCCAGTAAGTCATGGTCGCTGTCTGTTCGGCCCAGGAGGGAATTGTCAGATACTGTTCGGCCCAGGAGGGCATCTCCGCCGCCTGCTCCGCCCCGGTGGGTTTCTCCGCTGGAGGGCGTTCCTGTCGGCTCCCAAGTCTGGAGCGTCTGGAAGCCACTCCTTTGAGGGGGGGCTATGTCACGGTCAGGATGGCACTTCAGCGCCCAACAAACTCTGTGCGTGTTTTCGTGCCCGGACTCATTCCATGAACTGTTGTCTCCGCCCATCTCATTTGTTGTTTTATTGTTGTCTCTGCCCACTCTAACGTGTATAAATTCCCTGGAAGTCTTTGTGTATTCACGGTTTGTTGTTTATATGTAGCGTGATTCTCTGTGCTTCTGAGCTTACCCAGTGTTCCTTGTTTTCGTCTGTCTCTGTTTTTTGGATTACCTGTTGGCGACCTCTGCATTCCTGACTACCCGATTGCCTTTGTCTATGCTGTTCCTGTTTGCCGGTATTTTTACTCTGTCTGTTTGCTCATCGACCATCCAATAAAGCATGTCACATCTGAATTTGCATGCCTCCTCGACTCCATTATGTTACACTTACAGGTTTGAAACAACATGAGGGTGAGTAATTAATGACAGAATTTTAATTTTGGGGTGAACTAACCCTTTAATACAATTTTTTGTTGAGTGCAGTTGCAGTGGGTACCAAGATGATTAATAATTTGTCCAATTCCTCAATTTGCAAACATCTTCATAAGTTTTTCAGTGTGGATCCATTTTAGCAAAGACTGTTGATTATAATGGGCCTATCATAATTCTTTCTGTCTCCAATTCTGCACATATCTGTAAACACATGAAATTCAATTTGTTACAAGAACACTCAGTACAGTTTAACAGCAAAGACAAGTTCAATGATTACATTTTTAATTCAGTAATAGAAATGTAGATTATTCTAAGTTGAAACCTAAAAATGCAATTGATTACTTTTTGCAAACTGCTAAAAACTTGCTTTAACAAAAAACGAAAATACAAAATAATTATTTCTCTGCCAGAAGGTGAGGCTTCTAGGGGCTTATATAACAGTAACAACAGAACACAAAGTACGACAGGACTTTGTCGCTCACAATTATTCAATGAAATCAAAGCCTTTTGAAGTTTAAAGGTCACATTAAACTTTATGGCATTCTTGTCTTTCTGTCCCCAAATATAAGACCTCTTGAAATCATACTTTTTGTTACATATAATACCTTATGGACTTAAATTTGATACAACTAACATTAACTTTAAGACATTTTAAGAACGCTTTACTTACCTTTGCCAAAACTGTGGTTTCTCCATTAGTAAAGTTGTAACATTCATACATTTCACCAAAGTTAGGCAGCAATAAGGTAAGAAAAACGTGATCAACTGCATTCTGTTATAAAAGAAAAATATCAGATAAAACGTTAAAATGTATGCACGAGTCAGTTTCAGTTTCAAATAAAACTCTACTAAGTTATTGTAGCACAATTCCCATAACATGTATTTTAATTTTTTTTTTTTTTTTTTTATAAAACTCAAGCAATAGTGCATTCTAGATTTGTATAGTTGCATTTTGTTTTGTATTCTTTATTGTCTTACCCACACCAATAATATAGTTTAAAATTGTTTTAGTGATATTTAATGATGCATGACAGATTACTGTAGCATGTTGCCAAGTATGTGGTTTTCCTGTGGAAAAGGGCTACATTTGTTCTATTGCAGCATTTATTTATAAGTTTTTTCTCCTTTTATCCCTCAGAACATGATTTTGGAGAGATTTTGGTACCAGGTTTCCTCTGGAGCGTGCTGAACTAGATCTGGCCCTGATTGGGCTAGGCTAGTTTTAAAATAAAATAAGCATGAATGAACATCAGAAGGTATGTTGAAATGTACAGTACAACTTACAGAAATAAATTGTGTCTAATGTAATAGCAGTGTAATATACACAGAGGTCAATAAAATAAAAAATTATGAACATTTTGTCAGAAATAATAAAACCCAGAATGTGTTACAGATACACCTGAGCCCACGCCAGGCTCCACCCTCACTCCCTCAGTCAGAGAGACTGAGGTCTCTGCAGAACAAATGTGGGCGTTTTTCAATTTCTGGATGTTTCTCAACCGCGGGATATTTTTCAACCATGCAATTAAAATGATCCCCCTGACTTAAGCCTAACCCTAAACCTACCCCTTACTGTGACGTCAGCCAATCAGGAACATGGGTTGAAAATGGCCCGATTGAGTAACTCCCATTACAGTTGCTGCAGAGACCTATACTTGGCAGTCAGATCCCAGTCACCCGAATATTGATCACCAGCACCTGTCTCACCTCCCATCAGCAATCAACCACACCACATATAAGCACACTCACCCAGTCACTCGTATTTACCAGAAGTGGACTTACCCTGCTCTGTTATACTTACCTGTTTTAGAAGTTCTTCCCATAGAGTGCTCCTCGATCCCAGTGTTCCTCTGATCTCTGTGTGCTTCCCTGATGTCTCCCGTGATGTGGTGTGGTTGTCATCATCTCGTCTCCCTCGTCTGAATGCCAGCAAGACAAGAGACTGCAATAAGTTAATGTTGACATTATCCTGAATTTATCTACATTTAAGTTACTCACTTGTTATTTCCTGGATTCAGCTCTTGCAAATCTGTAAATAAACACTGTAAATACTTCCCACTACCCCAGTTGTCTGTCCGCTTCCTTACAAAATGTCGATCTGTCCCAGCCTTTTTTTCTTATTAAATTAAATATTGCTTCTACCTCCAGGGTGCAAGGATTGGCGAGATTCTTGCAAAGCAAAGCATCTTTCTCTACTTTCTGAAAGCCACTAAACTGACAACATTATTTATCTGCAAGAAACACATCAATCAATCTTTAATATTTCATTATACTATTGGAGATGCTTTACCACTGGTGATTTATTTTTTTTTATTTTTTTTGAAGGGCTCTTAAGCGCAACTCACATTTTCCTGTTGTTGTCTCTTTTTAGGCAAATTTGCAAGGATTAAGTTAGTGATATTGCTTTGCAATTTCAACTAAAAAATATGTCGTAAATAAATGTATTCTATTTGCATCGATTTGCTCTTTGCAGTTATGCGGGCGGTTTTATATAGACTTAATCAGCATTGCAGCTCCATCCCGGTCAGGATATGGACAGTTTGTTCCCTTCGCACACCTCTAAACATCTCTTGTCACCGCTCTGTTCCTTCAGAATTAATTGTTCCCTATTAATGTGCCCAATGTGCCATTCACTCTGTCTGTGTAAGCAAATACCTTTCCAGTTAATGAATGAAGGCACACAGAGCCCAGCGGTCTCTGTAAAGTTATCCACTAGAGGGCATTCCCAAATTATTCAGAGAGAGTATAGAATAAACGTTCTGTCATCTATCTAGAGGGATGACAGAATGCCTTTGGGTGTGTTTTGTGTATGCTTGAGCTGCGGATATTTAAAGTCCTTTCTGTTTAAAGTCAATTGCTGACTGGAGGTTGTTGGTTTTCTGAACCATTGGTGCCACATCACCCACTGAGCAGCTAATGGATTGTGCCAATGAATAACACTCTTGGTGGTGTAGGGTAGATCTGTGTGCAGCTGAAACGCTGATTGCTGTCATTCAGAAAAAGTAGAAGAAAAGGATGGGGGAAGACAAGAGGAATACTAGCTATATGAAATATATAATGTTTTATGTGAAATTGATAGCACGTGCATACATGATTTCAGTAGATTATGAGAAAGGTTAGTACTAGTTCTTCATAGATGCATAGATTTGTCTCTGTTTTTCACCACTTGATTAATCACATTACAAGTTTATAGAAAAGCTATTTTTAAATATGCAAAGTATGCATTATCTTTTTAATTTAATTTAATGTGCATGCATTTGCATAACAGAAATCTGAACATCGGATGAAGCCAGGCAGGTTCAAAATTCTTTTTTCATTTTGTTGACATATTAGAGCTGAAGTTTCTTCCAGAGGGGATTTTGGATCTCTTTTTATCACTATTCAGAAAATACTGTCAACAGCTTAAAAAAAAAACAAAAAAATAAATTTTTTAGGAATAAAATGTTATATAATCAGTTATATAAACATGTACCACTCCCTGTTTTTTGTTCATATTCTATTAATAATACAGAAAGGAATAAAACTGTAAAGTTTGGTGTATGTAATTGCTGCTTAAATGGCTATTTCTGGCTCAGTGCAAGAGATTTTTTTTTGAATAATAAGTTTGACAAAGCAGTCTTTTAATTCAAATCATAAATATTTGTTAACTACATTAGATAGCATGAACTAATGAAAAATGATTGTATTAAAGCATTTATTAATCACAGTTAACGTTGATTTAAAGCAATCAAAAATTGCAATCAACAGTATATTTATTTATGTATTTACATTAATAACTACTATACCAAATATGTTGCTAATTGTTATAGTTAATGCATTAAATATAGTTTCTAACAGATACTGTAAAGTATATTGTTTCAGAAATATTGCATTTTTAATGTTTTCTATCTTCTAAACTAAAAGATTGTCACACTCATGTGCCATAAGGCAGAACACAGGAGTGTGCAAACGAGAATCTCTTATTTATAAAAACTCAGGATCATAGGATACAATGCATACTTGAAGACATATAGACATGTATGGTCCGACAAGGGAGGCTCTGGAACACAGGGTAATTAAACACAAGGAAATCATAGGAGAACTGAAAACACTTGGGGAACATGTCAGGGAACCCGTTAACACAATGAACTAATCTGGGACATTAACTACCAAATATGGGCAGACTGACAAAGAGCATGTTATGAAAGCAAAATAGTTTATAATCTCAAAATATACTAGTACATGAAAAAAGAAGAATACATTTTTGATCATAAAATGCATAACCACGAAATCTATAAAACTCCAAGAAAAGGACAAAACAAAAACCAGCATAAAAATATATTCAGCATGACTTGTGCACTCCTGTAAAAAAAGATGTTTTTAACCAGTTTAGACATTTTGTGCTTTTGTGATCATAGGCACTGCACAATAAACATGAAGTCAGCACGTTCAGAGACTCTTCAGCTGCTCGTGTTTACCGTTTGCTGACCTGCTTTGAAACATCTCTTGTCGTATTGAACATATCGAATGGCTGTCCTATTTATGACAAGGATCAAAGAGACTGAAGCTAAACCCAGTCCAGGGGCTTACAGGCAATCTCTCGTAGCAATATTGATAAGGATTAGACAGCAGAAAGGCCAGCCTTATCTGTTCTATACCAAAACACCCTCTAGTGGCCTCCAGCGTAACATCAGACTAAGCATTTCATGTGTTTCTCTTTCTCATGTGGAGAGAGACGCTTATTATTCACCAATGGGGGAAAGAAATAATCCTTCTTAATTTACTAAGAGACTATTCCGAGGCATTTGGGGAGAAGAGTTATTTCTTGCATGACTTTTAGTGCTTAATTAGCATGTATAATGAAGCTTGTTAATGCACCTTCCTGCATCTACATAAGATTTTAATCTCACCTTCCTGATTTTTATTAATGAACTTCAAGGTAATTATTCACAATCAGGTGTTAGTTGCTAACAAGTTGCTAAGGACTACAACTACCAGGGGTATTTGTGCTTGATAAGCCAGAAAACCATGCTAGTCGGTTTGTTAGCAATGTTGAGGTATAGTCTGTTACTGTGAGATTTGTGTTATTGGACAAAAACTCTTTTCAAATAAAATATATCAATCTTTATTTTATTCATTACAGTGCTCATAGCCTGCTTAAACTAGCCTAAGATTGTTAGCTGGTCCCAACCTGGCCAAACTGATGTTTAGCTGGTTTAGCATGACTGCTAGCTCCCAAGTACACTTTAGCAGACATAAATAAGAAAAAGAAAGAAAAGCATATATATACTTAATGATATAATATAACTTAAAGGTCCGGTTTCATAGACAGCGCAAAAGCCAGTATTATAGTTGAATTAGGACATTACAGTAATTTTTATAAACATGCCATAGAAACTGGTGTACATCTTAACACAATACAAAGGCATTGACATGTTGTAAAATCAGTCAGTGTGAGTTTCTTTCAGTTGAAAAAGCTAAGATTTATATTTAGTCTCGAACGAGGCTTAAACCTTGTCTAAAAAAAAACTGGAAAAATTGTTTTTGAAATATGGTTAAAGTAGCAAATGTACTAACAGTCATTTATGTAAACAAAAATATATAATGTTATGTCTTTTCTATTAAAACTAGCATGCATTTCAATATATTTGTAACATTTGTTGATGTTGCAATTTAGTGAATTTAATATATAGGCTATATATATATATATATATATTTTTTTTTTTTTTTTTTTTTATGTGCATAATATATTTATAAAAGTAGTGTAATATCAAATAACACATTAGTTAGAATTATAATCATATAACCTTTAAAGCATGGCAAAATATTATCAGTCTTACTTTTAGTTTGACATTATTGCACTTTTTAAAATGAACAAAGAGTCATGGAAGGGTCAATCTTTGAGTGCGCTGTAGTTATGTTTTTTGCCACTTTAAAAGCTTGAGCTCTTTAAATCAGGATTCTGTTTGGCTGTCAATGTTTTTATCATTCATTAGTATAAATCTATTATCTAAATTCTCCTCTTCTAGGACAACATCTTCAATAAGTTTACCTGAATATACATTTACAACACTGTATACAAATCCTTAAAATGACAACAGTTTGAAATAATAGCATTCTCAATATTTTGAGAGAAACAGATGCAGCCCAGAAAGAGGCGAGCTGGCAATCTTAGGGCTCACTTCCCCCCCAGTCGGTTTTTGGAGCTATCTATACAATATTCCATCTTCACCACAGGTTGTGGCATAATGTTACCCAAATGTATGCAGAATGCTCTTGATGCATGGAGATGCTTGCGGCGCAGACGAGAAGGTAATTTCCAGCTCTAACAGGTATGACTGGCTTGGTGCCAAGGGAGGACAGACACTCTCACTCCCTGCAATCTGTGAACATGCAAGTGGAAGCATAGGTAGATACTCATCACATTCTGCTTAGGATACCCCTTCCAGCATGCATATCTGACCCTGCTTCCATGGCTGACAAGGACTTTTTTTGAGAAGCTGCCACTATATTCGCTGAAACATTTGTATGAGAGAGAGGACATGATTATCAGACATTCCCCTCTCTTTTCATAGAAACAAGAATCAGGCATTGTACTTTGGCAAAGAATGGATTGAGATCTTATGGTGTGTGGAGGAAGTTTGCCTGGGGAGGAAGGGGCTGGCCTTGAACTTTCTGTCTCACAATTTCAACGTATGTGATCATCTCATAATTTGGGCTTTCTTAAAATGTAAATAATAAATAAAAATTAATAAATATTAATCTCAAAATGTGGCCTTTTCTGGTATAATTATAATTAAAATTTTTGTTGTGCTTATTTTAATTTTATCTCAATTTTCTCATATTATCTCATAATTTTCATAAATATATTTCTAGAAATATGTCATAACTTTTGCTTAATTGTACCTTTAGTGTCATAGTTTGACATCATAATTATGACAGTATCTCATAATTTAGGCTTTTTGTATAATTATGACTTTTTGTCATTATTTAAAATTTTGTCAATTTTAATTGTATCTCATAATTATGACATCACATAAATGTACAATATAATTATGATGTTTTGTATCCAAAAAAGTGTGTTTTGTTAAGACTTGGTAACTAAAGAAATCATTTTTTTATATATTTTTTAAATAACTTTTATATTAATTACGACAGTAACTTATAATTTGTCTTTTTCTGGTACAATTATTTTATAATTTATCATCACAATTTCAACATTTTATGTCATAGTTTGACTTAGTATTTCATTATTTGAGTTAATAATTAAATTTTTAACTTAATTTGGTGTAATTAAAATGTTGTATGTCATAAAGTCACCAATATGGCATAAATATGACTTTCATCATTTGGGCTTTTGTTTGTATATTTTTTTACCACATTATTTCAACTTCCAAATGTTCATATTTTGGGTTTTAGTAATAATATTGACTTTTGACTCATTATTATGACTTAGTATCTCATATTTTAGTCTTTTCTTTTATGATGTTTCCGGTAATGATGAAATTGTATGTTATATTTTCAACTTCAACAATGTGAATATTGAGTTTTATACTGTAATCAATCTCTCAGAATGACTGTCACGATGACGCTGAACAAACTCGTGCTTGCGCTTCTTTGTGAGCAGGGAGAACATGGAGCCAAGAACTATGGTGCAAACCGGACATTTATTAAAACAAGAAAACAAAGAAACAAGGAAAGTGCAACAAGCTTCGCAGAGCTGGACAAAACACATGTAACTTTATCGACGGACAACTGGGCACTGAACAAGACACTGTTTAAATACTAGACACAATCAAGGGATAATGGGGAACACCCGGACACAAACGGCTGGCAAGGAGTGAACATTGATTACAAGGGGCGGGGTTACAAATGATGAGGACAGCACAAGGGAGACAGAAGGTAAACATAAACACAGGCACATGGACACATAAAGACACAGACACAAAGCAACGCCTACAGCGTGACAATGACGACTTTTCTCATAATTTCATCTTTTTTTATAAGTACGACTTGTAAAGACATGTAAAAATATCAACTTTTATGTGAGCTCTTAGTGTTATCTCATAAGTATCTCATAATTTGGACTTTTGGTATGGTTTTTGTTATATTTTGTCATAATTGTCATAAAATGTCATCATTTTGACTTTTATCTCATAATTATGACAATGTATCATGTTTTGGGCTTTTAGGGATAATTATGACTTTTTTATCGCATTATAATGTCTTGGTATCTCATAATTGTTATGTCGTGATTTTGACATATCTCATAATTATGACTTTTGGGGTTATGGGTGTTTTCTGGTATAATTATAGCATTTTATGTTATATTTTTAACTTTCAAGTTAAAACTGAGTTTTTTAAATTATTATCTCAAAATTGCTTAGCATGTCATAATAATGTTTTATGTCTTTATTATGATTTACCAAAGTATTTTTCTTATATGGCAGAAATTAGTTTCTATAGCTTATAATTGTTATGAATGCTAATATAGTTATCATTATATTTATTATTATAGTTATTATTCTTGGTGTGAATGGTCTTTAGTGGCTAAATTAAAGATGTTAAAATACAACTAACCCTCCAAAAAACTCCCCTGTCTTTCCCTAGAAACAGGTATTAGGATATGTGGTTTGGAAATGAAAGCAATGAGATCTGGTGGTGTGTGGAGGAAGCTTGCCCAGGGGTGAAAGGGCTGGCCCAGGAAGGGCCATCACACACACATACACACACAGATATATATATATATATATTTCTTTTTCCACCTCTAAATCCATTAGTAACACCATTTCCTCCGCCAGCACTGTGCTCCCCTTGATAGCATCCGCCATCTATTTTATTTTATTCTTATTTTCAATTTTGCGGATGGGAAAGGTCAGGATTAGTTATCGACAGGTGCTCAGTGAACAGCTGCAGAAACACAGGATGGGGTGCCCTAAACCCATTTTCATCACCGCTGGCCAGGCAGGTGCGTGGATGTGTCTGGAAGTTTGAAGTTAAGCTGTGGTGGGTATAAAGTCACACACCGGTTCTTGTGTTTGGCCGTCTGGATTGGACCACCATCGTATTATCACATTAAGTGTTGCAGAGTTGCTATAAATGGTGACAAGCTGATAACAAAAACTCTTTCACAATCCCTTTCTAACATCTGTTATGGAAAAAATATTGTTAAAAGATGGTTACATTTTTTGCATATAGCCACTTTTCTCTGCGGTACAAGAGAATCCGAATACAGAAACACAATTTACATTCTTGAAGTTACTTTTAGATATTTATTTACTTATTTCACTTGCAGCTCTGTATGATGCGCACTGTAAAATGAATTATTTTTGTATTTGATTGTATATTAAGAATTTAAATACAAGATGACATTAGCTCATATTTACTTTGTTTTGTCCCCCACATGCAATACAACTGTACTATTCTCTCTCTCTCTCTCTAACACACACACATGGACACACAAACACGTTAAAATGATGATAGAGGAGCAGTGTCCTGCTGGTCATTCATCTTGATCTCCCTTCCCCCTTTCTGCAGTGTTTCCAGCCAGCCAGAGGCATGAGTGATGTCAACCCCTGACAAAAGCCCAAACCCCCAAACTGGTTTCATATGTGGGCTCAGCTCAGGTGCTAATCCCCCGGCTCAGGTCCAGTTAAAGGTGTGAAAGCAAGGATTGATAAATTCACTCTTTTTGTCGCCATCTTGCTGCGTCTATACATTGTGGATTCATATGGTGCACTTTCCACATTTCTGGTGAATTTCAGGTTATCATGTCTGAATTTCAGTTCCCCATACTCTTGATGATTTATTATTTATATGCTATAACATTTTTAAACATTTAGTTTTCATTTAGTTTAGGTTTTTTATCTAATATTTATATTTTACTTCAATTAAAAACAGTTTTTTCAACAGTATAGTTTTAGTTTTAGTTAACAATAACAGTCCTATTCAGCAAAAAGATTGGTCTGTCTCCTCGTGACTCGTTTGTTTTAAAATAGGATACATTTAAACTTTGTGAAACTGCATTGTGAGGCTAAATAATGAAGAATAATCAAGAAATGTTCCTCAAAGGGCTTCAGCAATTTAAAGTCTTCATTTAAATATGTTTCTTGTTCTTGTTTTAAAAAGTTTTACCAACAGAACCAAAAACTCAACAGAAACATTTCAAACTTTTTTCCAGCTTTTAGATGAAGCTAGATCTTAGTTTTGCACAAAAATCTTTACAAAATTAAAAACCTACAGTTTCCATACAGTGATAATGCAGTATATTATTCAGCATTACTCTTCTGTATTCGGTTCTGCTGTATTTTAGATTGCATTGGCTGGTTTAATATTTACAGCTGTTCTTGAATCTAACTTATTTATTGTTTGAATCAACAAACACTATTTATAGATTAGCAGCTAGAACTAGTTATTTGAAGTATACAAGGCAGAAATGGCCATTTTGGCTATAATTAAATGTAATAGTTTTTTTGTACTTTTGTTGACTTTAATGTAGTGAAAATGAACTTAAAGTGAACTTATAGTAAAGCGGAACGGAGTTGATAGAAGTACGGACGGTTGAACTGAATATCATTCAAGTCCAGCCATCATTTGGAAAATGAAATAGGACGGGACAAAGAAAGCCAAAAGGCTATTTAAAGTGCAATAATTCATTTTCTCTCTCTCTTAATCCATCTCTCAAGGGGAATGGGCCTGCCTTCACATACCTAAGGCTACCAATCTGTTTCCTCTCTCCCCTCATGTTTTAAAGCCATCCAAAGACAGCGAGGACACTGCGTTTTCTGTTCCAACAGATTTCGGCGCACGGTTGAATTATGAGACGTTCCAAGTTCCTAGTTTGTGTTGTGAAAACATAAATCTGTTCATTTGGAACAGCTTTTACAATTGGACAGCAGATTTAATTGCGTATGTAAGTGTTCATGTGGCGGCCTAAAGTCTCGGAGTCAATAAACCCTCATGATCCCAGTGTTATGTTCCTAGTACTCAGTTTTCCACAAAGGTATTCACAGAATTTACACATCAATCACTCCAGTATCAAATTTCAGCTTGATCATCAAATGGTTTATCCGCACAAATATAATCAAATTACCAAAGCTATTTTTAAATAGGACTTTGAATCTTGTTGTTGTCAAGAGGATCTTAGTTAAGGTTTCACCTTCCATTGAACCAGGAAGTATTGTCAGACGCAAAACCTGATTTTGCTAGGTTTGACATCTTTGCTGTCAACAACATTGTGATTAGCCAATCAGATTTCCAGTGATTAGCCAATCAGAGTGTCAGTCGTCTATCATTTCCTCTGATTTTAAGCATTACTCATGGGTAAGGTTAGGTTTAGGTGTAGAGATATGGACAAAACTAAAATTAAAAAAAGCTCCATTGTCAACAATATATGTTAACACGTCAAACTCAGCAAAATCAGTTAGAAAGCAACCAGTTAATTGTCCCAATTGCTTGATAATTTGCTGCCATTTATTTTACTTAAGTTATATTAATGCCCTTATATAATAATTGCACATGGGAAAAAGATGCATGTTCATTTTCCAGTATTTCCATTATTTATTTACTTTTTTACACCACCTCAGATTGAGATCATAGATAGAGCCCTAGAGAGCCCTGCACATGACATGCAAGAAACAAATAAATCATAACCACGATTTATTAATTAACACACAATCTACTGAAAATGAGGGAACAAATAAAACAAAACAAAAATTGTGTGCATGAACTAGTAAATCACGGGAACAAATTAATAAATCTTACCTTCAATTTATTTATTGTTTCTTACATGTCATGCACAGGGCTCCGTATGATTCAGAATTTGATGAAAACATCTCATTCTGTTGAAGACTTTTTAGTGAGCCGTTATAGAAAAGTTGCCATGCCCCCTTTGATCATTTTGGTGTTGAATTGGAAATTCTACTTTTTTCCCAATATTTATTGATGAACCGACTCCAGAAAGTCTGAAAGTAGGTTTTGAAATCAGAAGTATGTATAATTTATAATCATCTTTCAATAAATTGTTACGATAACAAATTTCTGCTTAATGTTGTGCTTCGTTTTTGTCATATCGCCATCAAGTGGCCTAAAACCCATGAATCTGTAACACAGTCTCAGACTAAGCCCATACATATTCGCCCATATTCGCATATTCTATTTGAGAGTTGAAGTCATTTTAGTAAAAGTGTCTATGCCCACTTTGAAAAATGTGGTATCCCATCACAATGGTGAATCTTGCCCTGATCTTATAGCCATTTGGTAAAAGTAAACCCCCCAACTCCAATATCAGATTTCATCAACTGGTTTATCAGTACAAATGTAATCAAATTAACAGAGTTATTCTGAAACAAAGATTTTAAATCCTGCTGTAGTCAAGTGGATCTTAGTTAAGGTTTCGCCTTCCTCAGACCCAGTAGAGAGCAACCCGTTCAAGTTCACCACTTAATTGTCATGATCACTTGATAAATCGCTGCCATTTGGGGCTTATCTGCATGCTTCAGCAGTTTTTTATAGGTATTGTAAAGCTCCCCAGTTTCAGCCTCATCTCTCTGTCATGAAGTGGAAATGAACCCACAAATGTTAAATATGTACAATTGGGTCAGTAATGAGTTTAATAAGTTCTAAATGAGTGCTGGGTTAGAATGAGTCTGAAAATCCCTCATCCTTTGAGGGGCCGCCAATGGAACACATTATCTGTTGAAAGCTGAAATGGGCTTTAGAAGTTTTTACGCCGCTATTTCCCAGCAGCTCTTCTATCCTTGGCTGACTGCAAATCCAGTGTTGTTTCATTTTTCTCTAATGCATGTTCTTTCAGTGCTTAGCGATTTTTTTTCTCCCAAGTTAGAGATTCACATCCCCTGATTTGTGAGTGTTAGACCAGCAAAGTCCAAGTTTAAAAGGTCGGTTATGTCATTTGTTAACATCTTTGTAAAGCAATGTAATTTATGCTCTCTTTGCTCCATTCTTCAATAATGTAAGCAGATTATAAACAGTGTGGTCCAAATGACTTAGAATTTTTTTTAATATTTTATATATAAAAAAAATAAAAAAAACACACTGCCATTTATGCATATACATCAAATAATGACTTATGAAATTAATCCAAAAACTGGAAATTATTACATTATGATAGAATTTTCATTTTTGGGTGAACTATCCCTTTAAGTGCATTGTAGCAAAAGGTAGACAAGCAAAATATAGATATTCTAAAATTCATGGTATTTTTTTTTTTTTTAGTTGTCCAATCAATATTAAGTTTTTTTATTAGAAAATAATTTATTTGTAATAAATTCTCCACCTTGGTCTCAACATGGTACACAAACCTTATCAAAAAATTGTCAAAGTACATCACCTAAAATGAGTAAGCGAACAGATTACGTTATTAATTTGTAATTTGTAATCATTGATGGACTAGAATTTGCAAGTAATCTACCCAGAGCTGGATACAATCTGGGCCAAGTATTGAAATAAATTTCCGTTATTGATTTTCTTACAGGTGTTTTACCCATATTTTGAATTTCATATCACATTGTGTTATGTTTCAGGGTTAAAGGAAATGTCCTGAACAGTATTGAGTCATAAGAAAGCTTATAGATCTGTGTTGGTGCAGGTTTATGTAGGCAGGGAGCGAGGGTGATTGAGCTAATGCCATTTTTATGGATTTTGTTGTTGTTGTTAAATCGTGCAGCCAGTACCTGCATAAAGAAGAGTCTAGGACAGACTTCCATCTCATGTTTGCATTTATTTCCCAGCTTCCCAGTGTGCTTGTCAAAACCAACAGCTCTTTGTGGAATTGACTGAATCTGAATCTCTTTTCCCGTAAATGATTCATCTGGACGTTCAATACCTTAGTCCTCAAAGAAGCAGCATGGCTCAGCATGACAGCATCAGCGAGGCAGTTGGAAAATTGCTGGGAGGATGAATAATTTTTTCAAGGTATGACAAAAAACGCTTGTGTGCATGTGCATGATAATAAGAATGCGCCTCCTTGTGTAAATCCCAATGTTTAACCATTCAAATATCAAATAGATAAAGTCTAGTAGTCTAAATAAAGTCTATTGATTGATAGATAAAGTCTAAAGTCTTTTCTCCTGCTAAAGAATAACTGAGTACTGAGACTGGCATGAAGGTGTTTTTGTTTTTTTTAAGTGTCTCACTCAACAGTGAACCAACATTGTGCTTCTTTACTGTACATTAGAGACATGAAAGCGGCAAAGAAATGGTTTCCATAGGACTGACATATTTGTTTTTCAGAGCCAAATAATGCACTGGATGGTATGGGGTGGAGGGCATTGAACCATTGCATCATCAAAGGAACTCTATACATCAGCTATTTTACCTGACGTGGATTAATTATACAGTGTGGAAATTTAGCGCTGCTGCAGCTGAAATACTGCATGAAAAAAGGCTGAAATTTGATTCCGACATCAGGGACTGGCCGCCTGGGAAACGTCTCACTGTCTTATGGTGCTATATGTGTGTGTTACAGTAAGGAATTGCCATGAGCAAACATGAACATGTTGCATTAGTCATTAGAATGGAATGGATTAAGTATCTTCATACTGATTCATCTGTCCTTTCCATTGGCTATAGTATATGAAGTCCAATTTTATTCATTATTAAAGTGAAAATGATATATGGTATCGATTTTGGAGCTCTATGTAGGAGCCTAGATATCAGATCAATAAGTTCACCCTATTTCTCTGGTTAAAGATACGTGGAGCTTCAATGCTAAGATTCTAAAAGCACCAGCAATGTTTAGGAGTTTTAAAGTCAGCATAAAATAAAAGTCCCCCCCCCCCATCTATTTTTCAAAATGTGTTGTATAGATTTTTTTTTTATTAATAAATCGCACATAAATTGTTTTAATTGTCATAAACAGTTTTCTCTCAGAAATGTGTAAACAAATGGAATTGGAAAGTAATTCATTGTATTCATTTATGGAGGTTGTATTCATTTAATAATGCCACTGTCCATTTTAACCTACATCACTGTGCGTCTACCTATATTTGCTAAATGTAAATTACAAACGTAACAAAACCAAATTCTGCCCATAGGTGGCGCTACAAATGAAAAATGTAAAACATCAAGTTGAAAATTAGTATGTTTCTTTTTGCATGTTCTTAAAGTACATATTCTTTAAATAATAAACAAACAGGAGTGGGTAGATGCTGGTAGATGTTGTAAATGTACGTGACTGCTAAACCAGCCCAGTCTCATGGCAATTCATAGACATTTTACAATTTTAAATTGTTTAACAACAATTTTCTCTCAGAAATGTGTAAAACTACGAAGAAATGGCAAGTAGCACATTGTATTAAATGTGTCGACAGTCTTAATTTTTTACTTTATTTTATTATTAAAGTTATTTTATGTATTTAAAAATGAGCCTTATGTTTTAAAGTTATGCGCCCTCTAGCGGGCGTAAAAATAATGACAGTGTCGTGTTGCGTCTGTAGTCTTGAAATGACGTACGACTGTTATTACCAAACAAAATGTGTGTTTATTTAAATGCAATGCCTGGTCGAAAAATAGTCGAACAGCCCCTACATCAGCACATGTTGTTTTTGGAGGGTTTAAGAAAAATTCTCCTCGATCACAAGCTCCAGCATGTTCAGTTGTCAGACAGGACTGGAACTACAAATAGGACTGGCTTCTATGATCAGATGAAACTAAAAAACTGAATGTAAAAAGTATACTGCTGTGTTTTTGATGTCGTGGGTCTATGTGTCTGCTATTTCTTCTGTCTATATTTCTTGTTTAGACACATGACATCATGGATTCTATCAAATACCAACAGATAAAAATCAATAATTCACTGACAGACTTAGAAATCTTATAATGGGTCATGGTTGGGTCTTTCATTGGGAATCCTAAACAAACATCAAAATAAACACAAGAATTAGTCACTGAGCTCAAAAATGAAGCTTTTGCCATGCCTATCCCAGTCCTCTGATCTGAACCCTGAGTGAGGAGAACCAACATGGAGCTGGTATCTTCACAACATTAGAAAGATCAGGCCCTTTCTTACAGAGCAAGCCACACAACTCCTGACCCAGGCCCTGGTCATCTC
>JAUCNO010001819.1:22389782-22411763 GCA_032353835.1 Enteromius viviparus
AGGATCATGTGCTGACGTAATGATGTAGGATCTGCTGCGACACTGCTACCTATATGTAACTGGCTGGGGGAAAAAAACTGGATCTGCCCGTGGATCGGTTAATTTTTCCGATCCCCGATCCAGCTATTTTTTCTATATCGGAGCCGATATCCGATCCTAATATCGGATCGGTGCACCCCTACATGTTTGTATGAAATAGAGCGCAAAAAGTTACTATTGACCAAAAACAATGAAAGTAGATGTTTTTCGCCATCAGTTTTGGAAGTTATGTAATCAGATTTTAACTTTTTCAGTTAACTTGTAAAGAAACGCATTACTTTTTAAATTCATAAGAAAATAGTTTTTTCCAAAAAAGTAGCACAAATTACATTGTTTTCACTGAAACCTCTGCCTTCGCAGTGTTAAGAGAAATTGTGAGTAAGACGCAGAGGCTTCCTTTAGGCAGAGGCTCATTAACATCACATTTGGTGTGAAAGGGCCTTTAAAGCTACCAAAAATATAACTTAGGCATCAGCTCAGGTGACAAGAAAGAACACAAAAGTAAAGCAATGCATTACTTTGCAGGAAAGTAACCAAGTAACAGTTACTTTTTTGCATAATGCACTACTTTTTTTCAAAAACGTTTACCATTCACTTCCATTGTATGGAAAAGAGCAGCTTGGTAGCAGCAACCTGCTAAATATCTTCTTTTTCATTTCACAGAATAATGAAAAATGAAAATCAAATTTAGGTTAAAATAAATAATGGTTTATATACTCAGATGCCTTAATACTATGTTTTTCCCTAGTATAAAGTGAACATTGTGCATTATAAAAAAATCTAGAGCTCACCTCCTGTCCTTGTTCTCTGTTTTTCTGTGCTACTACAACTAAAAAGTGATGATTTCAGCTAAGGATTCAAATAACCTTTAGCAGCCAGCGCAGATATCAACATGCATCAGAAGAAGCTTCCTGATAACGATGTGGTTTTGGAGTACGCGAGCACTTTATTCGTTTTAATCAGTGAGCCACTGCTGTCTGTTCACAGATCTAAATTGAGAGACTGCCATTACGCTTCACCCGGCACTACGATAACCGATTCTAATGATGATATATGGTAACCGAGCACCGATTTATCCAATACATCGGGCTCTGAAACTCAGCCCTCCATCTTCATTCAGCCACTGTTTGTAGAGAGGCCCGTCAATCAGGCATTGATGGGAGCCTCGGGGACCCACGGTGATTCATTATTCAGACAATTTTATGATTCTCAATCAACAGGGCCTGGATGAGGCCCTCTAAGGGAGCTAGTAGTTCCCCTTCCAGTCGTTCAACGAAGCCACGCAGTTTTAACTCGTACGCAAACTTCGGCCAATTCAGGACTAATGAAATCTCCTCACTAGGTTTTTCCTGTTAGGTAACATCTCTCTGAGCTTGTCAGGTAAATTTTCTAAGATTGATCAGGTTGTTAAATACATCAAACACCACTCACCTGCACTGAGGAGCAATGATCTCTCTAACGCAAGCTTCGAGGTCTTAATAAAAAGCTGGAAGCGTGTTTGCTTGCAGGCTATTGGACTATAGGAGAGGCATTCTGCTTTTCCATTTTTCTTTTAGATGTGGTACATCAAAACACAAAACGCTTCATGAGAGCTCTGTGCCATAGATAGCCTCAGATAAAATTAACAGGAACAGGCTTCTTGACACCTGTGAGTTAATTTGTTGTTAGTCAGCCTAGCCCGCGTGGGCAGATTAATGCCGACTGCTCTTCAGGCCAGTTTTTCTGATGTATTATTTCATCTTCTTTGCCTCGTTTCCAGCGGCTCTGGCTTTTCATTTGCTCAAGCTGTCATAAATGCCCCTCAAGCAGAGTGTCTAATCGTTTGTATGCGGAATAGTCACAGCTGGGTTTCACGGCTTAGCATGACCACTCTACCACGGGTAAAAACCACAGACATTATCAAAAGCCCTATTTGGACAGGACTAGTTTTACAGGGGGTCGTAAGAGAAATTTTTGTTTCACAGACGTACTTGGTGATTTTAATCCTGTCCGAATCTGTGTTTTTCTCTCACAACCTCTGTGATAATTCCACAGCAAATTATCTATTGTTTTTCAACAAACTCAGTGGTCCTCTGAGAAAACTAATCCCGTCCGAATGCGATGTCGATGATTTTATTTTTCACATTGCGTTTCCTTTTGTATTTTGGCCAACGCAATACGCCGTAGATGCTCTTACCTCACGCACGTTTAATATATTTTGATATCTAAAATAAATAATAAATACAAATAAAGAGTTAGATCACGTAAACTGTTAAGACTGGCTATTTTACTATCAGTATCAGGTAAGATTACTCATGTTCATTTCTGCACTTGGTTACATATGTTTTAATGATCAAAAATAAACATGGGTTTACTACATTTTTGTATAATTTGCATATTTGCATCCATGCCCTGTTATTTTAGTATTATTATAGACCACTGTAGTATTTATAACTAGTTTGAAAAGGCTTTTATTTAGAGCTTTTATCTATGCAAGTTTTAAGCATTTTTATATGTAATTGTTATTTATTTATTTTTTACATTTTATTAAATTTAATGCAAGACACTAAAATAAAAGCATCTGCCTAATGCATAAAAATATTTTTTTTTTGCACTGATGTTTTTATTTTAGTTATTCAACAAGATTTTTATTTTATCATCTAATATTTATATTCTATTTAAGCTTCATTTCAGTCACCGAAGGCAGTTTTTTTTAAAGGAATTTTACAATAACAACACTGGTTCACAATGACATCCATTTCTTGCAGTATTAATCTTTATCTTAAGATTATGTAAAAGCTTCGTACAAAAGCAAAGAGGACTTATAGCTCAACAAAGCTGCTGCTGTCTATGCAGTTAATACTAACCAAAGAATGTTGATTCCCCAAAAAAAGAAAGAATAAAAACATTGTTTAAAATATATATATATATAAACATTTTAGTAATACTATTTGTCAATATTAATGTTATTATTTCAGTAAAATATTAAAATTATAAAATATTAAAGAAATTTATATTTTGTCTCAATTAAATGTCATTTTTTGTTTATAAAATACTGATATAAAGCTTGAACAACTGAAATGTTGGTATAAAATCTGGATAAAAATCAGGTTCTGCACAAATTTTTTGAAAAACCTGACTGCTGTGTAAACTTGAAACGGGCTATGATTGGTGTTTCATGCTGACTGTTAACTTGATGCCTGATGCCTATAACTGGCGAATCAGCTACGGTAGTGTTGAAGTCAGGTGGAAAGACTGTATCAGTAATGAACGCTTTCATTAAAAATACATGTTTAAAACATCAGCGATCGCAAAAGCGTATTTCTATCAACGCAAGAGGCTTGGAAAACACAAATGCTGGCCATTATGAACAGGCCGCCATCACCTCTGATGGTAACAGCGGCGGGATAACGCCAAATACTCTGGAGAAAGTGCAGCTGTAAGCCTAAATCCAGCATCCGCATCGATTCGCAATCCAATTAAAGAGAATAACATAAGATAAGGCACACCAGGCAATCTCCAAGTTCTCAAACTTGATTCTCCCGTTAGACCCCAATTAATACTCCCCTACCCTCTCGTCCTTTTTAAACGGTATCAAAGCCAGCCACCCTCAGCCGTCTCTCTCCCCTGAGCGCGAATATTCACTTAATTATTTAAAGGATACTTACTGGTTTATTAAATGAATGGATTTAATTGAACTGAAGATGCTTTCTCTAATGTCCTGCCTGAGGGTTCCTTTGGCCTTCAAGATCTCCACAAAGTACTGGAGAAAAGAAAGAGACAGGAGGGAAAGAAAATTAAATTTTCAGACGCCACTCGTACATGACTCTTCATCTTACCGAGAGTGTCACCTCTCGTCGCACACCCTTGAGACAAAGCGAGAACAAATCTGTGGAGAGCCGAGCATTTTGCAGCAATGACATCTCAATTACCTTTAACGGCTTAATATGAGCCGCATATCTAACACAACTCCACCAGAGGCGGGAAGCGACGTGGTTCGGTTTCTCAAAATAAACCGTGTCTTAACGGTAATTAGCTGCAGCATTCGAAAACAGTAAGACCGATGTGGAAGTTCGCTGGGTTAGCTTTTCAAGTTCAAATGCCAATTATTTAGATATACAACAAAACACGCACAGAAATGGCACGGGAAACACAGTGTACTTAAAGGTAAAACTAATTAGCTGAAAAATAATAGCCTTGAACAGGTTATAAACTATGAATTTCAAAAGAATAGCCTTGTGATGGTGTCAAGGACCAATCAATGCACAAAAAACCTTGTGCTGTTGAAACGTAGATAGATAGCTCTCGAAGATAATTGGAATTTCAGATTTGTATTAATTAGGATATTCTGACGATCGACGGCATCGCAACAAAAACATTTTTCTGTTTCTATGACTAAATTCAGTCCTGTCAAGTGATTCTCCATCAGCTTATTACTGTTGGATGCAAGATCGAGCATTAATTCTGCCCATGGGTTTTTGTGTAATGTTGGGCCTGTAGAGAGACTAACCGTGACGACTAGATCCAGCTGTTCGCAGTATCTTTGTTCGCTCTGGACTAGCTCGCGGGCTGTGCGGCTCCTCTTCCTCTCCCAGCGGTCCCGCTGCTCCTGGATGCTGCGGAAGCCCATGGGGGTGAACGGACTTGGAGCAAAACTCATGACTGGCCAGTTGAGGGTGCTGACTTCAGATCAGTGTTATAACTACAAAACATCGGATTACTGGTTATTGACCAAAATAAACATTCAATGCTAATCTACATATTTATTTTTAATACATTTAAAAAGTTATTAAAAAACTACAATTCGAAATTGAATTAAAAAATATTTTAATTATAAATTAAATATATATATATATAAATACACACAATATACACACAACACATTGCAATATTTTGTCAAATATTTTTTACATATAATAATATTTTATGTATAGTCAGTATTTTTAAGAATTCACAACTTTTGATTTTTTAATAACTGCTTGGGTTTATTTTCGCTTATGAATTGAATATAGCTTTTAAATAGAAATAATATAAAATAAAATAAAATGTTATATTATAATTCAATGTAAAATCAGTGAATTAGAGTTGTTTTCGTATTTCATTGACTTCAATATACATTCATCTGCATGTGTAAAAAAATATTCTCGTAACTGTATAACACGGTACCGGTATTTTTTAAGTACCGTTGGTACCGCGTACCTGGTCAACCCGGTTCTTGATGCGTACAACTTCATGCTTTCCGTCATGCAGAAAATGTGGACGGAATCTTGGAATCCAGTTTGAAAACGAAATGTAGCCTACAGTTCTATATGCAGGCCCGTAGCCAGGGGGGGTTCCGGTGGTTCGAACGACCCACCCTCCACTGCCAAAGGTCCAGAATTGTTTGTTATTATTGTTATTATATATATATTTTTTGAGACAGATTACAATTGTTGGGCATTATTTAAAATAAGACTTTATAAAAAAACAATTTACAAAAAAAAAAAAAATGCGACACTTAACACTTCAGAATAGGGGGTCAGAATAATGCATAAGTTAAGCATTAATTAATGGTTAATTTGTTCACAATCAAGCATTAGTTGAGCAAAAACACACTAGTAATTATTGATTAGCTTAACATTAGTATTGTGTTTTTGCTCAACTAATGCTTAATTGTGAACAAATTAACCATTAATTAATGCTTAACTAATGCATCATTCTGACCCCCTATTCCATTTTCAGGAAACTGCATGGCAAACGTAGTTCCAGGCAGCTCTTTGACCACATTACAGTTCCAAATCACTTCGCCAAATAGTGTCTATTACTAATGGTCTTACAATCATATTAATTTTTATACATACATGTCTATGCTTACAACAGCAAAATAACCAAAACCCACAGTGACACTGGCCAAACAAATAAATATAGTAATCAATAAGATAAAAATGACAGCTCATTCCCATGTTTTGCCACAAAAGTAATGTTTTATTATGTATGGAAAGCACATACTTTAATTTTAACAACCTTAGCTCGTATGTTAATGTATGTGCATCTCTGAGGAACAGAGAGCGGTATCTCTCCCTGAGAGACGCACACACATTAACATACGAGCTAATGTTGTTAACGCTACTCTGATGACTTTATTCTTAAAGGGTTCCTTCACCCAAAAATGAAAATACTGCCATTAATTTCTCACCCTCATGTCGTTCCAAAGCCATAAGACCTCTGTTCATCTTCTGAACACAAATTAAGATATTTCTGATTATCCATAGACTGCAATACAACTGAAATGATCCAGATCCAGAAACATAGTAAAAACACTGGTAAAACAGTCCATGTGGCATCAGTGTATGAGCCTAACTTTTGCGATGCTACAAGAATAATTTTTTGCGCAAATAAAACATAAATAACATAATTTACTCTTCTTCCATGACTTACAGTACGTCTTCCACCATGCTTAACGCACTGTATACTCAAGCTTTAACGTTTTTGATATAAAATATGCGTAATCTGCAGCTGATTGCACCTAGAACAAAGCGTACGCTTACTCTGTAATGTTCTCTGAAATAGCGGACGACATAAGTGATAGGAGAAAGATGAATAAGTATATGGTCCTTTTTCACAAGCTTTCAATAGTTGTGTAAAATAACTTCCGCCATAGCCTGAATGAATGGCAATACCCGTAGCACAGGTTTATTTGTTGTGATTAATTAACAATTCATCATAGATGTTGTATTAAAACACATTAAGCACAGTTTTCCATCATTAATCGGGTATGATGAAATGAGGAAAAATGTTGTCTTGATATTCTGACTCATATTTCATGAACGCACAAGGCATGTTGAGTTTATATGCTATCAACACTCAGAGACAGATGAGGATTTTTGTTACTTAATGAAATGCAAGAAGGACATACAAACAACATCACATTAAAGAGCAATAAAATCTGTGTTCAAAAGTGGTTATGATAACAGCAATAATTAAAACAATAAAAATGGCACTATGAAAAAATAACATTAAAACATTGTATTGCGAGTATTTCTTCAGCAGTAACACAAGCAGTCTTGGGCAGATTCTCAGTTAAAATTAAGCTTTCGGCTTTCAATGGCGGAGTGTGAAAAAGGTCCATTGTGTTAAATTTGCTTTCTTTGCTCAAAAAAAGGTATTCTCCTATCGTCGTAAAATTTAGTTGATCCACTCATTTTACCACATTTCTGGAGCTGGATCATTTCAGATGTAATGCTGTCTATGGAGTTCTCTGATATCATCAAAAATATCTTAATTTGTGTTGATGATGGATAAAGGTCTTATAAGTTTGGAATGACACGAGGATGAGTAATGACAGCCATTTTCATTTTTGGGTGAACTTACCCTTTAACCCTTGAAAACAACTTGACTTCTCACAAGCGAGGTTACAATGAGGCTGTTAGTGAAGAAATGAACTTTTAAATTTCACTATTAGCCAAACACTTCTGAGAGATGCACAGACTCTGAGGTATCTTGCATAGCTTTTATAGTTTTGTTTTGCTTATGGTTTTCAGTTACACTGTTCATATTTGTGTTTTACTTTAGGGTGAATAAGAGAGTATGGATGAACATAACTCATGAAGAAATCGGTTACTGCCAGTATTAATCTCTTCACAGATAGCAAAGCAAATCATGAATTAATGGGTAAATTCCAATAGTCTATGTAAAAACAACAATGCACTTGGCGCAAAAATATATGTAGCCTTAGTCTTAAGAGTTTTTTTTTTTTTTGCAATCTTATACAAAGACTCTGCAGTATCAATTGAGAATATAATCCTGTCATCATCGGGCCGAGGGAGGCCTTTTTCAGCCACTCAGATTATGACAGTTCACAGTGAGAGCCTATTATTCAGGACTAAATGGAAGTGAAAATGTACATGCCACACTGAACTGGCTGCTGAAAGTACAGTCCTCATGCCAGCAGAAACGCGAATCCCTTGTAATTGTGCCATTAGTGTTCCCATTCACTTCAGTCCAAATAGGCTGTAGTCACTCAACTGAATGTCACGACAGTATGGGAGAGTTTACTTTTATTGCTGTCTCCTATACAGCTCTATCTTTTATGTTGCCCTGAAAATATAATTCATCTTTTGCGAATGCCTACTGACCGAAGATGCTAAATATTAATTCCATAATCCAATTTAAAATGTAAGATAGAAAATACAAACACGAAGGTTGAAATATTCAAGTGTGCTTATCTTTATGGAAATACATCTATAAACAAACTAACCAGTTATGGCTCTTTATTTATTATGTGTAGACACTGGATAATTCATAGCGGAAGGCATCATTATGTTCATTTAAATATATATGTAAATGAACAGTTAGCTTAAAAAATATAAATTTACCAAGGAATGTACTCACCCTCTAATCCAAACCAAACGTATTTGTTTACAACCTTTGGACAACGTTTTGGACTGTATTTGCTTGTAAACGCTGCTTAATCATATTTCTCTCCCGATTCAGATGAGACGACTCTTTGCAGGAAAAAGCAATAGAAAATGTTAGCAGTAGCAATTAAATTCTTCATGAATAATTTTTGTCATTACTAACAAGAAGCTTTTCACTTCACAAGAAGTTCATTGCATTTGACTTTATTGAAGCACTCTGAAATGGTTTTGTTTTTCTTCCTCCCTCTGTGCTTTATTCATTGAGACTGCCTATATCTCACAGGATATCTCTGTTTCCACATCTTTATTCTCCTGGACCGTCTTTCACTCCCTGCTGACTTCTCCCCCAACACTGGAGGCAAATCAATCAGCACTTACGGTTGCAGATGCTGAAAACGATAGTATACTCAACTAGCAGGGATCCAACACCTCTTGACCTGTGCACTTTCATGAGCTATTGTTATTGCCAAGTTATTCATTAGCATGTAAGAACTATTAAAAATAATTTTATACAGAAGCCAACACTTACATACAGCATTATATATATTTATATATTAGTGCTGTCAAATGATTAATCACATCCAAAATAAATGTCTTTTACATAATGTGTTTATGCTGTTTATTTATTGTTTATATTATAACAAAAACGCACAGCATATATTTTGAAAGTATTTACATGTAAATGCATTTGTATATTTATTTTCTTATATTTGATATTATATCTAAATGTATTTAATATATAAACATATTTTCATTAAATATATACATGCATGTGTTTGTATTTATACTGTATATACTTAATACATATACACAGTACATTCAAATATATTGTATAAAGAAAAACTTTTATTTTGATGTGATTTATCATGATTAATCCTTTGTGATTAATCCTTTGACAGCACTAATATATATATATATATATATATATAACTAAACAAAATGCTTCGGAATTATGCTTATTGACATTTTTCCAAAAAAATAATAAAAAAGAAAGAAAATCTATGATATTTCCATGTTTTATGAACCCAGACACGGGTTCCAGGGTTTGAATGTAGGCTGCTTCATATTAGAAATATTTAATTAGCAGCTAAATTATGCAGTTCATTTATATTAATCTAATGAGTTTCCTTGTTCTTGAATATTTTATAAGGTCTGTCAAAATATAATAAGTACAGTGCAATACAATTGTGCCTCGATTAGTTTGTCATGCGTACAAATGTCCATCAGTGAAAATGACTGAATGTACAATTAAATGCACCAATTCAGAGTCAAGAAACATTATGCTTTAAATAATATATTTGCCAACCCCGTTGCTTAATAAACGTGTTACTTTGATTCAAATACAGTTTGAAAAAATACCACTCAAACGTTCTACAAGATAATAATTCAAATGCTAATATTTCAATATTTAATCTCCCCCAAAAAGGATTGTCTCTAAAATTTCTTTTTAAAAATTTGTGAACTATTATTATGCATTTAAATGATGCAATAATAGCTGTTCCTGGGTGAATAATTAGAACAGAACCATAATTTCTGCAGTCATTTACTCCCTTGCGATAAGGTTTAGCATAACCTCGTTCCCAATCGTAATTACATGTGCAATCCAGTTAATGTAACTTCAGTTTGCTTGTACATTACATAGCCTTGTGTAAATTACTTCAAAATGTTACATTAATATCTCATACATGTTGTCATATTACACCATTAGGTCGCATAAAACAATGCAAGCACAAAATGCTGTGCAAAGTAAAATACCACATTAGACCACACAGAGGCAGTGTATATCAACAAAACACGGGAAGAGCCCTGAGCCTCTTTGTATGTAATACTCATCTACAATGACTTCTCTACTGGGAATTCTTGGTCAATCAATCTTTTTTAAGTCTCCATATTTAACCTCTCCCAAATGCACAATGCCTGCGTTCAAAAAGTGATCCAATTTCATCCATTTTTTTTAATATGCAATTTTTTTCCAGCTCAGAATTATTACGCTTATGAATAGCCCACAAAATGACAAATGTGGTTTTCTTGCTTCATGCTTTGTACTTAATGTTTGAGAGCCTATGAACTTCAAACTTTTGCACTGAATTTTACAGTAAACAACAGTGTAGAGAAACCACTTTTGATACTGATGGGCTCATCATTATTTATTCTCCCCAAAATAGAATTATGGAATTTACATGAGATTTCATTTCTTCTGTTCCTTTAAGTGTCATATTATGATGATGTTAGGAATTTTGTTAGACGCTCCTGGGTTTGGTCTGAGCGCGGTGTTTGGATATAACTGCAGCATACTCTCTACCCGAACGGTAAATGGTGCGCTCCAGCTCAGGTTTAGAGAAATCCACATGAAACAGGCCGAAGCGCACACTGTAGCCGTGATTCCACTCAAAGTTATCCAGCAGAGACCAGGCAAAATATCCCTTTACATTCACTCTGTCTTGGCAGATTGCTGCAAGACAAACACATCATTCAGATCATCCTCAGAACAGTGAAATACTTCCATTAATCAAGGCCTCAAAGCTACAAAAGCTTAATTTTTCAAATTAAGGACTACAAAAGTGAAAAAAGATATATACGTTAGTATTCTTTGGAAAAAGTGCACTTATTACTGCAATAATATACTTTATTAATACTAATAATATACTTTAAAAGAATATAGTGTGAATGTAAATAAGATAACCATGCTATTTGCAATTCAAATTTCTCTTCAAATTGTATTGTAGTTTAAATGCATGTAATTACTTGAATTTAAAAAAATAACATTTATTTGTAATTTCATATTTTTTTGATATTGTCTTCAAAATATGGTCAAAGTTCTACTGCTAAAAAAATCTCTGCATATTATTATATTCCCTTTATTCAAAAAATAATAATAATAATAATAATTTTATTGTTGAGCTGTTGCCTTTGAATATATGTGTTTGCCTGATGAAGGTTTTTAACCGAAATATTGGAACTTAAAAAAAATAATAATAATAATAAATAAATAAATAAATGCAATATAACAGTGTGCAGATCTTTTTTTCCATTTATTAATGATGCACTTTGATCTTAAACCCTGGCAAAGATATTTTCCGATTTTTATGTGCTTTTAACCTTATTTAAAGTTTTTAATAAACTTAATTTCTACTGAAACCTGCATATCTTAAATGTAAATGTATTTGTAATATTGCACTGATAGCATAGCAATCACAAATATTAATATTTTTTTAATGCGTGCTCACTTTGTGTCTTATATTTTATGAATACTATATTATCTGCAAATATATATAAATACTTTCAAGACTTCAAGTACACTGCAGTTTCACGTTCAGTTTCGTTAAACAGCACAAATTTTCACAAAGGTATTGTAGTCCAACTGGATAAAATGACCTTTGCACTCCTGTGTTTTATTACAGATTGAACGGTGTTAATATGACTGTACCTTTGCCAACTTCCTGCAGAGTGTCCTGATAGAACTGGCAACGTTCGGTATCTTCAATCTGAACCGGACCCATCTGGGAAAAGCCATTTTCTGTGATATAAATGGGCAGGCTGGTGTACGTGTCCTAAAGAAATATTATATGATTGTTAAAATGCCAATATAAATCTCCATATAAATGAATATAAAACCCAATTAAATAGGAAAAGTAGACACTCGTTCAAATAAATGCAAACACCTTTATATATTTCAGCAATTTCCGCAATCCATCAGGAACAACAGCCAACCAGTACACCCCACACACAGGCCACGATGGGTCAACAACACCCTCTGCCCCCTGATCTCCCTCAAAACTCAGCTCGCTCTTCTTACTTCCACCATTTAACTCTTTTACTTTCCTAGAAGTATAATAGTTCAGTGCAAAGAAATCTGCCGTGCCCAGAAGAGAGGGCTCATCTTTCGAGAAACGTGGCAGCCTTGAGCTCTGCTTGCATTCCAGACCCAAGCTCCTAGACTCGATCCTGGCCCTCATGGAGTCTGGGTAATCTCCTGTGCAAAACACAGGACAGGCAAACCAGCCCAGAGTGAAGTCCTTGTAGCGCTCAGTGGCTGCAGCATCTTTAGGACAGCCTGAGTCCAACGGTTCTGCCCAGTCACTGTTCAGGGCAAGAGACACTTGCCCTGCTTGTAAAGGCTTGAAATGAGTATTATAAGTGTGCCAGGCTTTGGCGTGGGCGCGCAGCATGTTATGGCCCGCCAAGTAGACTGATATTCCTGGATCTTTGATTCCAGGGGCAAAGGTCCCATCCTCATAACCCAGCTTGGCACAGACATATGGCTCATTCAGAGTGATCCAGAGCTTTACTCTGTCCCCAAAGGTCTCAAAGCAAAACCTGGCATAACTGTCAAAGATGTCTGCAATCTCTGGCGAGCACCATCCACCAAGATCCTGCAAGGCCTGTGGTAAGTCCATGTGGTACAGTGTGATCATGGGCGTCACACCACAAGCAATCAAATCGTTGATCACTTTGTTATAATAGGCCACTCCTGAGAGTTACAAAAAAAGCATCAAACACAGTTAAGAAACTTCAAGATTTTTTTTCTTCTTTTTTTTACATAAATCATTACACAGAATGAACATTAAATGGTGATTGTATTTTTTTCTTTTTGTAATTTTGTTGCGCTTCTGTATTTTTTGTGTGTCTATGATTTTTTTTATTATTAATTCTTATTTAATCTTTTTTTATTATTATATATTTTTTTATTTTAGTACATCAAGTTAGAATAAATGACATTGAAGCTACCTGAAATAAAACAAGTTTTTATTTTTAATTGTGATGTTCATCTGAGTCCAGGAACTTTACACATGAGGGAAAATGTAGAGCAGAACTTGATTTTGTTTATTGATAACTGATCATTGATAGGATTGTTATCATAAGCTAATTGTTGCAGTTTAATTTCATTCCATAATAAAATAAGAATCATTCATTTTGATTTAATAGTAACTTTATGCATTATAAAATGTGTAAAATAGCACAGTTCAATCCCATGAAGGCATGGTTTCATTCTCACATTTGAGGGATCATTTTATAGATATTTTGTTATTTATACATGTATACAGAAAATTAATAATGCATACTTTTAAGTAGGTATACACATAATTTCCCAACAAAACGAACACACAAAGGTTGTTTACTTACTCAAAGCCTTTTGGGAATTCAGGACCTTTGAACTTCAATACGAGCATATTTACACGGTTCTCCTAAATTTATTTTCCTACTCGTGAATATTTGTGCTATTAAGATAATTATTTAATAATGAATGAATTTAATAACCCATTACTTTTATTGAAAAGTTCTCTTTTCAAAGTATCCTTTAGTGTTTGTAAAGCTGTTTAGAACAAGGAAAAACTAAAGATTGCTTTGGCTTTTGACTCCTCTGAACCTCACACAAAGTGCAATTTTTCACGGAGCACCTTTTGGATTGACATGATTTGTGGTTCCGTCGGGAAGAAGACGTGACCAGGATATGGACAGACGGTAATGGGTGAGTCCAAGCTGTTGGATGCATTTCAGATCCTCTTCCCAGAGCTGATAGCTGTTACAGGCTACATCTCCAGTATGGTCCTCAAACACCCCTCCTTTAGCATGGCAGAATGTGTCCCATACGCTGGGCCCTCTACCATCCGTATTCCAGCCACCTGCAAGACAGACCTACATTATACATAATCATATTTCACAGCTGTCAAATAACAACTTTGAAAATTTGACTGCTACAAATTACTGTAGTGGTGCTGTAACATGGTGATATTAGCATGGTATTGTAACATACTTTAAAGTATACCATATAATTACTATATAAAAAAATATGATGTTACAATGATATCACATTAAAAACATTATAATACCTCTGAGCTCTGAAACTTTTGTTATCCCCCGTTTTGTTAAGTGGAAACCACTTCGTCGTTTCACTGTAGTGTTACTACAGAATGAAACACTACAGTAAACATAAGAACTAGAGTTAACTTTAACTTACCTTCTATCTGATAAGCAGCAGTCGCAGCTCCCCACGCAAAGCCGTGTGGAAATACGGTGATATCCAGTCCAGACATTTTTAAAAGACGATAAAAAAGGAAACTACACAATGTTGCAAGGACTTAACCAAACACTACCTTCTACAGACTATCTCCTGCTTCAGTTCCGATTACAGCGCCGCTTTAAAATAAGCGCTGAACGTCAGAACGCCCTGCGCGTGACGTCATTACGCACCTCCAGCACGACACCTACAAAATCTTCTAAAAGATTAATTTTTATTTTTATTTTCTTAAAAAAGAAATGTCACACAGTACGTACAGTCTTACTTAAAAATGAAATTAACAAATTAAAAAAATAAAGAAATTAAATGTAGTATTTCCACTAACGTATTGGTTAAATATCAGTTTATGCGTATCAACATGCGTAACTAAATATTTACCGCATCTCAAGCTTCAGACTAAAAAGCAAATATTACAAATGGAAATGAAAATTAAATAGCCAAAGGACAAAGACATTTGACCAGCATGCGGTGCAATCCTCTTTACACGTGGCTTCTAAATTGTCCCTGATCAAAATAACAATATTTGAGAAAGATTGATGCTCCCATAGGAAACAGAAACATCTCCCCTTGATTCAGTGTCACAAACACTACACACAAGCCATTGTTCTCATCAGGTTGCTCTGCTATGAGAGCCCTTCTATAGGCTACATTGTTTTTTGCCAACCTGTCTGAACTTGTTTTTAGCGCAGCAGTGTCAAGAGAGCCTTTTGTGAGAGCCACAAAAACAAATGAGAACCTACACAATGAATCAAGATCCTTTAGTATTGAGTTGCATTTTGTTTTGCCGCTTTGTAAAGGATAATCTTAAAGGAAATGTATGTCCTTTTTCAAATAGTAAAAGAAGTGGGTCAGTTATATTTTTGTCACATTTTTTTAAGTAATTTACCCGTAATTTGTATTTTTAAATTAAAACAAACAAGCAAACACAAAAGATTTTGTACAAACACGGAACACAGTGAGCATCTATCCAAAACTTAATGTGCAACAAATAAGTGAAAAACATAAAAGAAAACAACAAACAAATAAATTAATTAGCTAAATACAAAATAAAATAGATAGACTAAATTAATTAAATAATTTAAATATTATTTTATTTAATATTAAAATACTAAAATAAAATACTATATTGATAAAAAAATGCTGTCAAACGAATAATTGCATCCGAAATTGTTTTGTCTACATATTATACACACACGTATTTTTAAGTATTTTCTAAATATAAAGAATCTTTTTTTTGATGTTATTAATTGTGATTAATAATTTGACAGATAATTGATAACTAAAACCTTATCAATATTATTTCCAATAAATATATAAATAAACAGGGTAACGCATTACAAGTAACGCGAGTTACATAATAATATTACTTTTTTCAAGTAACTAGTAAAGTAACGCATTATGTTTTAATTTTAGAGTAATATAACTGAGTTACTTTTTGCTGCTGACCTTTGATGATCCGGTTCAAACTTACAAGCACAAATATCTGTGCTTTATTGTTGTTGTTTTTCTTATTATTATTATTGCTGAAGAGTATTGAACTTTCTTCTGTTTTCTATTTTACATATGTGAATTTTCTTTTTCTTCAGCCTGAGGTTTATTCATGACACTTTTTGGTGTGCTTTTACGTTTGCTATGAATAAAACTTGCATTAAAACTTTCCATTTTCTTATTGCGTATCTAATCTTCTGGGAGGATCGAGCAACAGTGATTTGTCTGAAGGGCTCGGTGTGGACTGGAGTTCAGACCAAGCCCGCGATGACGTCACGGGAGGAAATGGAACATGGAGCCTGGGGCTCAGAGAAGCCAATAGAGCCCGTGCACTCCGCGGCGGACTGAACGGCGCTGGATACCGTCACGCGGTTCTCCGCTGACCTACCGCGAGGCTCGAGCTTCGGGGCTCTGGGTTACACAGTCTGAGTGGGTCTTTCGAAAAGCGCTTTAGCGTCGCGGTCCGTAGCAGCATTGAAGCCTGTGTGGAGCAGTCGCGAAGTGAAAAGCAACTTTACGAGTTCAGTTTCTCAGGAATGGTTTTATTGTTGGGCACGCGGATAAATCGAGTTTAATACGCTTTTTTATGGAGTCGTAGAAGAACCACCGGCCCAGAAACTCTTTCGCTTTCTTTTGGAGGCCAAATGTGCAATGAGATGAGCGCAGAAGAAAAGTTTTGTGACCAGATTCTTGTGAGTTTTTGAGACTGTTATCCTGGGATGGTTGCAGCTGCTGTCTCTCGGTGGTGGAGGAGCGAGATCTCCGCTTTGACTAGAAAACAAAGAAAATGTAGCGACTTAAAGTAGCGCTCCTTCGCGTGAAACAGTGGAAACTTGCGGAAAATCAACCGGAAAGGGCTCGTTAAGTTGTAAAGATGAATCTTATGGAAAACAAAGGAGGATATCCGACCGCTACTTTAAGGATTGCTTAATGTGGAGAGCACAAAACCATGATACATCGATTTATCTAATGTTGCGTCGAGTTAATATTTTGACCATGACTTAAAAGGAGCGCTGACCTGCGTCTCTGCTTCATGGCTTTTGACGAATTTTCGTCGTGTTTAGATATAGACAACAGCGAAAGGCTTTCTGGGCTATTTATATGCTAATCTAACCCCCTCTTCTTGCCGTGTGAAAATCAAGGAAGGCAGGAGTAATGTCGGTGAGCGCTACGTGCGTCCTTTTACTGGCTTTTGTGCTGCTCCGGAGCCCTGGCTCTGCTGGATCGACTGAGTGTAAATCATACGATGAACGCTCCAGAAGCGCGGGGAAAAGCTCTCCGTCTGGAGCCACACTGGACAGAAAAGTGGTCTGCAGCAACATGGAGCTCCATCAGGTGCCTTCACCCGAATCATTTCCCAACAGAACAGTCTCACTGTAAGTCCACGCTCCTTTACTGTACTGTACCCTTTTACCATTGTCGTGTTTTTCAGAAATGCCCTTTACCAGTTTGTCCTCTGGAATACTTCTGAAACACAAAGCCTAGTTTTTAAGTATTTTACTCATTTTGTTTTTTGAAGTGAGTCATATAGATCAAGTGACTTAAGTTGTGTTATTTGCTCATATAGGCTATCCATATGTGACCCTGGACCACACAACCAGTCATAAGGGTCATTTTTGGAAATTGAAATGCATTATCTGAAAGATGGAAAATAAGCTTTCAAATGATGTATGGTTTGTTAGGATAGGACAGTATTTGGCTGAGAACAGTTTGAAAAAAAATGCCAAAAAAATGAAGTCCTTATCAATGCAAATTAGTACCCAGAAATTAAGTTTTGATATATTTACAGTAGGAAGTTTACAAAATATCTTCATGAGATGTCACTTAATATCCTAATGAGTTTTGGCATAAAAGAAAAAAAATATTATTTTTGACATTTGACAATGTATTTTTGGATATTTCTACAAACCTTATGGCTTACTTATGGCTGGTTTTGTGCTTCATGGTCACGTTTGTAGTTTATACATGTACAATGAGATAAAACTTTATTCAGACACCTTCAACATTTCTAGCACAGTTTATTCATTGTAATTTAAAAAATGATAATAAAATATGACAAATACTCAAGAGCTAAACCGTGTCAGGACAAATTCATCTTGATAGGTATGTAAGAAAATATGGTCGGGTATCAATCTTCAATCTGTTGAAATGTAACATTTATAAATGTCATAATTATAATTGGGCGTTAACTTGTTTTATGAAGAGAAGCCTACAAAAGTTTGGTAACAATTTATTGTAAGGTCTCTTAAGTAATTGCTACATAGCGTGCTTATTACTAGCCATTTATTAGTAGAAATCAAGCACATATTAGTGCTTTATTCTACATCCCTAACCCTACCCAATATCTAAACTTAACTACCCTACTAATTATTAATAAGCACCAAATTAGGAATTAATTGAGGGAAAAGTTTTCTAAACTGTTACCAGAAGTTCTTATGTCATGCACTTTGGAGCAGGCCAGACTCACAACGCACCAAAGTTTATCAGATCAAGGCTGAAAAACAGTTTGAAGATGCTTGATCCCCATCTCTGCTGGATACTAGTTTATTTACATCTCAGACATCATTTTTGTTCCAGTTGGTCATGTTTGTGGTTTTCCAAAAAATCAGTAGTTAGTTTCCTGTATCACATCAATCAGTTCATACATAATCTTATCCTTCCTAAGAAATCTAATTCTTGTTTGCTCAAAATGCAACCTGTTAAGGCCGGTATGTGTCTTGTTTGGAAGCTGTAATGTCTTAAAATCTTTGTGTTTAGTGCCTACTAAGTGAACTTGTATGATCTTTTTCTTTTATTAGGTTGCACTAAAATATTTGGTTTACACTTAAGTTTAGACATTATTGTGTTTTTTTAGAATATTTTTAGAATATTTTTTTACACTGCTTTAGCTTTCCCCTGTGCTCTATCAGTGGCTCGCAGTGCAGCCTTGTTAGGGTTTAAACGAAAAGCAGCCCACGTGACCGTGTCTTTCAGAGATGGATATCAAGCATGTCTGAAAGCCTGAATGGTGCTTTCGTCTGTCTTCATGTGGCGAGTTTGCAGAGGGAGGAAGAACACATGTAAAAGCAAAGACTTTGACCTGGGGGTAAATAAGCATACTGGTAACACACCTTGATTTAGGTGTGTGTGTGTGTATGTGAATTAATTTCTGCTTTAAAAAGGCAAAAGCTCACTGTTCTGAAAAGCGAGGTGTGCTCTGATTGGTCAGCTATCCTTGCGTTGTGATTGGCCGAATACCACAAGTGTGTGACGGAAATGTTATGCCCCTTACCATAACGTGAAGCCGTGTCCCGGCGCGATGACACAAATACAAAAAAGGAGGCATTTGTTGCATCCAGTGGGGAAATAAATAATTGCTGTTTATAATGAATTGTACTTACCCTCACTGTGTTTATACATTGTAAACAGAACCATGTCTGCATTTGTGAACGAAGAAACAATTGTACACTGTACAGCACTGTATATTAGTAGGGCTGGGCGATTTAATGGTCGATTTATTCATGCGCCTTTAATCTATTTACAGCAATTTACTGCATCATCATTTTACATTACAAAGTATATCCACGCTGCAAACGTGTTTTCCTGCTGAAATGGATGCTGAAACGTGCCATTTAAAGAAGCTGAAATGAAACATCAATATTTGAACTCTATTTTTGCTGAAAGTGATGTTTTAGGAACCCTAGATTGACTGTTTCTCAGCGTTACACTGACGTGAAGCCAGCTTTGTGAGCTGCTCCCATTGAACGAGAATGGTCATTAAAATTCAGCAGAGTCGAGTTCTCAGGCACTGTACAGGAAGTCTCAGCATGACAATACCCAAACTTAAACTTCATTCATGGCGTCTCAGTTACTTGGTTTGGCACAAGAGCGAATGCCACATTTAAACTATTTACAGATAGCATGAGAGTGTTTATGCCGTGCAAGCACAGCAGTTCCTTCACTTCATGCAAAGTTATCTTTCTGGTCATGACTGAATGTGCTCTTTCCAGGCAATAGTTATCCATGGAGTCCTACTTCTTCTTTTGACCTCCTCTGACCCAGAAAATCAATTACTTTCCTAAACCTGGTGTGGGAAAAGCTTTTCTTCACACGCGTCTGTGGGGTCAGCAGGTTTATTGTGCCACCCTTTTAACAAGGTTTAGAAAAGGCTTCCAATTTTACATTGTTGTTAAATTTTAAGCTATTTTTTATTGTATTTTTTGTTTTTCAAGCTGGTTGTCAGTACTTTAAAAATGCATAACGTTAAAGTCAGCATGAAAAGGAAATTCACCCTTTTTTCTGAATCCATGCAAAGGTTTAATTTCTATGCATTTATTATTTTTTTTAATAAACCGGTCAAGTAACCTTTATTTATATTGTGCTTTATCCAGTAGGGAATAGCGATTACTGCGAAGCAGCTTGACTGTATTAAACAGAACTAGTGATAGCAACTCCATCAAAAGATTCTGCTGTAAAGCAACTTTGGAAAGACTGGTCAGTTCTGGTCAGTTCAATGTTGAATTGGTTAAGTTCAGCGATAAGCAGCTCAACTTAAGATGGATGTTATACTTCTCTAATCATTTGATACAGTAAAAAGTCCTCCTCCTTCATTATTTAGTAATCATTTATACTTGGATGTACATCACAATTTGGAAAAAAGCTCTGCTTCTTTGCAGCGTATGAAGTTTGTAAATGGCTTTAGGAAAGTTACAGAATCTCCACCCAACAGTGACATTGTTTCTTAGTACTTGGGATTGGTTTATAGCAATTTCTGTTGTAAATGGGTCTTGTGTGTAATGTGTGTGCAGCTGTCTTTTTACGTGAGCCGGCCGTAGAGCTTGTTTCTCCTAGGCAAGTGTTGAAAGCTACACCTGGAGCGATCTTTTCTGCTCAAAGCACACCTGGTCACTGGAGCGTGAGATTTCAGAAAAGTGTTGAAATATTTCTTAATAGTTTCTTTCCCTGTTACCTTAGATTTTCATGATTGCAACTCAATGTCCAGGGTTTAAGTGACAAAGAAACAAAGCTGCTGAAGAGTTGTTGGACAGTAAAATACTTTCTTCCATTGCTTTACATGCAGAGAGAACTATAGTGATTTCACACTTCACCATGAATGTAATATTTGCAGCTTATGAGATTGAGAAATAGTCTGTCTGCAGGTTTTTTTGGCTCTTTATCAAATTTTGTTTTGGTCTGTTGCAGAGCAGAGTCCCAAATATTATATTGACTGTTTTCATTTAGTTAAGTTTTTGAAGATTTGGGCTTGCAGAAGAAAGAACTTGGACAGATTTAGAATTTATGTAAACCGTTTTGTGCCGTTTCTTTGCTTTTCATTAGCATTATTTGTTTGGTCACTACATGCTTGCAGAAAATCAAGATAAGACTGTATCTACACCATCTGTCTCCAGCATAGGAGACCTGTAGGTGCCTAGCCAGACGCTCATTTGTATGCTAATTGATTAAATGTCCTGTCCCAGACGAGCGGTCATCACCCCGATCACTAAATGCGAGCCTGCATAACCGGTCTATGGTCTGTTTTTGCCCATCAGACACATTAAATGTCTTATTGGTATGTAATGTATATTTATGATATATTCTATTCTGAGGTACAGTGACATTCTGGAAAGTGTAATTATTTTAGTTTAAAAAAAAAAGTCTATAGAAGTGTAATTTGTCATGTTATAAAATAATTTCATTTTTAATATTGCTGCTTATTACTATGTTTAGGCATAGAAAAAAATAATATAATTTGTAATTTAGTAAAGAATAAAGTGTCAAGGAAGTATTTTTCTCTGATATATAAATATCAGCATATTTTAATTCTTATTTAATTTAATATCAAGTAACTTGAGCTTTGAGATTAATAATTCTCTTAAAAAATAATTATATAATAATTTCTTATATATATATATATATATATATGTATGTGTGTAAGGGATAATGTACATGCAGCCAGTAGTTATCGCAGAAATAAGCCCCGACAGTGTGATCAGGACCCGACGCGAAGTGGAGGGTCTTGTATCACGCTGAAGGGGCTTATTTCGCGATAACTACCGGCTGCCTGTATATTATCCCGCTTAT
>JAUCNO010001819.1:22453920-22484057 GCA_032353835.1 Enteromius viviparus
AATCACACTGTATTAATAAAATCCTATAGTTTCTGTCTAGGGCTACAATTGTAATTAAAAATAATACAAATTAAATACAAATAATTTATTTACTTTTATATTTATAGAAAGAAATTTTTTTATTTTTTTAAGGAGGGGGCACAACAATACTATTCTGCTTAGGGCACCCATTTGGCCAGCAGCGGCCCTGGATAAAATGATGACAAAAACTCACAGAATTACATAAAGCAATATACGGTTTCATGAAATTTTACATTATGTTATACATGGGTTTGTTGTAGTTTTTGGTGCTAATTATATGAACTGTATCTTCTTGTCAGAGCTGCAGGACATCCAGTGCTGGAGGACAACCAAAATACTAAATGAACAGGTTTGAGTGAAACATCGCATGATGCTAATTGAAATATTTCAGGTTTGCTGTTTGCATCACCATGCATCTCATTGTGGTGTGTTTTCCTCAATGTCATGTCTACACTAACAGCCATGTTCTGCCTCAGTCCTCATGGATACGAACGTGGACATCTGTGTTACATAAACTCATCACACTTGATAGCTCAGACATTATCTTCTCAGTCTCCAGGCTACAATCTCTGTACGCGCCCACTATACAGTACAGTCAAATGTGGGATGGAGTCAGTGAATTACTGCATTGAGCAAATGGAGCCAAATCCTTCTTTATCCTCTTGTCTGAAAGACATAAAGTTTGCCTAGCGGATGCTTAATATCTCCTGTGAGGAGTTTTACCCTCCTACATCTTCGCCAACTCTTCATTTCCTTTCACCAGCATTTCATTATCACAGCTTGGGTGGTATGCAGATTGCTTAATTTATTACAGTATGTTAATTACATTTTTCAGGAGATAATGACAGCATCAAATTGTTTATTCTTCCTTTTATACAATTTTTCTAATAGATATATTGTTAGATCAGTATTGCAGCTAAATAATGCAGCACAACATCTTGTGCACTGGTAAATTAGTGAAAATATATTTCCGAGCTTGTGTAAACGGCTGGTATCGTCAGTCGAAAAGCTGTCAGAAATGTCAAATCCCATCTGCTGATTTCTGAGCTGTCTTTTTATATACTCTTTTCCATTCTCCAAGAAATGGTTTATCAAGCTGGAGCGTGGCAGTATGTATTCAGTACTGGCAGTTCTTGAGTATAAAGTCTCAGATATGCTACACATGTCAGATTTAAATTCTAGTGCGGTGGAAAAGTTACTGTTGGAATGAACAATACATGCTCCAAAACATGTTCAGATACTTAAAACCCATGGTATGAATTTTATTGCATTAGATTAAAAAAAATCAAACGGTGATGCTGACATTTTCTCAACTTTATACTTTTGAAACCACTTTTAATGAACTGGTCCAAAGAGGATTATTACTAAATGTGTGAAATGAGTTCCTCTCAATTTTTCGCAGGTGTCCTTGTAGAAACACCACAGGTGTGAGACAAAAAGAGGAAAATGAGTCATCAATATGTTCCTTTTTAATGCAATGATAGCAATAAAGTTAAGAGTTGCTTAAGAGTTCAAAAAACTTAAATGCATTTAACTGGTATATTAGATTGCAATATGTTATATAAAATATAGTATATTAAAAATATAAATTTATATAAATTATATTACCATCATATATTAAATATATAAAGAGATGCTAAAAGTTAAAATGTATTATATTATAAATTATAAAATTATAAATAATCTAAAAAAATTATAAATTGTTTAAATTAATTTGTATTTTATTTATTATTTTATCCTATATGAAAAATGATTTTATAATTTTATAATATATATATAATTTATTATTATTATTTAATAATATATTATGTTGTATTTTTTATTAAATGTATGCATTTTCTATTCATATATTTGTGTTTTGTGTGTGTGTGTATTTTAATTACATATTTTAGATTATTTTAATTAAATTTGTTATATTAAATATTTTATATTATCATATATAAATAAAATGATTTAAATATTATATAATGTTTCATAAATACACATGTAAACAAAATGTACATTTATAGCCTATATAAAATGTAAAGATATATATAGTTTAATATTAATACAATTCAACGTTTTATTTAGGCTATACGTGTACATATTAAATGCAATATATTTAGAACAAAGACAACATAAATCAATAAATGAAAGTAAAAACGATTCAGCAATAAATCATGTTAAACTATCCCTTTTACAAAGTTGACGTCCCGTATGAAAACCACCGCGGCGAGAGCGCGTGCGAGCGGAGACCGCATCATCAGCAGCATCAGCTGAAGCGCAACAGTCTCAGTCTGCCCTCAGAAGTGCGCGGCACGCGGAGAGAACGCTGCAAACAAAGACTAGTATTACAATGGAGAAGAAACTCGACAGCATCTCAGCCCGAGTGGACGCGTCAAGTTCATCGAGTGGTAGGACTGAAGGTGCATGCTTATTCCTCGCGCATGCAGCATGCGCTCGTCTCGCGTGCAAGTTTGACAAGTCGGTCGGCGGTCATGTTTGTACTTTTGCCGTTCTTTGAATGAGAGGGCTTTTATTTCAGCTGCACGAAGACGTGGTGTTAAAGTTGTTCCAGTCGTAAGTAATGTAAGCAATGAAAGCTACCTGTTACTTTGGCAGGAAGATTATAATTATTTAATTACAGTCATGGCATCTGCATCTTATAGACGAAAATCTCTTTCATGATATTTAAGCTTAGTAAGGCTTCTACCTGTGTTAAGGTACTTGTCGAGTTAGTAGATGGCCTGACACGCGTTGTTGTGTTTTTCGGCACCAAGGTTTGTTCACTGTGGAATTTTTTAGCTTGTGTTTCTGTGTCTTTTTATAAAATGCATGACTAGAAGCAGCCAAGCAGGTGGGATGAAACTCACTGCCTGCGGACACAATCCTTGACCATTATACATGTAGAAAAAAACTCACACATCCTCTACGAAACTAACAACCCTCAACATTTATAGCACATACTAGGCTATGCCATCAACATTCATTGGAAATCTAGCACTGAATGCTTATAGGCTACTAATATAAATAGTACTAGGCCAAATAGCTGTTAGATTAAATATAATTTACAGTGCTGGGCAGATTGCTTACAAATGGTAATCTAAAACTAATTTAAAAAATGAAAAATAAATAAATAAACAATGGTAGCCAATAACGTGATCAATTCTAATATTTTTAGTAACTACTTTTTGATTACTTTTTACCAACTCATTTGTCAAATTAATTTAAAGACAATAATATTGTGCTATAAAAAATACATAAAGCAAGTATTTTTTATTTGTTGTTATGAATGTCATGAAGTGCATTATACACTACATAATTAAAACAAATGTAAAAAATAAAATAAATCATAAAGAAAAAAAAACATTCTGTGACAACTTTAGAGAGGAATATTTCAAATATGAAGAGAAGAGGCAACACATAATGAATAACCTCTTGATATTGTGTGAATAATATGTAATCAGTAAAAATAAATATAGTCTCATTACAAGTATTTTAAAATGTAATAAGATTAAATTACAAGTAGATAATTTTGGAATCTGATTATGTAATCCAGATTACATGTAATCACCTTGACTTTAATGAAAAAAAGCATTGAACAGCCTTTCGCTTCCAGTCTGCCTTCATTATAGAGTTGACTCCTGCTGTGTCGTATCCTGATGTGAATTTTCTGTGCTCACACACAGCAGTTATTACAACAGCATTAATATGAGCTATATGATGTCTGTGATGATCATGCTGATGCTGGATGTACCTCAAGTGCATTGAGAACTGTGGAAATGTGTTCATTTGCCGTTATCTTGAGTAGGCTAGTATAATAGATAATATGCTTTCACAGATCACCAGCTTCTCTGGCAGAAATGCAAGCAATGTTTTCTCTGTAATAACAAAATTTGTACTAATGGTTGTTGCGTGATTTTTATGTTCTGTTAATGTTCTGTGATGCTCGGCATTAAATGACAAAGTACCTAAAGCTTGTTTAAACTGCAGGACACAAAACCTTATTCGGCACACAACAACAAAGGCTTCTATTTACTCATCTACTTCACAACAATTTATTACACAGGGTGTTTGTCTCATCATAGACGATGTGAATAATTAGCATTTTCGATGATGTAGGTGTCTTTCAACCCTGAATCTGCAGTGAAATTAATGTGTCTGCTCTCCTAAATAGATCTTAACATTCACACTTTCCAAATCTCACATTCAGACAGGTTTATTGCCATTAGAGAAGTGTTGTGCTTTCTCTGAGTGCTTTCAAGGGTAATGCATTTTCAACTCATGTTTCAGGGTCTAAATTCTTCCAGCTGATACTGACTCGCCTTGTGAGAAGAGACACAGTTAATTCAGGCATTAGGCATAGGTTAATGAGAACGAGGGATATAAAAATGAATGTGACATTTTCCGATGCCATCAAATTATCTTATTTATATAATTACAGATATTTTAGCATTTCAATTAAATGACAGTTTTAGATACATTTCTTGTTACATCATTATTGCCATTTGAAGACCGAGTAAGTTGATTTAAACATCTGTACTTTTTGTAGAAACCAGCTTTAAACTAAAGATTTTATAGAGTTGTGTTTGTTGACTCACTTTCATGTTTTTCTGTAGAACACAAAAGGAATTTTTTAAGAAGCTTTTTTGCTCTTTTCCGGGTTATTAGAGACACCATCTGTCTGTTTCTAGCAACTGGTGCACTACATGGTTTAGTCATGTGAAGACGAATGAGCAGTCCTCAATGACCGGCATCAATGTGTTGTCTATAGATTACTTCTGGAACATTCTTGAAAATTTCTTCTTTCGTGTTTTGGGGATAAATTACACTTAGACTTAAAGTGACACATATTCCTTTGGAAAACTTGATAAAAACAACATACTTGAAGGAAAAGTTCACCCAAAAATGAAATTACTTTCCCTCAGACCATCTAATTAGATACACTGTAGTGAATGGGTGCCGTCAGAATGAGAGTCCAAACCACTGATAAAAACATCACAGTAATCCGCATCACTCCAGTCCATCAGTTAACAATCTTGTGAAGTGAAGAGTTATATGTTAGTTGTAAACAAATAGACTTTTTAACTTCAAAATATTGCTCTTGACTAAAATTCAAGCACTCCATCCATTGTAGTATTCTGCAATGAAAAATAGTCTTGTCTTTGTTTTAACAGTTTTAAACAAATATGTGGGTGGATTTTGATGTGAGAGGACAACAGGAGTTGGATTTTTTTTTACTCTAACTAATATGATAATATCAGGGCTCGCAAAATTTCAAAATCCCTGGTAGCCCTTTGGGCTGGCACTCTTCAGTTTTTGGTAGCCCAAAAGAAAAAAAAGAAATTATTTTTAATGTATTATATTGTAAAGGAAACAAAACATCAATCAAAAAAAATGTTAAAACACAAATTACAACAACTGTATTAAATAGTCAAATTACAATCAACTCAAATTTTTGGTTCTAACTGAACAGAAATTTCTATGCACTTGTAAGAGCTGTGTTAAATATTCAGGGCCGCTGCTGGCCAAATAGGTGCCCTAAGCAGAATAGTATTGTTGTGCCCCCTCCCTCAAAAAACAAACAAACAAAACAACTACTAGCCTATATGGGGTCAAAATAGAATTTTCTATAAATATAAAAGTAAATAAATGATTTTATTAATAAATTTTTTTGTTATTTCAACAAATTTTTGTTATTCAATGAAACCATAGTTAAACCATATACCAATTATTGCCTCGTTGTTTTTATATAATACATTTTACGTCATGGAAACTGCAGTGTTAAGTCAGATGCGTTGTTGTTGGTGGTGGAATCACCGATAATAAAACACATTAGTCTACTAACATCAGTCAAAAATGTTTCACAGGATTAAACGTATCTGAAATTAAAGCACCGGCTTCATCTCTGCTTTTTTTCTTTCTCTGTGCCGGGTTGCCCTGATGTCTTTTCACTGATATTGTCTAGTTGTGCATAAATTATGATTATTTGTATTCAACCCGCAAACATAGGTAAGAGCGAGCGCGTGCGCCGGCGCAGATGCGGGAACGCATGACATGTGCTTACACTGCTCTGCGTTTATATATTTTTATTTATTTTTTTATAATTAGCCTGTATTTAGCCTTTATATAATATGTGCGTTCATGTTTCGATTTTTCTGTTTATGGAAAATTTTGATAGGGTGGCAGGTCTCTACAAATAAATAAATGTATGGGAAACAGATCTTACAGCGCAATAACCTGAGAGTCCAACTTCATTACTCTTCATTAGCAGCGTTTGTAGCTGGTTTGTAACCAGACCAATAAACAAACATAACAGACTAGTTAACTTTCGTCCAGGCGCATGCGCCCGATGAAACCGTCCATACACAGTTCACCCAATAACAAAGTGAAAGTAAAAAACAAGCACAAATTCAAACGCGATTTTAATACCTAACCTAATTGACAGTGGCTCCCCGATGCCCGACAATTACAGAATTGCCCAAACATATCTGTGAAAGAATACAAAAGCATTTAAATATATATTTCCTACCATAGCCCGACGGGCAGGGCTGAGATGGACTTTGGTAGCCCGACTGGAAGACACAATAGCCCGGGACGTCGGGCTAGCGATTTTGCGAGCCCTGTGATAACAATTAACTACGCATAATTGCATACAAGTAACCTAAACTCTAATCATATGGTAAGTACACATTTACTGTATCATATGATCATATGATAAGTAACAATTAATATTACTGACACCAGCAAATGACACTTTAAAATACAGTGTAAAAAGCCTTATCTACATCTTGGATGGCCTGAGAGTGAGTCAGTTTTCAGCAAATACAAATTTTTAGGTGAACTAGTCCTTTAGGTTTTCAAATCAGTCATGCAGAGAAAGCAAACTGGCACATACAAGCAGATAGTGTGTGCCAGTATTAGGTAGGCGACAGTTTTACTTTGCAAGTTACATATTTCTCAAACCCACGCTTTGAAAACGCTGGTCACTCAGTTGAAATTGTACCCGTTATTGGTTTGAACTTTTAAGTACATATTTCCATACAGAAGAGCGTGCGTCTAGTGCGCCGAACATGTAGAATATTAAAATCCAGGAGTGTAGAGTTTCTGAATGTTGAGGCTGGAAAATCCACTGTAATCATTTTCAAAAGGTGCGCTGCGCTTGTTTGGTGTGCACTTGGTGAATGACTCAAAAGGTGTGTTTGCTTTAGCATTATTAAATATATTTTGATCCGCTGGTGACCTTGAGGCTTCATCTGGAGCCAAAGGTCTGGTGGCCTGTACCTCAGTCATCCCTTACATATAGTATGCATTGGTTTGTTAGGACTAGCTGCCTCTGTAGAAGTGTTGGCTTATGAATGTGTTTCTCAGTGTCTCCTTTTCAGTCGTTGCATTTTTGTGTTGCATAATCAGTGGGTGGAACCGAGGACTTGCCAGGTGGACTCTGCAGTAATACTTGTGAAAGTCTTTATTTTAAAGGCTTAAGATTGCCAGCCTGCAGTTCATAATCAGCATTACATCTCCATACACGGCCTATTCTCTGTAAAATAAATGTAAATGCATAGAACAAGAATCTTTTCATCTTTTTGTCTGACAAGATTGACAAAATGCCCCAGATAATCAATGTGCTTGAGTATCAATGAACTTGGTAAAGAGTGCAAGAGGAGCGCGAGACAGTGGGAAATGCAAGCATAAAAAAATAAATAAAAAAATGTAACTGCAGTTTTGGAGAAAAATGATCATATAATTGCTCTAGTTGGCGACTGGTTGTGTAAAGTGTTCATGAAAGTGTAGCAGAGAAAGTGCAATAATGATACATTTATTTGAACATTCATCTGATTAACTAAAGGAATTAAAATCATCTTCAGTACTCGTCTGCATGTATTTTCGGCTATAATGTTTTCTCTGTGCCATCCAGAGGTGTGTAGATATTAGAGTTGGAACAGGAATGAGGTTAATATTCTGTCTTGCATTAATATTTTAGCTTATGTCTATTCAAGATGTTACGGCCCAGGGGAGCATTTCCCAAAAAGAATGGTTAGCCTATTATGGTCGCAAGTTCAGTCGTTACTAGCATAGTTCGGTGTTTCCCGAAAACATTTAAACAAACATTCGCAGTCAACGTCACAGAACCTCAACTACAGCTTTGGCCCTGCGGTTAGAAGCATAGTTAGATATATGGGCTTTAATAAACATGGTCTTGGGCACAAGAAGCAAACTAACATGCATTACTATCTTTATCTTACATTCTATCTAAATATAAAATGCATTTTAATTACGTATTTTTGCAACTAAGGGAACCCCGAAGTATGACGTAAGAGGGAACCCGCGATGATGAAGGTGTGTCCAAACCTTTGGCCTGTACTGTACGTTTGTGATGTTGACTGCGAATGTTTGTTTGAACTATGCTTTCAGGAAACACTGAATCTTTGAACTGTACTGGTAATGACGAAACTTGTGATCATAGTAGGCTAATCATGTTTTTGGGAAACGCACCCCAGGTCGGAGGACGCTTAGGGGATGAGAGAAATCTACTTTCACTATTATTTAATACATTTGTAATTTATACCTTGCCTTGATTTTAACTTGTAAGTATTGGAGAATTATTATGGAGGTAGATGACGTTAATGAAAGAATACAATTGCATTTCACCAATAAGGTGAGAACCAGGACCATTATGAAAGTGAATATACTTGATTTAAAGAAATTAATTGAAACGTGTAGTGTAGTAATAATAGTAAATTGTGGTCGTAATGATGACAGTTTTGCTTACAAAAAAGTATCTGTTCTGTGCTCTGGCATGGTTATCGTTAACACTTCATGCATACTTCGCCCAACCTCAAATGAAACTTTCCCTAGCTGGCTCACCTATTCTAACCAGGCGATGAACTTTGGCATGATTTGCTTAGCTGTCCCTGGCCCTGTTGGAAGTTGTTTTTTTGTCTGGGTTCCCCTCATATAAGTCACATTCCAGGGGCTAAATATCACATTATTGGGATTGCTTCAACCAGCGGACATGAAAAACACATGATAGAGCATTAAAGTAGCCCAATTTGGCAATTTACTCATTTCCTTAGTTAAGGAAATTACTAAAAATAATAATATTTATGCTTAGATGCACATATGCAACAACATAATCTGATACAACAGGAATAAAGTCACAAATCCGAGTCATCTCAGCAAAGCAGAAGTGCTCACTATCACACATTTAGACTGATTTGTAAACAATGCTTGAGAGAAATGGTAATACTGTGTATCTGGAATGAATTTTAGATCTTTAAGTCCATCTCATGAAAAATCGGAGCAGAAACAAAGGTGTTATATTTATATTTTTGTTGAGTGTAATATTTATTATTATTATTCAATACATTCATGAGCCTATTTGTAGTGTGCCACCCACCCAAGAATAGTAATAAGTTTTGTGCTCAGCTTTCAAATCTGTCATAATATTGTGATTACTGGGTGACTGTGCACTACAAATAATAAATAGATTTGAAGACGTAAAGGGTTATTTCCAATCTTTTATTATACTGTAAATGAAACATCCTGTAAATAGTCACTTAACATTATTTACCTCATAAAAGACTCATGTTAAGGAGTGGGAGACCAATTTAACAAGAATGTTTTTGCTTTTTATTAATGTTATTCATGCAATATACTTGCTACCACTTTATTCTCCAAATTCGATGATTTTTATATTATATGTCTACAACCTTGCTTGCCGAAGAGACATGGGAAAAAATATGTAACAGATGTCTCTGGGTTCAGATTCAGCTGAAAATGAAGTATTGTACTATATAGAAATGTGTGTGTGTGTGTGTGTGTGTGAGTGCACATGTAAGACATACATGTAAAATAAGCATTGCAACATCAATGCCACTATACAGAGTGGAGATGATGTTATAATGCTTATTTTACATGTATGTCTGAGTGTAGAGTGTTTGTGTCATGGTATTTGTGTATATGTAAATGTGACAGTCTGATGTTTGAATGTCTGTTTCAGTCTCTCCAAAAGACAAAAGTCTCCAAAGAGCGACAGCCAGATGGAGAGAGAGTAAAACACAAATGACAAGAAATAGCACAGAAAAAAAGGAGAACGACAGGCAAATGTGCTGAAACCGGAGGACAGTAATGAAAATGGAGAGGTTGGATTGGGAGAAAGATATCTGTATGGTAATGCAGGGAGACTGGTTGTTTCCTATTTGGGTTGCAATGGCTGTTCTTCGTACCATTTTGACATCATCTCTAACCAACTAAACAACACTCTGCTATTAAAGATGCCCTTCACCTGACGCACTCCTTTTATGTCCTGATGACACAGGCTATATGAAATGCAAAACAGGAATCCATAGAGAATAGATCTATTGAGTTGGCAAGAAAGCATCTTTAAACAAGTCAAGTCTAAATTTAGCTTCACGTTACTTTCATTTGTCGTTTAAACATACATTACTATTCCAAAGTTTGGGATCAGTAAGATGCTGTGCTTTGGCACTTTTTCTATTCAAAATCTTTGAAAAAAAGTACTACAATTTTCACAAAACTACTATTTTTAACTATGACAAATGTTACTTGAGCACAATCAGCATATTTGAAGGATGTCCTGAGACTTAGGACTGGAGAAATAAAGAAATCACAGAAATAAATATATTTAAACATTAAATACTGATCTTACCGACCCCCGAATTTTAAGCATTAGTCCAATTTTACAACAGTAAAACACTTCATTTATCCAATCAACTCCATGTTAAATGCAACTCAGTCATGCAAAAAGTAGGAAAACGTTCAAAAACATGGAATGCAAAGACAAATATAGTAGTGGTAGTGGTCAAATGTGCATGAGAGATGCATGGGTGTCGTATTTTAATGGAATGTACTGTTGTGTCTAGTGTCGTGTAGGCATTTTCATACAATCTTAACAGTATCTACATTGGGAACTAAAAGTGCTTGAGGGAAGCTCCTCCTGAGCCAATCCATGCAGGCCTTGGTTGCAGCAGTGGGGAAAGCCTGTGGTTAGGCTATCATAAATGTAGACGCCACCATCAAGTTTGCATGCGGTAAACTATAACGTTCATCCTGAAACAGCATGTGGTAGCTGCTTTGCTTGCCAGAAAAAGAACCCATTAGCTTCCTTTCAACCTGAAAATAAGCTGCTTGTGAATGAACTGATCCGTCTTAACCCTTCATGAAAAGATTAATTAGTTTTAATGGTTATGTGAGATGCTGTAGGTTGGAAACTTTACTCTTTAATGCTATTTAAAGGATTGAATTTCATTACTAAATTAAAAACTGTTCTTGTGACTTGCCTTGCTATAAGGCACTGGAACACAGCATTAATGGAAGGGATTGGGAATGTTAGAGGTCACCTGATCTTGAGGGTCAATCATTAGTGGCCAGCGGCGCCCCCGCATCACAAGGATTCCATTCTCTGTAGAGACATTGTCCCGCGGCAACCCTTCAGTATTCCACTGTCGGATCTCGTAGGAATCTCCTAGAATGCTGATAAGACTGAAGTTTTCACTGATTGGGATTCCCAACTTTTTACAGCGGGTGATCCAGTGATCTATAAGCTACACAACAACAAAAAAAGCTCATTAATCACATGCACATTTCCCAGGAATAAGTGTTGGTATCCTGTAAGCTAAAGGGAAATGTCATAATTCTGTAAGGTGGGAATTTGACATAAGCCATGATTAAGAGGATAAGGCAGGCTTGACTTTAAAAACTTGCCAGATAATGTAATATACTCAGTGACATTTTATAATTAAGGCATGCTGTGGAATGAGATTTAATACACTACCAGTTGTCTGTAATGGGAGGTGAACGCTCCGTAATAAGCCACACATGCAGCAGCGATGAACACATTTCCAATGACGTTGTGGATTTCCTGTTCAAAAAAAGTTATGCTTTCCTGCCATCGCACCTGCTCGTCTCCCAGAGCAGATGTTAACTTTCCCGAACGGCCCAAGCGTATTTCAGTCAGAACCCTGGTTTTATCTACAACCCACAAAAACACAGTTACACATACACACAGATAAATCTAGTCACATTGTGTGGCATCTGTTAAAATGTCATTTTAAAAAATGTGTCTGGAGACCACTGCAACCTGTTGTGACATGTGGTTTTCATAGTAAGAGTCTATTTAATGTCAGCTTTCCCTTAAAAACCAATTTGAACTAAGCTTTTGACAACTCTTAAATATTTTCCCTGAATGTAAGAAAGTTAGAATTGGCCACAAGAGTGCGATAATACACATAATGAGGCAGTAAAAGCGAATTCACTTTGCGCAATAATCCAAGAATAACCAATCTTCAATCCTCTACTCAAATCCATTATCCTTTTTTAAATCCCTTTATTTGGCCCCAATACGATTTCTTGCTTTTTGTTTTTGCATTATTATCATTTAGCACACTTAGTGATTCATTTCAACAAATTCAATAATTATGCAGGCATGGAAGCTATTTTTTTTTTTTTTATCTCTCTCTTTCTCTCACCCAGCATCTCTTTCTCAGCCACACTGGACTGAAATTGCTCCTGTAAAGCTTTGATTTGGTTCTCCACCTCTTGTAATTTTTTCTGCTTTTCTTTCAAGGTGTACAAAGTTGCATCTAACTCGGCCTGATAAAAACAAAACAAACTAATGATAACAGCAAACAATACAGTTACACACACATAATGGGATAAAAATGATCTAAATATCATTCTCACCTGAGCACCAGCCAGTTTTTCTCGTTTTGGTCCAACCTCTTTCAGAACTCTTGAGTACAGGTCCATGGCTCTTACCCACATACACATGGACTTGCAGGCCTTGGAAACTTTTTCCACTTTCTCAGGCACAAAGTCTGGATTAGTAATGTATTTCTGCAGCTTCTGTAGAATCTGAGATTTGATATTGTCCTTGTCATAGTCCATTAGCTTTTTGAGGAAGTTTCCATCACCCAGGAGTTGCTTTGCACTGGCCCAGTCTGTCCTAGTTGAGCGTAAACAAAGGAATAACAGAAAGTGAAGTCTACAGTTACTGTAAAAACTAAAACAATAACTCAAAATCATGAATAGCAAGTTTGTCACTTGTTCTTTTCTTTAGGCAAATCATTATAGTTGGTAATATCTGAATGTTCAAAATAACACAACACATCCTCTCCACCAACCCCTTAATTACATTATTAGATTTAGCACCAGCTGGATGAGTACACAGCTGGAAATATAAAACAAAGGTGATTACAGTAACACAGGATTTAACGCAGGCAATTTCCAGTTACACTAAAAACATATCATATGAAATTAATTCATAAATATTTAACACATGAAAACCAGACAATATAGAGAAGGTGTCTAATTTTATACTGGAGTTAATATTTTAAAATGTTTATACAGAGCAATTACAAGTCTCTCATATTAAACAGGACATTGCAATAACACTAAGTAATATTACAAGTCATTGTGTTATAGTCAATATGAAATGTTCACATATTTCCCAGTGAAACTGAATATTCAATACAAAAAGGCCTGATTTTATCCATTGGAAATTAACTGGATCCTGAAAGTGGACTATATAAGTGGTTGAAGGGTAAAATATAGTTGAATTATTCACTGTAAGAACAGGAACGCGTATTAAGAAAGTAAATGGGGTCAATTCTGATTGCATGTTCAGTTTAAACTCTACTAATCTGCCACGTAGATGCAGCATAGGTTAAATATCATGAGCAAATTGAACAATTAGAAGGATAAAAGAACTGCAGAGAGAGAGTGAGGTGAGGAGACAGAAACACAGATTGTTCAGTCTGTCTTATAACATTTTAAACACCCATTAAATTGTTGTCTTATAAAGTTAATAATGAGTAGCTCTGTGGCAGATGATGATGATGCTGAAAGTAAGGAGATGAAGGAGAAGGATTAGATTGATGACTGAGTGAAAAGAGCACAGATGCTCCACAGTCAGGCAATCTGATGTTAATATGGCCAGCACGTACTGTGTCACACTGTAGAGGGTCTCAAAGCCAGAGGGGGTTTATGATGTGTGAGAACTTGTTTTTGTGCAACTATATTAGATATCTAAAAAGATTTAATACCAACATTTTATAAACCAGCATTTAAAATCATATCATTGCCTCAGAAAGACTGCAAACAGTTTGTAAATGTCACAAAAACAGTAATTTATAATTTAATATGATTTATTTATACTTCTTTAAGGTTTCTAAATTGAATTTAGCCCTGTCTATCATCAATCACATGCTCAATGCAATGGCAATGCAGTTCTTTTTTCTCTAAAAGCCTGGCAGGCATCAGTAGGACAGGTGTCTGATCACAGCCGCATCAACTTGGATTAAATGTGATTCTGCACAGTCCCCCTGGAGCAACATAGGGTTAAATATGCATGCAGTCATTTTTTCACCATTAAAACATTTTACCCCTGTAGAAATTATTGTTTTATTAATAAACAGATTTTAATTATGTACACCCATATGACATGAAGGTCTATATGTACACACATTTAATATGACATAATATAATTTAATGATTAGTGCTTTCAAATGATTAATAGCGATTAATTGCATCTAAAATAAAAGAATTTGTTACATTAGTATATATAAATACAGACACATACAGTATATATTGTGAAAATATTTACGTTTATATATTTATATATTCACATTCTTATATTTTATATAACATTTCTGGATTTAAGAACTCCTCCAGCACTCTTTATAATACAATATAATATAAAGTTTGAACTCACTTGTTGTTGAGCAGGATGCACACCGCCTCCATCACAGTCATGACGAGGTCTGGTGGTTTGGTAAAGACACGGATTTCTGATATGTCAGCTTTATCCAGGGCATTCAAGGCCTTGTTGGCACTGTCGAGTGCAGGCAGAGCCTCATCCAAATCTCGCTGAGCATCATCTGCAATGGCTTGAGTCTCTTCTGCTTTTACCTTAGCTAAAGCTTCATCGTCTGTCACAACTCTACGCACCTACAGGTAAGAGTTCCAAAACAGCAACTGTTAATGTCAGAAGTCATACTTCCTCAAAAAATTGAAGTATAAAATTAGGAGTTCCTGTGAAAACAGATGGGGAATTGTAAAATTATTAGTAATACACATACCTGATCAGCATTCTCTTGATCCACAGCAAGTTTTTCCATGAGAGCATTGACATCGATTGATTTTTGTTCAAGCACAGGTTCCAAAGCAGAGAGGTCTTTCTTCATCTTATCAACTAGTTCATTTGTCTCCAGCAGTTTAGTAAGACCATTCTTCACACGATCTCTGGCCTGTGCAGACAAGCACACATTATTTTTCACCTTTCTGTTTGTTTAGCTCTGATGTGTCCTTTACTCTAACTAATATATCATCCATTTGACACATCGCTGGCTTTAAAATTTTAAACGTTTTTTTTTTCCCTTAAAAACTGCATGTAAGAAGTAATCATGTAACATCAATAATTTATGCATCTATGAATCAACCACAGCCCTGTCTCCTCACCGCCTGCAGCTGCTGTCTCTTTTCTCCCAGCATGCTCAGGTACAGGTTAATGAGCTCTAAATAAGAGGTGGGCGTTGTGTAATAGTGTCTGCGCAGTTCAGAGTAAAAACGTTCCGCCATGTCAGTCACGCTAACATGGATCTCCACACACATCTCTGAAAAACACTGCTTCATCTCTTCACTGCCAAATTCCACGTTCTGGAAGAAGGTCTGGGACACAGATAGCAATGCTTCACGGGGCCACTGAAAAATAAACATGGAAAGAAAGAGAAAATTTTCATGATGGCAATGTAACAATTTGTAAAAACATTATAATTGAAAAGATGTTTAAAGTGCCCCTATTATGCCATTTTAACGGTTGCTTATATTGTTTTATGAGTCTCTTAAAACAGGTTTACATGTATGCAAGGTCAAAAAACACTTCTCCAAAAATAGATTTAATTTTACCCAATTTCTAAATGATTCGTAAAACGACTTGTGTGAAGCAGTTCGAAGAATCTGTCTGTATAAATCCCTTCTTCCTGTGAGCTCTCACTGCTGTAATTGGTCAGATGGCGCAGTGCTTTATGATTGGTCTACCGCTGCAGCGGTACACAGAGCTTGTACCAAAACTACACTTTCTGACATTACTAGAGGTGCTTTCTGAAAGAATACGTCAACTACTGTAGTTAGCAAGGACTCCCGTGGAAAGTGCTTTTGTAAGTGAACCTCTAGGTTGTGAACATCAACATTGTATAATGCACAACACTGCGTTAAGCCATCGTTTATCATACTTAAACTAATGAGACAGACAGTAAAGCTGCATCAATCACAATGTTTAGACTACATTAGGCCCTCAGCTGAACAACAGAAACGAAAGTTAGCCGGTTACCAAGACATGTGCAGGGTTGTTACACAACATAAACACAAATACGTGTTTTGAATGATCACTAGAAAATACAATCATCAATTATTACTTACTTAATTCGCGTTATACTCCAAGATTGGAAAAGCAGTTATTAGTAAAATGACGCGAACACAACAAGAGATTACACTGCTGAGTTGTTGTTGAAAAAATAAAAGAAACCGCTCATTCTTTGTAGATTCATTTTTCAGAAGGGCATATAAAACAAATTTACTCTCACAGGACACACCTGTTAGGAGCCGCACCTCTGTGGCGCGTTCAGAACGGCACCGGGTTTTGGTTCATTACTGGCCTATTTAAGCTGGCGATCCTAACTAACTCCTTGCGAAGTTTTGCCGGTTACTCATGCTGCAATCCAGAGTGTTTATTCATCTTGTTGGATTTATTGTGTTTGACCCTGCCTCGCCTTTTCGAGTACGAACTCTGCTGCCTGCCCCGAATTTTGCCTGGACTGTGTTATTCTTGTGGATTACCCTTCTTGTACCCAATGCCTGTGAGTTTGACCTGTCTGTTTGTTGTGTTTGGGTAAATAAAAACACGCTAATGGATCCGAACTACTCAGACCCATCGTTACAGAAAACTTCGCCACAACAGGATCCAGCGGTCGTTGACCAGCTAGCTCAGGAGGTTTCCAGCCAAGCCAGCATGCTCCTTGCTCACCACCAACAACTGGAAATGCTGTCAGCCCTGACCGAGGAGCTGGTCACCTCGATGTGCGCTCTCATCGCAAGCCAAAGGACGCCCCAGAGGACAAACTGATGACGCTCAGACAAGGCAGTGCATCAGCGGAAGACGCTTTACCGCCGCGCCTTGAGTGACGAGCTCCAGTCAGAGCTCGTCTGCCGAGATGAGGGCTTAACCCTGGACACCTAAGTGAACTTGGCCATCTCCCTTGATAATATGATATGCTCCCGGAGGAGCCGACGCAGCCCATGCATTTTCCTGCCTCCATTGTCTGTCAACCCTCCAGAACCGATGCAGATTGGTGTGACTCAACTCTCTCTGGAGGAGCGCAACCGCCGGATGCGCAAGGGACTGTGCCTTTACTGCGGTCTTGCTGGTCATCTGTGCCTGAACTGTCCCACCAGGCCGGAATGTCCTGAGAAACCTCAGGTGAATGAAAATTTGACTAATAGCACCCTTGAAGTCATGGTGGAAATGAGTTATGATGATGTCATTGGAACCAAGGCTTTGATAGATTCAGGGGCTGCGGGGAACTTTGTGGAACTTTCCTACCCCTGCGCAAACTCCCCACTGCCTGGGAGACCGCAGAGCTCCTAGTCGAACAGCTCTTCAGATTCTACGGCCTTCCTGAGGACATTGTGACAGATCGAGGTCCCCAATTTACCTCCCGGGTTTGGCAGGCGTTCTGCACGTCCTTATACATTAATGTCAGATTAACCTCCGGATACCATCCGCAGTCAAACGGCCAAGCAGAGAGGCAGAACCAAGAACTTTCCAAATACCTTCAAGCCTACAGTCACCCCGAAGATTGGAGCAAGTTCCTCACCTGGGCAGAGTACGCCCAGAATTCTCTTCGCAAGCCGGCCACCGGGCTCACTCCATTCCAAGTAGTCTTAGGATTCCAACCATCCTTGTTCCCGTGGTCGGGCAAACCTACCCAACTACCAACAGTGGATGCCTGGACACAACGCAGTGAAGAGACTTGGGACTCAGCTCACGTACAACTCGCCCAGGCCATCCGGCGGGGACAACTTCAAGCCGACCGACATCGACGACCAAGCCCCACTTACAAACCCAGGCAGTGGGTGTGGCTCTCCAATCTGGACCTACGCCTCCGCCAACCCTGTAAAAAGCTCTCCCCCAGGTACGTGGGCCCTTTTCGCATCATTAGACAAATTACTCCTGTGTCTTATTGTTTGCAATTACCCAATACTTTCATGTGTTTCATGTGTTCATGTGTTTCAGGAACGAGGGGCCTAGACAAGGTCGCGGCTGACAATATCCCTCCCCTCATCATCGACGGCGAGGTGGCATACCGGGTTCAAGACATCCTGGACTCTCCGCGCCAGGGCCGTGTAATCCAGTATCTTATCGACTGGGAAGGATTTGGTCCAGAGGAGCGGTCCTGGGTTAATGCTCAGGACATCCTGTACCCCGCGCTCATTGAAGCCTTTCACCGGAATGACCCCGAGAGACCGAGACCTCGGCCTCGGGGTAGGCCTCGGCGCCAGCCTGGACCCAATCGAAAGGGCTCAGTTATGAGCCACAGCTCTGTGGCGCGTTCAGAACGGCACCAGCGGGAACCCTCTCCCGAGTATTAGTTTCCACCCGGACCTCAAAAAACCGAACACCCCCCCCCCGCTGTGTTCAGTTCCAGGTTTTGGCTTATTCCTGGCCTATTTAAGCTGGCGATCGGAACTAACTCCTTGTGAAGTTTTGCCGGTTACTCATGCTGCAATCCAGAGCTTTTATTCATCTTGTTGGACTTATTGTGTATGACCCTGCCTCGCCTTTTCGACTACGAACTCTGCTGCCTGCCGAACTTTGCCTGGACTGTGTTATTCTTGTGGATTACCCTTCTTGTACCCAAGGCCTGTGAATTCGACCTGTCTATTTGTTGTGTTTGTGTAAATAAAGACACGCTAATGGATCCGAACGACTCAGACCCATCGTTACAACAGCGTCTTCTTGACATGATGTAATCCAGGTGGAAATTGTACTGTTTTTTGGATGGGCAAGTTGTTCACGACGTAGAACGTGGGCGGACATTATGCAAATAAGTTACTTTGTGACGTGAATCAGTAACAGAAAACGATGAAAATTGCTGACGACTCGTTTAGGAGAATGTGAGCCGACTCTTTTTTTTTATATACAATAACTTTATTTATCGTGCACTGTCGGCGTCACACCTTTGCAGATAGTTTATGTTCACATACAACTACATGACACACTACATGAACAATCATGTTTAAAAAGGCATAATAAGGGGCACTTTAAAAAAACTCACATTGTGTCATTTTTGGGTGCACTATTTAAATGTTAATTTCCTTTCTCTGATTATTTATGTAATGTATTGGCATCCAAATGTACAAAAATAGCATGCAGATTGCACAAAAGAAATAATAGACTATTCTTCCATTTCATTCTGCAAGAACCATAGCGGTCACCTTGAAATTTGCGGGGCAAGTGCGTTTGTGTGTGTATGCAAGTAAGTAAACACACACTGATGGAAACAAATAAGCAAATAAAAGCAGGTTGAACAGACATACGGGCTTGCTGCTTAACATTAATGAGCAGCTGCAGTTGGACAGCACAGAGCCATTTATCACACCCACAAACACAACACTACAATGGACAAAACAACAAATAAAATCAATACCCTACATGCAAACAAACCACAAACCCCCCCTACACAGTTTATAGTAATTAGCACAACACCCCTTTCAACCAAACGGCTCACAGAGGTCACTGACCATGCGTCTCATTAGATAAGAAAATTAAACAAAAAAAAGGCCAGTAAAGAGGGATTGAATGATAGACACACACTGTCTGTATGTGTGTGAAGATCTGAAGCCCCCTCTCTTTTCCATCACCTTCTCTGAGTCATTCTAAAAAAAGTACCAATTGTGTCCACAATCTGATGAAAAGCGCAAAAACAATGCTTTAATTATATTGAATTATCAATGTATTCTATATATAAAAATATTATTTTATGTCATAAGGATGTGGTTTATTTTTTTATAAATATTTATAAGAGGTATATATATTTTGCATTTCCAAATAGCCAGTAATTTTTGCATGCATAAAAAAGGTTGTAAATACGACAAAGATTATTGGAGATTATTAATCTGACAAGAAAATATAATTGATTTATTTATTTTTTTACTTTGCAAAATAAAAGTTACATTTAATTACAAAACTGTGCAAATGTAACAAAAAATGTCTACAATTTTTTTAATATATATTTTGTACATATCTGTGTTAAATGCAACAATTGCAGATAATTTTTTAAATATGTAATTATTATTATTATTGTGAAAAATAATATTTTATTTACATCCGTGAATTGTAATTCCCCTATCACCTCAACATACATATATATATATATATATATATATATATACATATATATTATATTTATTTATTTATTTTTTATATATATTTTTTTTTTCATTTTAAATTGACATAATGAACAGAAAGTAACCATTTACATTTTCAGGAGTTTCTATTCAATATTGTAGCAGAAAAACTGATATGGATTGACTGTAAATTAGCACTCTTGGAATGTCACTCAGTCAAGGAACAGAACTATTGTATAATAGCTTTTATTAATTTAGCTTGAGATAGCAGTATGCATATCTTTACTTGAAACATTCTTTGGTTTAATTTCATAGGTTTCATTTACTTATTTTACATCTCCCTCTCCATTTCTCTCTCTAAGGGCCTAAACCAACACCAGTAAAAAATCACACTGATATACCATTAGACATGAGAAAATCAGCTACTGTCAAGAGCCCTGATCCCAACCACGATTGCTGTAAAAACAGAGAACTGAAGCAACGGACTTGAAGAGGTGAGTAAGGGCGGAATGCATAAGTAGCTTTTTTAAAGCATATACATGAGCAAAAATTAGAGTTGCTCCTTATCATCTTGGTGTACTGCTGCCTGTCTTGCATAAGTGACTCTTTAATATGCATATTAGGGACTGGGGTAGCAATTTTCCTTATCAATGTCCCATGCCATTACTGAACAGATTGGCCATGGAGATGTGCTCATATTCCTGATGTAAACAAAAACTAGACAGGTCAATTGAAGACACTTTTTTTCACATTTTTAAGAAATATTTTCCTTCAACACACAATTATTTGGTTTGGTCTCATTTCAAAATTGTGTAATAGAAATAATGTAAGAGATATATAGAGATTTTTTTTTAAATTGCCTGTACAGTAGATGCAGCTCTTTTGAAATGTAAGAAATGTTCATGCGCATCAAATCAGCATATTAAAATGGTTTCTGAAAGATCACGTGACTAGAGTAATGATGCTAAAAATACAGCTTTGACCTGAAAGGAATAAATGACAATTTAATTTATAAATTACTATTCAATATTCAATAAAAATATTCAATAAATTTTTTTTTAATTATTTAATATTATAACATTACTGCTTTTACAGTATTTTTGATCAAATACATATCCTGATGACCATTAAAACCACTGAAGACTTTAAAAACCCCTAACTGTGAACAGCAGTCTATACACTCAGGATGTCCACGGGCATTTCAGAATTACTGCAGAAAGCAATGTGCATGACACATTGTTGCCCATCTTGCAGGTCGATTAAAACTCTGCCTACCACCTGCTTTCTGTAAATAGCACTTATTTATGAGAAAAAGCCACATCTGTAATAAGCATTTGCCCGTGCTGGTGCATATTTAAATTTAGTCATTGTTATTCTTTTTATTGCACACATTTCCTCTCTATGAAAATGATTTTATAGAGAGCAAATGTGCACAGCAGTAGAAAGAATAACAATGACTTCATTTACATGTGCATAGTAACACCGTGCATGGTTAAGTTTGGTTTTGGGGGGTACAGGCAGGGGTTTGCATGCGCAGCAGTTTAGTGGTAACGTGTTTAATAAATTCACCACTTAGGGATTTTGGTTTGGAAAAAGAGTGTTAAAAGACATGAAGAAATGGATTCTGACCTGTACAAACCAGTCAATGGTGCAGCAGTTAACTAGCGATGGGAACATGCGGCAGCGTGAGCGGAAGGAGTCGCCCACAGGGCTCATACACAAGACTATGTGCAGCTTCTCACGCACACGAGAGATAAAGAACTGGAAGACCTGAAGACACAAAGACAAACAGAGGTAAAACAACTGACATATAAACAGAATTGCAGTGCTGCTGAGAATATATAGCGACATTCTGCATTTGGTTATGTCTTGGTTATGGCCATGTTGTAGGATTGAATGGTTGTTGGTTGTGTCATGTACCTCATCCCTATTTCCCTCAGAGATGCCAGCCTCTTTAGCCTTGGGGCTAATGGCAGCCAGCACCTGTTTCAGTTCATCCTTCTCAAAGAGGTTTGGTACTTCACCGGAGTTAAGCATGTTATTAATATCCTCCAGGAACTCTTCTACCACAATCTAAAACATATGAGAAAAACAAATTGCATGGTCAAACTAACACTGGTGCATGTTATTAATATCATGTTAATACTATGACTGTTCAAAAGGTGGTCGTATTGTACTTTAATGCTTGTTGCCATTTGCATCAGTCCCTTGCATACCTCTTTAGTGTGGTTTATAAACAGCTCTTACTTATTGGCCTTCATTACAATCTCCAGCCTAAGACTGATGAGACACAGGTCAGCTTTTTGAGAATTTTTGCTAGGTAACTTTTATGAGCAATGTTTCTTGGGCATTTTCCCCATTCTGAATGGGTAACCAATTTTATTTGCATATGTTAGAGAGTTCATGGAACCTGTTTCTCACTTGCTTGCCCACTGATGGCAGCACTGCCCAAAAAGTTGCCCTGTGTATTATAAGCATAAATCTCATTTTCACCCGGGTAACGGCACCATGTACTGAAACCCCTGTAATTCTTATTAACAAGCATTCTCAGCTTTCAACTGGCATAGGAGGCAGGCACACTGTTAGCCTCTTGCCTCAGATGCTAACATACCACTTGAGATTATGGGAGTGAGGATTAATTGGCCTCCCTTACATACAATTTTGTTCAGTTCTATGTATGAACTCTGCATCCCTACATTTATATTTTGTGTGCTATTCACTGGCCAAAAGAAGAAAAAAATATAAAATAAAAACGGTAAAAGATTTTGATTCATTGATAGCATGATTTATGTATGTATTTATTTGTATTACAGGATGTATATATATACATATAAATATATATAAATCATGATTACAATTGTATTCATTTATTCTTTCTTTTTTTTGTTAACTGTTCCTTTCATATGTTAAATCCAAAAAATAAAAAATAAAAATATAACACACACACACACAAACACACACCTGTGGGTTGGTACTCCAGGTATTGAATTTAAACCGAAAGGTCAAACACCCTCTAAGGGCAAGTTTAAATAACAATGTTTCAACAGTGAGTGACTATCTATCAAAAACACTGAAGAGTATTTACTCCCTTCAGTCCATGAAAACACAATAATAAATGACATTTAAAACAGCCTATTAAATCAAACACTCCGAATCTCATTAGCAATTAGCCCTACAGATGGGCACACAAACACACACACCTCAAAACATATATCTCTTGTCTATAGCACCAGCTTGTGTCTGTCTCGTTAGGAACTGTTCATGAGATAATTTAGAGGGTCATTATTGCTGCAGAGACTGAATGCTGAATCACAAAACAGTAGAAGTCTCTGCTTTCACAAGACAGTATTACAACACTGGCAGAGGGCCCGGAGTCATAACAGAGATGACCTACTGTCTACTCCACAGCTCAGAGAAAACCTCTCTGCATCCAGATTCATATCCACCAATCAATAAATCATACCCCGTGAATTGGTTGCAAGGAGTTTTGGTGAGGTGTGGTTTTGGGTTATGCTAGGGCAAACATTCCATTTTACAAACTTAAACACACAACAAAATATATAAAAAATAAAAAACAACAATTGTATCATAAACAAGTTTTTTTTTGGCTCTACCTGTGTGTCTGTAAAGAGAAACACCATGTCCTGGCCTTCCACTCCTGCCATTTTGTAAAGTTTACGCAGGTCTTCGTGGAAGCTGTCATAATTATAACCACGGCTTAACTCAATTTGAAAGCAGCGGTAACCACACATGTGAGCCGCCAAACGTGTTAGAGATTGCTTTCCTGTGCCGCCCACTCCAACTAACAGGGCATTTCCACGTTCTTGGCGAATCATGCGGGCGATTCTGTATGAAATAGCATGAATAATAGTGAATAGTATGAAAAAGAAGGTCAGTTGGGCGAATGAACAAAACATTCCATTAGTAAACCAATCCAGATGCCGAACATGAATGGCGTGGTCATCTGAACACCTGCTTTTGTGATCACCAGATAAAAAGACAAGCTGCTTGCTTACCTAGAAACATGTTCAATGGCATCTTGGAAGAACACAAGCTTGGTTTCTTTGGAAAAGGTCGTGTTGTAGTCATCCAGGTAGTCTTGCAGTACCTGGCGAATTTTCTCCATGTCTGTTAAATCCTCATAGACACGGTCAGCCTTGTCTGCTCCAACCTGAACAGTTTTAAAAAAAATGTAATAAAAAATATCAAGCACTACCACTCCATTAATAAGGACCATAAACAAAAAGACAAGCGACTGTTATAGCAAACTTTCTTTATATGACTACCTATCTATACTATTGCATTAAACAGTTAACACACACTCTAACAACAAAATTAAAAAAACAGCGACAGACTGTCAGATGCAAAAAGATCACGACAATCCCCAAAATACTTTTACCTTGATGAAATCTCCAAAAATGATGGGCTGATTCACAAAGTACATCGGCTCTATGTTTATGCTGAAATATTTGCCTGTTGGACAAGCAGTTCAGGACATTATTGTTTACTGTAGCAAAAGGATGACAGATTGAGGGCAAAAGAAAAATAAATAGATCACACTGATAAGTCACACTGCACACAAGAAGAATTATAATAATGTTTTATTCTGGCCCACTTTTTCTAAAAATTAACATTTCACAAAATAATGTTTGAAAAATCATTTTAAGGCCGCTATAATGACTTAAGAATATTACAGTATGTATAAATTACATTTATTTTGACAGTATCAGTATATAAAATAAAACAATAATAATAGCAGCAACGACAATAAACAGGTTTATTGATTTTGTGATCAAACATATTCTCTCTATTCAGCTAAGACATTTTAAAATATTATGTATTATAATATTATATTATTTTATTTATTTAAGATTTAAGATGTCTGGACTAAGCTCCTAAAGATTAACAGTGAAAAGGATTCAAAGGTCAGATTCTTACTGGCAATCTCTGAGATCATGGTATGGAAGTAGGTCTTGTCTTCATTGTTGATGAGTCGATCGTGGAACACACGCTGACACTCGTGACAGAACAAACGGAAGATCTGGGTTTGATCTCTCACTGCAGTTGGCTCACACTGCAACATCCCTGCACAGAAACACACACACGCGCAGAAGCAGAGAATGAATATACTTTTTTTAACATTCAGATTCTTCAGATGTCTTTAATTTCTTAGCAAAAATTACTATTAAGTAGTTAGATAGTTAGTAGAAAATTAATTCTAAGTCTACAGATCAGTGAACAGTAACAGATGATCTTGTCTGTGACCTTTGGTTAATAAAAAAAGAATAATCAGATGGGGGCTGTGCTGGTTGGTTTTAGTTTACATTGACAGTATCCCTGTTGAGAGTCTATAGTTCAGCCCCTGGGCGAGTCCTAAACCATAAAAGAACATTTTAATAACTGACAAGGTGCCTATTCAAATTAAGAGAAAGCATTTTTATTGCTCATTTAAGAGCTGCAAATGAAAGAAGCTCTTTACTAGCCTTTGGTGGGTTTAAGCAACAGATGCTGGGACCCTGGGTAGAATTGTTAAAATTTGTATTGCTTTGCATAAATTGAAATTTTGACCAGGTTTTAAATTATTTTAGTAAAATATTTAAAAGACATTCTTTTTAAATTCTTTGTGATTGTTCTCCTGCCTTAAATGCCCTTGTAGGTAAATATGTCTTTGTTTAGTTATGTGTGTGTTTCTTACCCTGCACACATTTAGACAGATCTCTAAGGTTAAAAACATAGTGGGATTTGGCTGGAGTAGGCAGCAGGTCTTCACTCATACGATGGTAGATCTCAACAGCAGCATCCACAATGCTGTCAGATGCCTGCTTCACCGCTGTGGGAAAGTCAGTGAGGAATCCACCCAAAATTGCCTGCAAACATGCACACATGCAAGAATAGTCAGTGTAAACAGCACATGTAGAACTTAGGACAGTAATATTTCTAAGCTGAAAACTTAACGACAATTCAAACATGTTGTGAAATTTCAAAACTGATCCTTTTGAATGTTATTTTTACATGTACAGCTTCATATGGGTTTTCTAATGCAATAGATTTGTTCAGTAGGTCACACAATATGGCGTTGCATTTGTTAGTTGAAGCGCTAGTACAAATCCTGTGAAACTACAGTTTGACAAAACAGCTCAAATCCATATAGTAGAAATTAAAATGGAACAGTTGCAATTTATTTTAATATAATTTGTGCATTCTGAAACACCATTCGGTAAGTTTAGGGTAGGTGTAGGTATAGGAAAATTCCATGAAACACGCAGCAAGGTAGATAATATTGGTGCTACAGACAAATTGCCACAGGTTTGTATTTCCAGTGAGCTTGGGTTGGTTTCTGCTCTGAGTCTGTCAGTTCAGAACCATGGACAGCTACAGCGTTTCAGAACCGAGGATAGCTGCGTTCCAATATCTAATGAGCTACTCTGCCATTATCTTTCTATATAGGAAGTTACTAGAGATGTGGAAAACTGCATAATTTAAAACTCAGCTAGCCGGTAGGTTGACTTAATGAGGAAGTTCAATTACACCGGTGAAGGGTCATGTTTACCGAACACTATTCAGATGCTTAAGGAATTCTTAAGGGTTATTCACATTATACATATTCAGAAACAGCTAGACAAGCATGCAACATCATGGAACATGATGCCATGTATTGTTAAATGAAACCAGAATTGTTTTGTATTTTTTGTTAAAGATGTCAAAAAAAAAACATCTGATAAAAATATAGCTTTACTTTTCAGCTATTTTTAAATTTTTGTATGAACTGTTCCATTTAATTTAAAGAATTCAAAAAAGAAATTTGACAAAAGACTTTGACATCAGCTTGTTGCTTTCTATGTACGCAGCTCACCAGGTTTTGGAGCACATTTTAAGTCAGCTCAAGATCATTGCTTTTTCTAAACCATTGGACTGATTCAGTCTTTGATGTCTCCTGAATCAACAGGGACAGCATGCATCAACTTTAAAGTCAACATGATGAAACAGCGTTGGCAACCCTTTGACTGTCATACATATATGTGACATAATTACGAGTAAAACTGGATAATCAATGAGAAAAAAGTAGGCCAGTATATGTACATAAGTACATGACTGGATGTTACATAGCCAGAAAAGCAAAGAAAAGCTGTTTCAGATGCAAAGCATTTATTATATTTTGACATGTTTATTTTGAATAGCATGTAGCAATGAAATAAGTACAATAAGACCGAAAACATGTCTTAATAATGTAAATGGGTCAATTAATTTTGATTTAATGTGGACTTTAAAAATAAAATGTTCATTCAAAATGAGTGCTACCATATGTCTGACCTTAAAAATCTGTTTGAGGCTCTGCTCAGAGGGCGTTGGGAGGCACAGCATGCTGAAGTGGCGGATAAAACGAGGGGTCACCGGGTTGCGACCTCCACCAGGTGGTGCACAGGCTGCAGCTATGGTCATATCCTTTGGGAAAGAGAAGCAAAGAGAAGAGGGTGAATAAGTGCATAAGAAAAAATATCCGTAATTTAACTTTTTTGACACTTCCACTAATCCCATCAAACCTATACCAGAAGAAATTAATGTAATATTGATTAAAACCCAAATTAGAATGAGAGCATTCATGACAGCTGGAAAACTTAATGACCAATTACTCTTCAAATGACAGAAAAATCATTCAGGAAATGTTGGTGTGTCAAAGTCAAAGCAGAGTCCTATTCAGCCACCAAAGAGCTACACCAACCCAGATGAGTTTCTCCAAGGGCAAAGCACTTTTAAGACTCACAAATCATCCTTTTAATCCTCAGCAGGTTCTTTTCTCATCATATGTCTGCCTTTTATTTATCATAGCTCATATTTGAGATAGTGTATTGAGGTCAACTACATCTCATATCACCATATTTTTTGTAACCTTGCCAAATCGCATAATTGTGACTGTTTATGTTATGCACTTTTATCTTTGTTTGTACGTGTGTGTGTGTGTTCAACAAGCACAGGGTTTACTGTGATGCTGGTGAGTGAAAAATACATAATTAAGAGTCATTCCCGAGGTAAGGCAACATTACAATGAGAGCAACTACTTCAAACATCAAGCATTAGTCCCGCTCATTATAAGATAATCATTACAACATACATTATTTTGCATGCCCATAGAGAGATAGTGGGGCAGAGAGTGAGAAAATGTTTAACGATTAAAGTGCTTGAAACATTTGAAATGTTGTCCCTGAGGTTTCTCCACAAACCACTGGTCTCACAGCAGAGGCAAAAGATTAGTAATTAAAATTTTAAGGAAGTAATAATTCTGGTTGTAGTAAATCATTCTGATTCTTTAATGATGCTATTAATGACTTTTTCAGTACACCCAGTTCCTGACCCTTTTTGTATTTATTCCTGTATAAACAGTACCGGTCATGAATAAGAAACAGTTTTTGATTTCCTACCCTGGCCAGCGAAGCAAAACAAGGACAAATCTTTTAATATCTCTAAAGGAATCATGACAAACAATTTTTTTTATTATTTGTCAATTTCTTACATGTATCTCCTTCCAGAAGAACTTTTCTCTGTCATAGAAGCCATGGAAGTCCTGGAACTGTCTGAGAAGCTCTATGGGGGGCTGAGAGCCATAACTGTCAAGTTTTGGCATATTCAGATCATCCACAAATACCACAAACTTTTTATTAGAAGGAGCACCTGAAATACATAAACACACAGATTCTTTTTATTGTATGATGGATGATGATTTTCAGTATGGCAGTTTATACAATCACTCAAATCATATCTAATGTCCCTTACCAAGTAAATTCTTTCTCTTCTTCTCCAGTTTTGACTCAATGATCTCTTGAGTTCTAGCTGATGAAGTTTGGGCTGAGAAGTTGATGTAGACAGGAACATAACCTGCTTTCTCCTGCACACTGTTTAACAATGCCCGTGCCACCACAGACTAAAATAACACAATAAGCCTAATAAGAAATTTGTAGTGATAAACAATGGAAAAACTTTAGATCATATTAAACACGCACTGCCTTACCTTTCCCACTCCAGTGATGCCCGTAAAGAGGACGGAGTGATTGACAGATAGCAGTTTTTCCATCAGGTATCCGTACCTCACTGTGTCTGTGGTGGGTACCAGCATCTCAAAGAAGGGCATCTCACTGTTATAAGTGAAGCAGGGAATGATCTTCTCCCATGGCTCTAAACATTTAGCATCAAAGTTCATATACACACTCCATAAATCACCTCCACTGGGCAACTGTTATAGAAAGAAAGGGTTTTATTAAAACACAAAATTAGATGTTTAGCGGAATATCCTAGTAGCTCTTTTCTATGAAATGAAAGTCTATCTATCTATCTAACAATGAAAACTTTTCATATCACATAAGCCAACGGAGACATTTAAAGAAATTTAACAAATTTGATAGTTGGCACAGGGGTGTCATGATACAGAGGCGAGTAGACGTATGGATCCATGTGCATGCTTTATTTACAAACCAGAGTCAGTACAGGCAGGGTAAACAACGGGCGAATGGGAACATTGGAGGCAAAGACAAAAGAATAATCCGGGGATGGCAGCGAGAGTCGGCAACGGGAAATCCAGAAACACGGAACACAGAATACTCTGAGAAAACACGGATGGCTAGACAATGGGGATTCATGTGATTTGAATCTATCTATCTATCTATCTATCTATCTATCTATCTATCTATCTATCTATCTATCTATCTATCTATCTATCT
>JAUCNO010001819.1:22496476-22508461 GCA_032353835.1 Enteromius viviparus
CACGTGGTACTATATCGTTTCGCGGAAGGATGAAAATGTTAATTTAAAACAAATACGCCAATAAAATGTTTCAAATTAATATTTATGTTCAGTTTTTTTTCTTATGTGGCAAGTAACCGTGTAATAAGCAGGATATACAGGCACCCGGTAGTTATCGCGAAGTAAGCCCCTTCAGCGTGATACAAGATACCTGATCACACTGTCGGGGCTTATTCCTGCGATAACTACCAGCTGCCTGTACATTATCCCTTACTTATTCAGCGCTTAAATGTATAATTACACTGTGACAGGGAATTTTTCATTTCTATTTGTAATTTTTTACCAGTATGGTACAAGACTATCCTACCAGTGTGACAAAAGTGTTAGTATTAGTTAGTAGTAGTATATTATAATTTTTCAGAATAAAGACATAAGCAGACTATAGATTATGAAATGCATGTAATCATTATTCTATGGCATCTGAGATTTAATGATTGCTGACAGGATCAGGTGTGTATTCTCAGTACACTCGGCCCTGTTGATTTGAGTATATGCCGCACGCTGAGTGATTTTATGGGAGATGGGGTGGGGGGTCTAAATGTTTCTAAATATGGCATCCGAGCAGCAGGGGAATCTGTCTGCAAGCCAACACTTCATTATTGCCTCTATATTTGCTTGTGTGTGCGTGTATGTGTGTGTCAGCGAGGGCAGAGAATGCCTCTGTGTGTGTGTGTGTGTATTTCTCGGCAGAAAAGTATACTTCCCATGGGTCCAGCCCTGGGTCCTGTGAGTAAAATATCCATCATTGACATGAATGATCACGCCGCTCTCTGATTGGCCACTCTCAGGTGCAGATGCTGATGATGTTTCTCTGTCCCCTCGTGAGAGAGAGGGGCGGATAAAGGTTTGAGCCCACGAGCAGACAGTCTGATCAGTCTGGAGTATCGCTCCTCTTTTCTCACACGAAACAAGAGAAAGCCTTCTGTAGCGTGAAACCTGAGCATCTTTGTGTTGCTGTGAAGCCAGCGAAGGTTCAGCAGCTCTTGTAAGACCACAAGGTAAGAAAATACTCTCGCCGGAGGAGAAAGTGCGGGTTCAATGGTGCTGCTTCATTTAAAGTAGAATTAAAAATGCAGTCTTGAACTAGAACTGGAGCTTTTTGTCTTGTGTTGTTTGATGCGTTTTGAAGTTGTTAACTTCATCTGTTGCTGAACTCTCGCTAGTTGTTATAAGAAAGGCTATTTAATCACTTACAGTATGTTACAGTATGAATCTATATGAAGATGTAATTAATGACTTACTATAGTTTTGTGTATAAGGTTATACTGAAAAGCTCTTTTGGTTAGTTTTTAAGGGCAGAAGGTTCGATAACAAAACGGTTATGTTTTATTTACCCTCTCAGCCCACTTGGGAAACAGGAAATGTTAATTATTCCTGCCTCTTAGGGAGAAGAAACTACACAGGATTGAAAGTGCACCGTTTTAACAGCAGCATCTGGATTTGTATAGCTGAAGTGTGACCATGTCTGACCCAGTCAACAGCACTCAATGGGATGAAGACCTGACTCAGTTTCGTAAGGATCACGGCCTTTCGAAGAAAGTGCTGCTGAACTGCTGTCTGGTCAGGCGCATCATCTCCTGGGCTTCCCCCAACAAAAAAGGTAAATCTCTCTTCGAGATAAGTTGGCATCGATGAGGTGCCACCAAAAATGCTGATGTGAATTTTAGTCCTTATGAGTTCAACTCTGTCTTTAAGAAAGGTTCTTTACTTGTGTTGATGGATTCATGAAGAGACATTAACGTCCATGGAACTTTTCCATTCCACAAAGGCTTCTTTACAGTGAATAAAGGTTCTCTAGAGAATTTAAATGTTCTTTCTTTCTTATGGAGGAGCCAATAATCTGTGTGTGTGTGTTTCTGTGGCTTTATGAAAACCACCTTTTTGAATATTCATTTTAAACAGTGTAATGTATTTTGTAATGCTTTTACTGTACTTTTTGCACAATACAGTATTCACAGAAGCTTTTAAAAGTGATTTTAAAGAGCAATTGCATTTCAAAAACAAATAACTGTAGTCATTGTTTACTCGCCCTCATGTCATTTCAAACCTCTGGCTTTTTTCTTCTGAGAAACATACTTTTTTATTTTGTGTGAGCGGTCTCTAAAATTGTGAAGATTTTGCACTATTTTTCCTCTGATAAAGTTCCAGGGCGAGGTGAAGGATGAAGTTGGCACAACAACCGGTGATCTAATTTCAGAAAAAGATGCTTGGAGCTCTCAGAATATTTGTGTTTGTCAAATCTGATCATTTGGCAGCAAATTTACTCTTACAGACTTTGTTTCATCAGAGAACCTGCATGGGTCCAGTTCATTAGAGATCTCTTACTCTTTGTTTTACTTAATTTTAAATGCAAATCATCATTTACTCAGCCTCATGCCATTCCAAACCTGCATGACTTTATTTTTTTATAGAACACAAGTAAAGATATTTTGAAATAATTTTGACTACCATTGATGTCCAGAAACCTGCTGAAGCATTTCTCAAAATATCTTCTTCCACATTCCACAGAAGAAAGTCGTACATGTTCGAAAACGACACGAGGATGAATAAATTAGGACAGAATGGTAACTTTTTATTAGAGAGGTTATTCTACAGTGGTAGCGGTGTCATTTTTCATATTGTTTAAGAGATTTTGGCTTCCTCTTATTACTGAAGTCAAGCTACTTTACACATTGATGCCTAATCTGCTGAAAGAGGGGCCTGGGGTAGTAATTCTGATGTGATATTGATCATTTTACTGCCCTCTGTTGGATTTATGTTGCGTTCGGTGTTTCGACTGATCACTCTTTATAGGCTCATGTGAAGTGACAGGCATAGTAAGTCATTACATTACAGTGAAAGGGATATCGATGAGCTTTACAGTTGTAAATGTACAGTTTCTCATTTGTTAAATGGCTAAAGAGTGTTTGTGGTGTGGCTTGTTTTAGATCTCGCTGCGCTGGTTTAAGTGGATTCTTCTAATCTTATTCCTCTCTGTACAGTGTGAAATGATGTAAGAAATAACTAAACAGCTTCCAAATTGAGCTTGAAACAGCCAAGTGAGTTTTGCTATGGCTAAAAAAAGACCATTCTGGCAAAGTCCATGGAAACTGTAATGGAAACGATACTAATGAAAGTAAAGCAGATGCTGAGGGAATGTGGCGCTTCAAAAAGATTTCCGAAATTCTCAAGAGCGTGACATAAAAAGAAATCACACGCTATATATAGATTTGTGGTTCATTCCTAGCTGTGGATCACATGATGTGTGTTTATGTTGGCGCAATGGAGTCCCAGCCTGTGTTTGTATGTGTACATGTATTTGTGTGTCTATTCATAAGACAGTTATTATCTAAGGCGCTGTGTGCTGTAATCACACGGGCTCAGGAAACAGCTGGGCCCTTCATAGTGTCAGATGCTGCTGTCAGTGTCCAGCCTCACGAAATGGACAAACTCAATGGGTTTATTTGGCTGCTTCAACACTGGCCTGTCTCAGTCCAGCGTAATCTGCTTTGACTATATAATTACATTCAAAAGCATAACCTTCTAGATGGATTAAAATGAAACAGCAGAAAACTACATTAGTAACATTGATATAATGGCATCAGATCTGGCTACTGGATGCAGTGCAACCCTGTATTTTATTACAAAGCACAGAATTTTTATTGATGTCTCATACTCTAGTCTGATTTAATATCTGATTCGGTTCAGCTGTAGAGGTCTTTTATATTTATGTAAATGGTCATATTAGGGCTATTAACCGATTGGTTTATTCATAAATACTTTGTAGTTATATCAGTTCAGATATTGTGTGTAGTATTGTGGTGCATAATTAAAAGTGACATTAATCTAGAAGAAAAACAACTGGACTGAAAGTTATTTCATTATTCTGAACGGAGCCTTATAAAACGTTCGTCAACAAAAACACTTGAAGAAAAACGAAGGGCATCCACTATTCACCTAATGTTGGGTTCTTTTGGAAAACTTACCAAGGTTGTCTTGCCCTTACAACCAAACACACTTCTTTGGATGCGCATTACTTCCTGTGCGAGTCCTGTGCAGTGTAGTCGAATGAAGCGGGTTGATGAGCCTATGCCTGAGCGGGCGCGTGCTTCCGGGAGAAATGCCCATACAAGAATTCAATTCTCAGCTACATCATGAAAATCACGAAGGGCCTGTAAATGGTCTTGATCTCGAGGATACATTGTATGCAGACTTGAGAGACTCAAAACTTTAGAAATCCCAGAAGACACTGCATGCATGCGGTCGATGTTATGAACCATGTACTGTAAGTTGTAAATGTCGTGTTATTGCTTTAGAGATTCCAGCTGCTTGTTGGTCTGTTTGTCGTTTGGTTTTGCATCATTTTTTATGAAGTAATAAACTTAGTTTAGACCTGGAGAAAGCCTGCTGTACTTTTTATTTCCGTATTAAAATTAAGTTTAACATTGACAAAGTAAAGTTAGTACTAAATATGCATGCTTTTAAACCAATACACATGGGAAAATAAATACGTTTTAAATACATTTTGACATTTGTTTGTAACGTTGTGTGTTATTTACTACCTTTTATGATATCATGGTATAAACATTCCTGGGTATGACACATTTTTTAGCGAGATACAAAATATGTACCAACAAGTACATATCACTGCAGTTTCCAAAAAAATGAACAGGCAGTAAAACTCTGCTTTTATTCCTTTTCACACAAATTTACTGAGTTTTGATTAACGAAGTGTAATTTTTGCATAATTACTTGAATATGTTATGACTTTATTAAAAAGTCTAAATTATATTTGAAAACTGATGCTTATCTATGGGTTTTCATAGACGGTAGATTTGATCGGTAGCTCACTGGGTAAAAAGATGTACTTGAGAGGCGAGGATATGTGTGTATATAGGTGTATAAGGAAGTTGAAATGGCACAGATGCATCAACAAATGCATTTTTATATCAGTTCAGCATCTGTTAACACTATCGGGTAGTTTTAGGGTTGGATTTGGTGTAGGGCATGTTTCCAACATAAGAGAGCGTTAACTTTTAGCAACAGTCCCTTGATATTTAACATACTAAAAACACAGCAATACATGCCTATATCAATGTAATAAAACATGCCAGGGTTCACATATTGAACCTGTGTCAGTGGACATTTCTATTTGACACTGCGGCAAAATGTGCTGTAAGGCACGTAAAAATGGTGTTGTACATATTTGAGACCAGGTTGATTGTTTATTGCACATATAATGTGTTTAGACGCTTAGATGAGCAACAAGATCACAGCGCATCTCAATTCTCACAATTGAGATTGTGTGTCCTTGTGTCCTTGCAAGGTAGTTTCTGTTACACTTCGATGTACAGTATGTCACCAAACAAAAAGTTCTGTCACTACTTCCAACTTTAAAATGGTTTATTGACTGAGAAACTTGCATCGTACGCAGTGTCTTTCAAAAGTAGATGTCAATGAAGGATACAAAACTATATTATTACCATGATACTGGAGTTCCATGATATGAGCTGTTTACTTTTGAATAAGCAACGTTTTTTTTATTGATTATTGATTATTATTTTTCAATACATAAAAAAATTTAAAACAAAGAAAAACTAACATAAAACATGATATTCAGTTTAGCTTTTGGCTTCACAAGGCATTTATTCTTGGACTGAAGGGATGTAGATTACTTGTGTATTATTGTGATGTTTTGATCAGCTGTTTGGACTCTCACTCTGACGGCACCCATTCATTCCAGAACATCCATTGGTGAGCAAGAGATGCAATGATACATTTCTCCAAATCTAATGAATATTTTTTTTTATTTTTTTTATTTTAATTTCATTTTTAGCTATTTTGAATCATCGTACATCATGCTTGTTTACACTTGAACGTTTGCTGAGCCCCTGATTGAGAAACAATGGTTTAAATACTTATGATTTAGTCTAAAATTAGTCATTATTTTAATGCAAAGCATACAACATTAATGTGCAGAAACTCTACTGTAAGAAATGTTCAGATGACTGTGGGACTGCTGTGGCCACTGGATGGGGCTGTATCCATGTGTTTCCTCCTCCATTAGCTGAACAACACTGACTAGACTAGACCAACAGAAACCGATCCTCTAATAATAGAGCTGTTGTCAGTTTGTAGGCCACCCTGAAGGATAAGTCACCACAGGCTCTTAATTTGCTATAGGAATGTCCTGTGGATTTTTATAATAGTGTTTGAAAAGGGTCTGTGGTTAACATTGCTAGGAAGAGACGCCTCTCTTCTGTCCTGTCAGATAAATTACAGTCACATCTCTACCAAGTTACGTTTTAATTCATCGAGCTGATGCATTTACTTCATATGCTTGTGGTAGCTGTAGCATTTTTATAGCAACTTGTTTGCAGCTGCCATCTTTAATCCATGTTTGAGTTATGATCATCATTTACTCACCATTGTGTAGTTTCAAACTCAAATATCTTCATTTCTTTTGTGCAAAAAAAAAATAAAAAATAAAAAAGCTGTTTGGTTTATTTAATAAAACTATATAAAGACCAAAGATTTACCCTTGCTGTTTAACTGCATTTAATAAACACTTCTTTTTCTTAAAATCTTTAATATATATATATACATTTGTAGCTGCTGACAATATATCAGTTAAATTATTAAGTGCTAATTAAGTGAGGAAACGCCACATTGAAATTAATTGCATTGAATGTAAATGCTAATTTTATTCAGTATACATTTAAACTACATTAGCTTTTCATTTAATTGAATTAGCATGCACTTAAGTGTCTGATAACATTACATTCAGTTCACATGTTTGTATATTGGTTTAAAATATGCTTTTTCCATATTAAGTATTTTTAAAAGTAAAGTAAAGTGTACAAGACAATAAAGCTCCCAAATGCACAGTAAAAGCATCATAATGAGTCCATGTGAGTGATTTATTCACATTAGTCTAATTCTCCTGAAGCCAATGATCACTCTGTGATGAACAGACTAAAATTTAAGTTGGTATAAAAACCCCATAAAATCCCTGTTTGACATCTACGGTCACCTTTCACTTCCATTGTGTGGAAAATAGCATCATTCTGCTATATATATCTCCTTGCCTTTCACAGAAAAAAAGTCAGTCAGAATGGTTTTAAAACAAGGAAGAGAGAAATGCAACATGAGGAGGAGTTACTGTAACCAGCAGTGCAGTTCTTCACTGTACTGTGTTTGAAACTTTTTTTTGTCCAGTAGGTGGCAATGACAGATTTATAATCACAGCTGACTATCTGATTCTGTTATAGATATAGTATTTGCTCAGACTTTGCAGAATAAAAAGTGTAAAAAAAAATACATGAATTGGCATTAAGTGAGTAATTCATCATCTAAACCGTCTGAAAGACCTAGTTACAGTTCCTTAACATCCCCACAGCTTTCCACCATTCATGTGTTATTATGCAGAGTTGCAAACATTGCATTCAGAACCATATTCAACAAAACTAGATTATTTTGTGAAGACTCATTTGTAGTATGAAATATCTGAATACTAATAATCTGACATGAATATGTAAGAGACTAATTTACAACAGTTTTTTTCTTTCGAACCATATTTTACAAGATATTTTATAGATTTTAATTAAATAATAATAAATACAATATATATATATTTATATAGTGAATGTAGTTGGAATGGACTATTACTGTAAGGTCTTACTGCAAGACCCACATTTGAGTCCCAACCCACCATTTAAAACCACTGGCGTGACAGTTTGCGCATTAAAGTCTTGCTTTAACACGTGACCAGATGTTCAGTGCTGTACTTTGTCTGGGTTGCATGTCAGAGTTTTTCACCGTGATGCAATCCAGGCGCCACTTGATTAATATCAGTATTTTTGTGCCGTCTCTGCCGTCTGCCTGATGCCCCCATCGCCTCGCACAGCTCTTCATGTTGATGAATGGCCTCTGTGTACAGATTAAGCTCAGCAGCACAGAATGAATAAATGATGACGCCATGAATATGGAGATATCATTGACAGCCGCTGTCATTAGACTCCACTGACTTAGATAAAGTCAGTCAGTAATATTTACAAGCAAGATGCTTCATTAGTGCTCACTTACTACTTGGCAAAAAGACTACCTTACCAAAAAATGAACATGAATCCTGTGCATTAAGCCACATCTATGTCTTCGCATTTACACATAAAAGCTTTAAAAATAAATACAATGTTATTTTTGAATGAAGTACCCAAACAGGAGCTACTGACCTTTCCTCTCACTGTTTTTATTGACCACGGTACAAAGTCAGTGTGATTTATTCAAAGTAACGGTTTAACTGCAGGAGCTGGAATAGAGCAGTTTGGGTTAACAACCAGTTCATCCTACACTGATTGTTGATATACATAAAGTAAGAAAACTTGTAAATGTACTTGAACTTAAATGTACACTACTTGAAGTAGAATATAGTTCTGTTTTTGTAAGTATGGCTTCTTAAAAATGCCTCTCATGTACAGTAAGTGTTTGCCGTACAATGGTTTCCAAGATCCACAGAATCTTTCTAGATTGTGTTGGACTTTCCTTTATAATGCAAACTGAAATTATGTTAAACCATGTAATATCCAGTGCTGTGCAAAATGCCATCATTTGTGATGTGTGTGAAGTCACATGGGGGCAAACTGTTTTTAAGTATGGTTTCGAGTGATCAGGAACTGAACATGAGTTTTGTTAGATTTTTTTTTTTACATTTGGTGAAACTACTACAAATAATTAAAGGAACAGTTCCACTAAAAATGATAATTTGCTTAATATTTACTCACCTTCAGGTCATCCAAAGCGTGAATGAGTTTGTTTCTTCATTAGATTTGGAGAAATGTATCATTGCATCTCTTGCTCACCAATGGATGCTCTGGAGTGAATGGGTGCCGTCAGAGTGAGAGTCCAAACAGCTGATCAAAACATCCACAAGTAATCCACATCACTCCAGTCCATCAATCAATGCCTTATAAAAGCTGCATATTTTTAAGAAACAAAAGGCATTTTAACTTTAAAATGTTGTTTCAGGCCAAATTCTGTCCATTTCCTTGAGTTATAAAGGTCAATCCTCTCACATGATAATACATTAACATATTTGTTAATCTCTTTTTAGCTCTGTTCTGTACTGCTTGATCTGTGCCTGTCAAAGCATCTTCTTACTTCATGATTTAACTGGTAAACTGGAGCGCTGTGGATTATTGTGATGTTTTTATCAGCTGTTTGTCCTCTCCTCCTGACGGCACCCATTCACTGCAGTGGACCCACTGGTGGTGAGCAAGTGTTTAATGCTACACTTTAAATGTATAGTTTAACACTTATTTAGGTGTTGTGATTGTTTTAACATATTATAATGGACAGAAGCACGCTAGAGTGTCTCTGTAATTAGCACTGTAGTTTAAACTTAGCCTAGTGAACATTAGCTGCTGTCTGCAGGAAGACTTCGCTAATGAATTTTCCATTAGCTCCAGTAGCCTCACATGGTGGCAGTTCACTCTCTGGAGGGGATGAAGTGGAGATGATGGATAGTATTAGCAGTTAAACGTGGCTGTTAGCCAAACATTAACCCTGAATGGGCAAGCTTGAAATTGGCCTGTTGATATAGTAGCCGGGTGATGGACGGGATGCTTTGTCTGTGTCATCTGATATGTTACACTGTCTTTAGAAAACTTGACACTGGGGTCGTGCACATCAGTGACCTGCTCACGGTACCATGATCACAACTGAAATCATCATCGATCTTGACACTGAACCTGTAAACATGCTTTTCTTTGATTAGTATAAATTGTGTATTATATAATTAACTAATATGTGGAAAAAATATGATATATTTACACATTAATATAAAATGTGCTATATATGTAATAAAATATATGTGCATATTTATTTGAAAAAAATTTAATAATTTGATAAAATAGAAAACCCAAGTCGTTTTTGAAATGTTAATCTTTTGTTGTACATTATACACCTTTACTGTCAATTTTGATAAGTTTATTGTGTCTTTAAAGCATTATTCTCTTTATTTTATTGGTAGTGTATTACACTTTCCACAAAAACTGTCCAACAATGATCATAAAAACTAATATTAATTGAGCAGCAAATCAGCATTGATTTCTGAAGGATCTTGTGACAACGGAGTAATGTTTATTTCAAATTGTAATAATATTTTACAATATTTTGTTACTGGATTTTTTTTTTTTTACTGCATTTCATTCACTTCCAGTGTTCAGAAATGTTATCTGTGATGAATATTGCATATAAAAATGCTTTGGAGGTATACATTACTGTATATTACATGCACATTTCTATGCGCAGCCCTCTCCAACATTAAACCAAAAAACAAACAAAATCTAGTTGTTTTTATTCTAGTAGCACCTTCACTACTGTCTACGGATTGTGACCCAAAGATTCTTCTTCTGTCAAATCTATACCAGATCGTAGATCTACTCTGAAGGTAACCTACTTTAGCCATTTTTGTATTCCAGTGATGGCTCAGCGATCTATAAATAGTAGGAATGATGGATATGACATATGGTGAACCCTTGCCTGCAGGCAGAGATGACTTTCAGCATTAGAGGTGGCTTCACTTTGTAGTCACCTGTGCCTGTCATAATCTTCAAATACTGGCCCAGCATCAGTGTCAGGCTGTTTATGTACGCACTCTCTGATACAATGCTAAGGTTTATACTGTAAAAGATTCTATTAAAAATGCATGTCGGGTACTTCGTTATTAATGACAGGGAATGTTTTTAGTCTGTCGATGATAGTTAGTGATAGAGGCTAATAATTAAGAATTCGAGGTCAGTTTTTTGGATATTTTGGAGACTGTGCACAGTTACCCTTCTGAATTTGACAGATGCTGTAATTTCTGTTGGCAGTCTTGTGGAAAAGAACTAACACCTAGCTCTGGACACAAGTGACAAGAACAAGGACTCTGCCAAGTTTCACTTCTACAGTCAGTGCCAAACTACAGTCAGCAGCAGCCAATGTACTGTAGCACTGCCCCAAACGCCAGAATAAACTCAGATGATTCAGATGCAATGATGCTTTTAGATGGACGTTAAAGCAATAAACCATTAAAGATGTTTTTACAATAGGAACTTGAAGCTGAAGTTTCAAAGTGAAGTCATTTTTCAAGAATTCTTAGAAACTGCTGAACAACTCCTGACAGCACTATAGACGCATACCAAAAAAACAAAAAAAAAAAACAATATATAAATAAAGCAAATATGTATCTTCATTAAAGAGTTATTCAGTGTGTCTCAGTTGCATTGCTGAAAAAGGTCTACAGCAGACATCCTGACATATTAGTTCTCTCCTCCCAACCTTATGCCATTTCTGGTGGTGCTTCCTCTAGTGCTCTCTTAAAATTTTATTCTTTTCCAAAAAAAATATTAGAGTATGCTTTACAAGAAAACTGTAAAGAAGAAGAAACCATCGGAAAAGTTGGTAACAGTTATATATAATGCATTAGTTATGCCTTGTAATGCATCTTATAATGCATTTTTAGAATATCATGAATAATTGTATCCATTTGAATACATTAAAATACTTAGCAGTTCATTGTTGCACTATGAATTTCGATTATAATTATTTATGACAAGATATAATGTATTACAATGCTTGTTATGGGTAATTATAATGCATTGCACCCTGTAAAAACCCTTGATAATACATTATACATGAAGGCCTTAAGTAAAGTGTTACCAAATGTTCATTGATATTGTGACAAATTTTGATTTTGTAAAATGGAAGAACATATTGTGATATTTTTGGCCAATATGGTCTTATGTTATCCTGCTGCCTCATATGAGGATATTCTCTGAGACTGTATATGCCACAGTCTGGGTGTAAAGAGCACAGAAATACCAAATCATTGGATGTTTCACCATGAACATGTCACGCTCAGGTATAGAAGACAAACAGGTAAGTTCAAATCATAAAAGGTTTATTTCACATTTGAACATAATATAT
>JAUCNO010001819.1:22510589-22524866 GCA_032353835.1 Enteromius viviparus
ATTGACCTGAAGGATATGTATTCACTCAAAGGAAGTTTTCCTGTGAATTAATTTAGGGAAAATGTCCATTGTCTTTAGGCTAGTCCTTAGGCAGAGTTGCTCTGCTAACATTCTTTAACAGCAATAAAACGGCGGTTGTCATGGCAATGAAGTGCCTGGTTTGCCTTATCGGCAGCCGATCAAAGGGGGGAGGTTACACAGACACAATTTGAGTTACCTCTTGGGTTGAAAGTGGCACCAAAGATTGTTACAACTTGTTAAATCTAACAAATAGTTTGTACCTGATAGGACCAAACGCTACACTGACATCCATATTTAAGTAAGGACAGACTCAAATAATTAAGCATCCCATTTTGTTTACACTTGATTGCACGGCCTCATCAACACACTGCCTAATGGAGGACGGATGCCACTAGAGACAGAATAAACAGAGTTTATGAATGAAAATTAGGTCTTAATCAACGTTTTCTTCTCAAACAATGACTTTTTTTTCACCTGCGTATTGAAAATAACCTATATTTCAATGCCAACTATAGCAGGTTGCTTATATCTTTGACTTATAAGAGAGCATTGCCTTTACATCACGGCTGTGATTGATGTATTCAAGCACTGGGTGTCGCTTCTGAATAATGCATCACATTAGGTGTTAGCCTGCAATCAGTGAAATACGAATATAGAGAGGAAAGCTGTTCACAAAGCCAGGCAGTGAGGGATGGAAGCAAGTGTGTGTGTGTGTGTGTGGTTTTGGTGAGCGATTCAAAAGGGTCCATCTTTTACAGAGCCTGACACAATCTGTAATAGAATTTTCAAGCTTCCTGACCCCCCTTTTTTTACTTCTTTTACTTCTTGTTTGCTTCAGCGCATTAAAACGTGTGACTTTGATGCAAGGTCTGTGCGTGTGTTTATGACTTTGCCCTGCCATGTTTCAGGGATGACTATGTAAAGCCTGAGATAGCAGATTTCATCTCTGTGAGTAGATGTGAAGTAAAGGCAACCTGGCTACTTTCCTCTGGCTTGTTTTGAGTGCATTTGAATATGCATTCTCTGTGCGCCACATTGTCGTCTTGTTTGATACTGAGTTCTTCATCTTAATGGCCACTGCTGCTGTTTTGTGCTGTAAATGCACTGATAGCACCACAGTAACATGCACAGTCCCAAGCCTCTCGCTCACAGCTACCTTGAGCTATCGTTTATGGCCATAGACATTAAATTGAAGATAGCATTGCTGATTTCCGCAATGCGTCCTTCACACTGTGAAGGTCCGGATCGGGTCAGAGAGGCTCAGTTCACAGTAAGTGCAGCAAATCTCATATGTGCCAGTGCTGAGGGTTTTACAGGCATTTTCCAGCACTTTTGTGGACGAATGATTACAGCTTTGTAATGAGATTTGTAATGAGAAGGATTTGTAAACCTGTCTACTAAAACATAAATGTCTCCCTGTAGAGTGTTTAAAGTAAAGTAAAGAAATCAGGAAAGAAAGGTTAGGAAACTAAGACATAAATACAGTATTTTTGCTATAGTAACATAAAATAATAAACATGCTTAAGATATATCATTAATATTTCAGAATTATATATATGTATATTATTATTTTTTTTTAATGTTCACAAAAACCTAATAGTGTCCCGGTTTCTGCCAAAATAAAATAAAACCTAAGAATTCTTGCTAGTGAACATATACATTACGATTATTAAGAAACTAAGACAAATGTTGTCATTTAAAAATGACAGTGTAAAACAATAATATTAATTATTATTATTATTATTATTATTATTATTATTAATATAATTTTTTTTATATTATTATTATTATTAGTGTTGTATTTAAATTTATTTATTTATTTAAAATACTAGTCAAGGCTAGCCTGGCTTCCGTGACTATAAAGCTTATAGGAGCTAGATAGAGTCTGACCAAGCTACCTTACTACCCGCCTTCTGGTAGGCGGGCTTAACCTGCGTCCATCAGATACCTCTGTACACTACTGGACGAATCTACAACCAATCAGACCACTCATTCCGATGACGTTTAGCATTCGTAGCGACAGAACTTGGAGACACCCTAACCAATTGTAGCTAGCTTCATTAAAGCAGTGGCAAAATGTCTTTACTTACTTTAATTACTTCTGCTGCATTTTCAAAGAAAAGCTGTCATGAAAATTTCTCAAAACAGCTGCAACAGCGGAGTGAAGAAGTGAAATGAGTTTTAGCTGTAGTGTTAAATAAAATTAGTATATGTATTATTGTTACTATTATGAGCAATTCTTCTCATAAACTGAACATATAAAGTGAAACATGATGATTACCATCCATGCAGTCCAACACATCTCCTCGCTGACTGTTTGCAGTTGGCTTCGGTGTTGGTGTAACTCTGTCTAGTCTGTCTAGTGTAACTAGCTCTGTCTTGAATAAGCTCATGAAGCAAGTGATGAGATAAGAAGACGTTCCTCCTGTTAAAGTGCTGTTCTGGTTACCCTGAAGCCTCTTTGCTGGAAGTGGGTGCAGCTGGTTGTTTAGGTTCCTGAGGGAGGATTGGTCTTGTGTTTACCCTCAGCTTGAAGTCTGGTTTGTGGGAATGTATGTCGTCCGACAGCTCCATAACCTTTTTCAAAGGTTCAGCTAAACAAACCAGGCCATGGAAAAACTGTGTTGGCACCAGCAGACCTTTTACTGTAGACGATACATGTTCTGTTTGGACAGATAAGCCTGTTTTAGTTGAGCAACTGAAAAGTGCAGATCTTCTTTTAGGCTGAAAGAGGTTTGACCAATTTAAGGAATACTTTGGATCCCATCTAAACCTTTTAAGATAAAATTGTTCTGTTGAACACAAGAGACATAGTTTAGCCACAAGCCCAGCCCACCATTTTCCATAAATCCAAAATATTCCTGTCTAAAAATGTAGATTTCTATCTACATTTCTTTTTATAGATGGGTCTAGAAGTTTAGTACAGCTGTTTCACAAACCTGTTGAGCACATGGGACCCAGTTTCCCAGTTTTAACCCATATTTAGTTGGTAATATGACAGTTCTGATAGCAGAGAAAACAATCTGCATTTAATCGGCTCACTGTATCTTGGGTAATAGCTCGAGTCAAACCAAGGTGATTAAGTTTGTTTTACCACAAACCACTTGAATGTTGTTATTAGAAATGTTCTCTGCTGATTACTGTAGTATATACTGATCTCAACCAGACTCCCTCTGTAGACAAATACAACAGTGAGGGCTAATGTATTGTATAGTATTTTACAGTATTATGTAGTGCAGTCAGATTGTAAATGTGTTTTGTTTAAGTGATATATCTTACTGTACTTTAATGAGTTGGAAAGGTTCAGAGGACAAACTCTTTCAGATAAACCAATCTGTGAAAGTGTGTAAAAAGACTGTGTTAAAAACAATGTTCCTCGACGTCAAACTGCTTTGCAAATTTCATCATCTACAGATTCAGAGATGAGTGGTCTAAGCCATAGGTTTAAAATATATTTATTCTGTAATGCATAATCTTCTTTAAAATGTTTGCTAAGGTGTTCTTCACAGGGAATGTGAAGCAAGTATCTCATTGGAAACAATGCACACGTAACACCCAAAAAAACACTTCTCAGAATTTCTTATTCTGAACTTGAACTCCCAGTGGTTTGAGTCTTTGTGATGTGACATTAATGCGTTTTCACAATGATAAGACAGGTGAGGACATCAGTTAGCTCATCTCCATGGTACAGACCTACATGTCCATCAATCTTTCATTTCAGGCTTCTTGCCCTAAATGAAAGATAAGATGCTAAAGGTGATGAAGCGTCTCTGGCAAAAGCTTTAAGCAAATGTCATTGCATTGCATAAAACAAATCTATCAAAAAAGCAGCAGAAGGGCTCGCTCCATCGTGTGCAAAATCACACATTTTACTGTTGTCATCCTAACATAATTACAGTTTAACGTTCTTGCCTGTCAAATGCCACAGTGTGAAGCCCATTGGGCCGTCATGAGCTTTTCTGGATCGTGTTGTGACCATTCAGATGTGTCTTTCAAGACATCTTATCCTGGCTCTGAAAGTTGTGGAGATTTAGACAAAATAATGTAGAATTTTACTGATTAAATTTGAACGCATGGTCAATAGATTGGAATATACTTTAGTTTTATAGCTCCCGTATATTATATTTGATTATGTGACCACTTGTTATTTATCTGACTGATGTTAAAGGCGCTAGTTTATTACCGTCACATACAGACAGTTTTTACCTCTCTTCACAAATTCGCACTTCTTCATTAAATTAAATAAGAAAATTTGGCGTGCTGTCCAGGGAGCGAGCCGGGAGCTCAGCGGACCCCGAGCCCTGCTGATAGTAACCCTAGCGAGGGCAGAGCTCGGAGCGAGGCTCGACCCCAGAAAAGGGGGAGAAGGGGAGGAAGGCGGGATCATGCAAAACTAGATACCGGGAAGAGTGAGACGATGGTATTTATGCCAAGGCGGATAAATGAAATTAGGAATAATTAATAGGCTAGTGGGCGATAAAACTAATGAGCGTTAATGTGTACCGGCTGTGCTGACACTCAGCGTGCTCTTCCCGAAACTATGTTAAAACATCCTATAACCTTTACTGTCTTCACATGACAGACTCCTGATTCCTGATTCACTGTAAGTGTTTAAAATGCTCCTGCCTGTCGTTAATGATGCCTTCATTCAGTGCCTAATGGATGAGAATAGAGCATCAGTCATGTCTGATGATAATTCAGAAATGTCAAGGGCACCAACTGCTGTTTTCATAACCTAATATTTTAATAACAGCACACTGTCTTCCAAATCTGTTTGTTTGCAAAATTGCTTTCCACTTCTATAATGTACCTTACAAGCTTCTGAAATCTTCATGATTTTTATGCCTTCACTGATGATTATTTCTATCCATCATTTTAATGGCAGTCCAAATACAGCTATTCTGTCATTATTTACTCACGCTGATATCATTTTAAACTTGTTTATTTATTTATTTATTTATTTATTTATTTATTCTGTACAACACAATAGTAGAAAAGTAGTTATGTAAGGTGAATGCACAATGTCTTAAAATAGCAGTTAATGCTAGTTAAAAAACAGAAACCCTTTTAACAGGGAACGTTCTCAGAATGTTACAAACAAATGTTAATAGAATGTTCATTCAGAGTTCTCAGGTCTTTAAAAAAGTTCTCAAAGCATGCCACAAAAAACTAAACTAAACAAAAAAAAAGCACACACATTAACAATTTACAATAATCTTCCTTAACCTTTGTTAATGCATTAATAGCATTTACTACAAAAAAATGAATTTTGGTTTTAAAAATGTATTAGTTATGATTAGTTAATGCATCATTAACATTGTAACTTTAACTATGATTAATTAGTGCTTCAGAATATTTTGTTATGTTACTGCTTATTTTAGAATATTCAGAGAAGATTCAAAATTAGTGTTCCAATAAAATTATGAAATGGAATATTTACATATACATTATATATACATTTGCATAACCACGGTTTAAGGTAACACAAGGGGTGTGCATAAAACTGACATGACACCTTCATAATCATGACATGGTTTTATGCATTGTCATTAAGTGTCATTTGCGCAGTTATGTCATTTTTTAATGCAAAGATGACATTGTTTGAGATGCCTTTGTTATGACAATTTGACATAAACCAATACTTGATAACCTGTCAGTGTCTTCGCCATGACAACTTGACATTGCTTAGACAATATAAAATACATTAAACAATTAAATAAAATAAATTTTCTGTCATAAAATAATTTGACAAAATATACAAAATAATTTTACAAATTACAAATTCAAGCTCACTCGATCCAGATCCAACTCCTACCACCTTACATATACCTAAACCTACCCATATCCACCCCCTGATTCCTCAATCCACCCATCTCCACCCCCTAGATGTGGATCCAACCACACCTCCCTGGATCTTGTAGGCTGACAGGTTATGAAGTATTGGTTTATGTCAAGCTGTCATAACAAAGGCAAGCAGTGTCATCTTTGGATTAAAAATGACATAACTGAGCGAACAACACTTAATGATAGTTGTAATAAACCTGCATTAAACCTCCTTTTATGTTCATGATGTCATGATTATGAAGGTGTCATATCAGTCTTATGCACCTCCCTTCAAGTAAAGTGTTTCTTATTTTAAAAATGGCACTTTTTGAACCTTTAGAGGAAATTTCTGAAATAACTTAGAAGTTCATGGAAACGTTAACTAAACTTCTTTTTTTTTAAAGCTGGGAAACTATAAGGTATTTTTACTAAGTTTGAAATAAAGTAGTGAAAATAAATGAAGTAAATGATTCACTTTTGGATGAACCATCCCTTTAACCCAAGTTTGAATATGTAATTTTAAGCACTTTGCTGAGGCAGATTAATAAACCCGCTTGTCCTTTGAGGGAAGCTGTACTTAATGTCTTTCATAGCTCAGGGAAAAGTAAGAGAAGCAGGATATTTGCTTCACTTTTGCACTCTTTTTTTACCTTCAGGGTGAAACAGCGAGTCCCCTGCTGCCAGATCAAGAGTGATTTATGAAGTAATCATCAGCGTTGCCTAAAGTTCCACATTATTACCAGACTTTCTCTTTTTCGCTCACAAACACATTTTTTTTTTCTCTTAGAAACCCCTAACAAGCACTAATCTGATTGTTTTTTGTCTTTTCTTCATGCTGTGTGTATTATAAACAGCTCAAGGCTGAGCTTTTTCAGGTCTCTGATGACCTGGTTAATATGGCCAGTGCAGTAAATGGTCCCTCTGGGCTGGGATATTCAGCAGTGCTTTCATGGAGAGCTAACACCAGCATCTGTTGAGTTCATGCCGTTTTGCTTAAAACCGCAAGCCATCAAAACCCCCATGAATATATATATTTTTTAAAATACTATATTAATAAGAATAGTAATTAGAAAAAACTGCATATTCTCAGTAGTCTTTTTACTGTGACTGAGAGCTATTAAAGCTCTTGTACCTCTGTTTACCTCTGATTCACCAAAAGCAGTTCATTTCACACCTTATTTTGTTTCCTTGTATGAAGGATTTTCAACAAATTAGACTTCACACTCATTTGACCTGGCCAATGCAATATATTAATGGGCTCCCTCTTTTTCTTGTCCCATTCCACTTTTTTGGTGGTATATTCTTGAAAGGTTTCTTTTCAAAACTATCCAGATATCTGTTTTAGAGTGCGGATCCGGCTGCATTTTTCTGTCCGAGCCCGGCCTGCATCCGACAGAGCAGTAACTGAACCCGACAGGCATTAAGATATTTATGTCCGAGCCCGATCCCAGCCCGATCCATTTTTTTTCTCATACTAATGGCATGCATTTTTTGGGTGGAAAGCCTGCTTTTATTAAGCACCTGTAGCAAGGCGTTCGAAAACAGATGAGACGGGCAAAAAGCGTCGTTATAACACAGTCACACATTTGCGAAGATGTTACCGAGCCCAACCCAAACCCGAGCATCCTTTCTAAATATCTGTCCGAACCCGGCCCGTTGGGTACCGTCGGATAATACCAAAGCACCAAAACGAACCAGCAGAGACACAAGGAAAGTAAACTCAATATGTGGAGCAGCGTACAAAAGGATCAGGTGAAGACAAATCAAGCAGACAAGGACTAAACAAGGGGTTTACAAGGTGGACACAAACAGAGACAGTACCATGTGCTTAGACACAAAATCAAAGAGACATTGAACAAAGACAAGACAGTCAGGGCAGGATCCTGACAATACGCACATTCAATTGATTCCATAGGGTCTTTAAATAAGATTTTATCATATGACATGATGTAACAGCAGATGATCTGTTAACTTGGTGCTCTTTTTGCTTGTTTAAGGGCCTCTTGCTTCCACTGTTACATTCCATCAAGTCTCAAAATGGAAGTAATGTTTCTAAGCCAAGATAACGGCGTTCAATTAGAGAAATTTAAGCAGGGTTACAGTGAGCTTTTCTTATCAGTGTCCTGTTCAAACCCCCCCGTCTTCTTGATTGGCCATTCTCTGATTCGTGAAACAAGATAAAGCACAGGCATTATTTCTCAGAATGGACCGATATGCAGATTCTCGCTGGGGAAATTCAGATTCATTACTTCCAACTTACATAAAATGAGAGTGAAAATTAGTTTAGAGAGGTCAGTGCTCAGTTACAATTCAGATTGGAGGGAAATCCAAGACAGTCGGATTAAGTCATTTCTTTACCCAAGCTAATACTGGTACAGTGATATAGGAAACAGTCATGTTTCCTTTGATTACTTATTTTGTTTTGGTTTGTTTATTTCCTGTCATTATGATCAGAACCATCCACATCAGCTGCTTCTTTTGAAGCCCAGTGGAGGTTAAAGGTCTTAAAACTGATTCACTTAAAGCGTTCTCTCTCTCTGAAAAATGTTTCTGAAAGTGAGCTTTTGTGGTGATCCTTCACACCAGATGAATCTCAGCTCAAAGAAATAGCTGTCCTCAAAGCTTTTCAATTATATACAGTATGTGTTCCTGCCTCGGAGCTATAGATGATCTAGTATGTGTGAAGGATTCCTAGCCTTGAGAAAAAGAAAGCTTCAACATATTCAGCACTTGATTTAGTTGAGTTCAGCAGTTTCAGGAAACCACCTATCAACATTTTATGGACATTTTGCATTATTGATTCTAAATGGGGAAGATTTTTTTCTATTTTTTTTCTTTCTGAAGAAATAACCTAATCATTGGTCTTGTGGACAGTATGAATTATTCATGCACCACAAGAAGGGTTTTGTGTGCTTTGTTAAACAATCAATACTGTTCAGTTATTAAAATAAGTCTCCCATGATTCTATAGCTCTTAGAATTTAATAAAGAATTCATTGAAAAAAGCTGCATACAAGATGAAGCCAATTTGTATAACTTCTTAAATATAATAAAAACATTTTCAACTTTTATTTGAATTATTTGCAAAAATGCTATAATCTTTTTTCTAAACTTTTTTTTGAAGTCTTATATCTGTACAAATACATACTTTGTATTTAATTGAGAAAAATAAGCTAATTTAAATTAGCTACAGAATTGCTAATTTCTCTTCCTGTCATTAATAGAAGCCATTTTACATATAATTTTGGTCACATTATATATTAGGGGGCCTAACTCCCATGTTCTTACATCAAAAAATAAGTGCAATGTACTTTTTGTGTTTCTATTGTATTGCGAAACACTTCTTTTGAGGTGGGATACGTGTTAGGGACAGGTTTGGTGTTATGGGTCAACAGTGTAATTATAAATGTATTAAGTAACATGAAATTAATTACAGATTTACTACATGCAGATAATAAAAAAAATATTAGTACAATGTAAAAACACATGTACACAATAAGTGCATTGTATTAAATTATTAATTTAAGTAAGTAGCCACTTAATATAAAGTGGGACCCATAAAGTGGGAAGAATAAGTGCCGACATCTTAAGGTTGTTGCGAACATTAATTTCCACCACAATTGCCACAATTTAACGAGGAAAAAAAAAAAAATTTGCTGCTACACACTCTGTCATAGGCATTTATGTGCACTTAAGATCCCATTGTGCTTACAGATATCACATTCACTGTAGTAGCACTTGATTTCAAGCCAGCCTGGCTCTTTCCACAGCCTCAAAATGAATTTTAGGTATTCTTATCCTTCTGCACCCTACTATTCTTCCTTCCGGGCCTTCAGAGGAGTGCACCCACTCTAACATCTACCTGCCTGTCTCATTGAGAATGAGTTGTGTCCTTGCAGCAAACTTTACTTCCCTCCCTGCCGCTGGCCTCCCCATCCCATTTCTGTTGCTGTCTTACCCGTGAGTCTCCAGTCCTGCTGGGGGATTGATGTTATATTAATAACCCCATGCAGGGTCATATTAATAAAAATGTATTCAAATGCACCCTCATTTATTGAAAAGCAGTCAGCTTTCTGGCCATCAGATCACTTTGTATTATACATTTAATAGCCACAGATCTTATTTTATACCTGTTTAAAACTGTTGAGTTTTAGTTTCTTTTTATGTGCGTTGATTCAGTATGCAGTCTGTACGAGTACCACGAGTGAGCAAAGCAACAGCTTCATTAGATATAATGAGTGTTACGAGCAGTGAGCTCGTGCTGAACTGTGCCTTCAGACAGATGTGTGAAACTTTGCACACTGTGTGATTGTGTTACAGATGGTGATTGTAATAGGGGCATTTTAGTGTACATCATTTTATAACATCAATATCAGTACCACTTTATACTGTATTAGGTGGCCTTAGCTATTATATACTTACATTTAAATTGTTGTTCTGCATTTGTTTTACAGCCTCTCTTTTTACTTCTTTTTTTCATTTCAAGAGGTTTTGACCTTCATGTTATTTTTAAAATGCTTTCTAATAGAAATTACTTTGTGGTAAAATTTTGGAGAGTGTAGAATTATTCACGAATAATTCTTAAGAATAATAATTACCATTTTAATAATGATCCAAAACAGCAAATTTTATTTTTAAATTTATCAACGCTAGAAGCATTCACAGTACATAATTTAACTAGGATAACTTTTTATAGCTAGTTATATTTCTGGTTGCAATTTATTTTGATAGTCCACTTTGACATTCTACTAACTATAACTAACTCTGTTATTGCATGACAACTAATTCTCGTTTATTTGCAACTCCATGTCAACTAACTCTCAGAGTAGACTGTTAGGTTTAGGGTTAGTAGAATGAGTTTCTTACAGTCAGTTTATGTTGTGGACTCATCAAAATAAATTGTTAAAAGATATTAAACAGACAGTCTATTAATAATCTAGTGACTGCTAGTTGGCATGTAGTTGCAAAGTTACATACTGTTAGTAGAATGTCTGAAGTGGAGCATCGAAATAAACTGTAAACTATTGAAATTCTTTAGAGTGAAAAAAAGTTCCCTTTCAGTCTGTCCCTCTTAGTCACGCCGTATATGACAGACGAATTGGGATCTCACTTTAAGAGGACAATCTACGCTGCGTGTATGAAAACACACCAATGAAATTGGCATGTGCTGATTGCATCCAGCTGCAGCTGATCAGAGCTTGAGTATAAATGGATACAGCGCAGTTTAGCTTTTCGCTTTGGAGCCGAGCTTCAGGAAGTTCTGCTCCTCCTGATCTACGTCAGTGTTGAAGACAGTGACTGGTGGACGGCGTTTGCAGTGGCATGTGTCGAGTGGATTGCCACAACAGTTTGCACTGTCCACTGTTGTGTGCAGACAAATCATCTCCCCTGTGCACCTCAGTAATCTAAAAGAGCAGCTCACGGGTGGTATGTCTTTTTCAAGATGTCATACCACCCATGCATTTCTGTATGTGGTCCTTACCTGGCGCTTGGTGATGGTCCTGACCACTGCCTCACGTGTAAAGCACGCTAAGGCAGCGTTTGTGGATGAGTCATGTTCTCTCTGTGGGAAGATGACCATCGTGGAGCTGCAGACCAGACTCCGCTACCTGCAAGAGGGCGGGGTGCCTGTTAGAGTTGCTCTCGGGATGACTAGACCTGGGTTTTCTCCAGAAGCCCTTACAGGGCAGACACAAACTAGTCCTTACAGACAACATGGCAACTGTTGTGTACGTCAACTGACAAGGTGGTCTACGCTCCCATCGCATGTCGCAACTCGCCTGCACCTCTTCCTCAGAAGTCAGAAGCACTTGAGGTTTGCTGAGGTCAGGGAGGACAAGGAGCAGGTCCTGCTGGTAGCCCCGTATTGGCCCACCAGGACTTGGTTCCCAGAACTTATGCTCCTTGCGACAGCCCCTCCTTGGCCGATTCCTCTGAGGAAAGACCTCCTGACTCAGAGACGGGGCACCTTTTGGCACCCGTGTCCAGACCTCTGGAAACTCCATGTCTGGACGGGATGCGGAGGTTCTAGATGACCGACCCTAACGGGTAGTTGACACCCTATCTTAAGCAAGAGCGCCATCTACGAGAGCTGCCTACACTTTGAAGTGGAACCTGTTCGTCGAGTCTGTAGGTTTTTGAGTTTTTCAATTTGAGTTTTTCAGGATTTTTATGTTGTCCTGGCATATTTTTCAAACCATCAACTCTCAAATGACTTAAATGCCCAACGAGATGTTGACATAGATTTGTGTTTATTTTCATCACTTTATAGCAATACATTACAGTAAACATACATGAATTCTCTGTACTACTGTATCGATTACTACAGTATCCGTGATGCGATTGTTCCCTTTACATCATTTATGTCTTGTAGCAGGAGAGCTGGAGTAGTCTGATCACTCAGAGCGCTCTCTAATGCTCAGTCATCTGGCTAATTCCCAATGTATCAACTACGGTTCCATTGCTCGAGATAGCCAACACCATTATTACTGAGGTTTATGAGGCACCGCAGCATTAAAAGCCTCATCTAATGGTCTTCCTTTCCAAACCAATCTCCATTGTGCCGTTTCCTTATACTCTCAAATCGACTTAAGCCCATTTGAGGGGAGCCTTCATATTTATCATCTATCTTCATTGAAGTCACTTTGGCTCTCTGTCGGAGATTTATCGACTTCTATAAATGCATGTCACTTGCAAACTGCAAATTATTTTGATGTTTCTGCCAAGTGGGAGCGCATTTTGAGGTTGGCAAGATTCTGCTGTTGATTTTAATATGCGCTGTTGGTGCATTGCTTCAATACGTGCTTTTTTTTATGCCAGTAATAATGCAACATTGAAGTGTTCAGGTGCGAGTGAGAAAGTGGCATGTGCATGTGCGTTCACCTAGCATATGGCATACAAGTCAAAAATTTGAAAAAGAAAGTGCTGGAAGGCACAGTATAAACAGTGCAGTACCAAGGCCTTCTTTACAGATCTTCCAGAGAAAGCACTGAAACTGCGGAGTATCGACAGACACGTCTTGCATTATGTATTAGAAAATTAGGATTTCTCTGGCTTCCTGCCTAGGTGTTCAGCTGAGATTAAAGTTTATCACATTGACTTCATGACTTTTAATTGATCACAGCTCACCGGGGGCCTACAAAGTGATGACAAGGAATTTTTTACATCTGTCAGACCCGAAGCAAGGAAATCAGAAGTTTAAATCGACATCAAATATTATTAGCTTTTTTATTGTTTTTGTTGTCGCGGTAAAGACATTTCTGGATGTGGAAATTTTTATCGCCTTTGCTCAGTGTCCCCAGAGCAGCTGAGAAGCGATGCTATCAGCCGGATTTACTTGCAGATATGCAGTGGCACTTTTGCTCCAGAGCGAAGATCAATAAAAGTGTCAGCACATCAGGACTTGAAGCCATCTCATAAAATTTCCATGGCCGGCAGCCCAAGTCGAGGTTTGTTTCTTTGTGTCACTGTTGACAGTGCGGGATATTGCGATCATACTCGGGCTACTTCGGCTTTTGGCAGTCAGTTCAATCAAATCTAGTTTTCTGAAAATGTCATAAGGGCTACTCGTTCTGTATACCAATGGGCTCTCCTCCCTGTACAATTTGCCAAATGACGTTGACATTTATTGAAGAGCCTCAGGCAAGGCTGGGCTATCAGAAAGTTTGGCAGGGAAACATTCTCTCGAGGCTTGCAGGTTCACAGGCTCTGTCAAGTTTGAGATTTTTTTTCCTGGGGTTACATTGTAGGACACTTTAAAAATATATGCTTTAGGAGCTCAGGTCACAGAAATACTTCTTACTGGCAACAAATCATGTTACACTTTACAAAACAAGTCTTTGCTGATTCAATAATAGTCTAATTTAGGGTTGTGAAAAGAGTGTTTATTTTATATTAATTTATCTGCTTTTTTGGTATCTCTAACTTTTCTGTGAAACATTTTAAAAACTATTATGTGTTGTATATGTTCTGTGAGATGGATATATATAGGGGCAAATGATTCAATATACAAAGATGAGAAAGATTTGCTAGGACAATAGTTTATTTTATATTTATCTTTTTATTTTTTGATTTTTGAGCTTTGATGAATAAATGAATGAATAAGCAAGTAAATAAATAAATAAAATGTATTTAGTTTCAGCCAGTTGCTAGAAAATATCTTGTTTTCATTTAGTTTAACTAGACGAAATAAAATTACATAAAACAATACATTTAATAAAAACGACAAAAATACAACAAAATTGCTTAAACTAGAACTTAAATTAAAATGTTTGAATAAATAACTTACTAGCTTACTATTAATAAACAGTGGTGGAGGAAGTACATAAGTTTAGTACTTAAGTAAAAGTACAACTACTCTGCAAAATATATACTTAAGTAAAAGTATAATTACTACATCAACATCTTACTTAAGTAAAAGTCCTAAGTACATACT
>JAUCNO010001819.1:22525053-22535743 GCA_032353835.1 Enteromius viviparus
TTTTTACTTAAGTAAAGTATAGATACGTAAAAATTTACTTAAGTACAGTAACGAAGTACAAATACTTCGTTACATTCACCACTGTTAATATACTAACATATACACACTATTTCAGTGTGTTCATTTTGGTGAAGCATTGTTATATTATATTGCATTCTATTCTATTCTATTCTATTCTATTCTATTCTATTCTATTCTATTCTTGTCATGCCCTCAGGCATTCCACCAGACATTTGTTGGTTTGTCCTTAGTGTTTAAGGATTTCCCAGCTGTGTTTCCCCAGGTGCGGTGTGTTTGTGTCTAATTAGTTTGTATATTTAATCGTGTCTTTTTCAGTTCCTTGTATCCGTCCTTGGTTAATGTCATGGTGATTGTCTGCCCTGCATTTTGATGTCTTTGTCTGCACTGATCCCAGCGTTTTGGTTCAGCTTATTTTGCTCACTATTTATTAAATATTTTGCACAAAAGTTGCCTCTGTCCGCTGAGAAGCGGGATCGCGACGAGCATTCACAGCAGCCCGGACAACCACTTTTGCCTAAAAACTTGACAGTTCTATTATTTAAACATCTCTAGGCTTTTCGCCAATGGCGTGAATGTCGCTAAAACAATCACACAAGTAAAAATATTTTATTTGTAACATATCTGTTAATTTGCTTATTATAAAGTAACTTAAAGTAAATCTCAGTTAGTGGATCAATAGGAGTCTGACATGTCCAAAAGAGTGTGTGAGTTACTCAGGAATCACTTGGAATAATAAATGGTCATTTTAAAAGATCATTTCGCAGGGGGGAATAAATCTCAAACGGACACAAGTCTTTAAATCTGCTTCTGTTTATTATGATTACTGTACGAAACTGTTTGTTCTCACATTCTCAGTCTCTATATTTTGCTTCTCCCTCCCCACTCCATCTGTATTTCCCGCTGTTTTGTGGATTATTCTCCCAGCAGGCCACTGGCTGGTGGTGGCGATGCACAAGGCTCTCTGTCCAGGGACTCATCTTTAATATTTCAGCAGCATGTAAAGTCAGGGAGTCCTGCTTCCTCTGATTTGCTCTGTGAGGGCCGGAGTGGAAACCAGGTCACTCTACACTCAAAGGACGCTGAAGGACATACAGGAGATGAGAATGCCATTAGCCTGTGCCTGTATCTGGAGACGCATCACAGACGGGAAATGTGAAGTCTGTCTCTGCACTGCTATTGTGCCTGGGCTTTGTGACTGTGACTGATGCTTCTTATCGTCAGCATCATTATCTGCTAAGACTGAAATAATGAAAGACAAATAAGTGCAGGAATGGTATTTTTGACTATGACCCTTCGAAGTAGACTTTGCATTGAAACTAAACAAACCAAAATAATGCTAGAGCTTTTCTCTTTGTTCCATTTTTGAATGAATTTAATTGATTTCAAATAGTGATTTGAGTGGATGTTGTCAGTTCTCCTCAAGCTATTTCCTGTAGCAGATTAGCCGAACGGTTCAGGTTCAGTCAAGCTTTTGAGTATGCATGACACGATAACTCTAAAATGACTTTTACATCATTTATTAGTCACACATACATCCATATATATCCATATGTATGAATAAATGTAGGGTTCAGCTTTGAATCTTATGCGTAGCCTACTGTACTGCATATAAATGTGTGTTTTTAATATCTACATTTGCACTTTTTAGATTGCCCCTTCCAATAATCATTACAAAACATTCATTTACCTTAAAACATACACTTTACGTACACTTTTTTGGCAAACAAAGGCAAAACACAGTTACATTAGTACACTTTATCATAATATTCATATTTTAATTACATTATTTTTTATATTTATTTCAGTATTTGCTTGTATTATTAATCTATTTATTTATTATTTTATTTGTTTATTTAATGTTTTTATTTATCTTTTTATGTGATTGCACTTTATAAATGCATTAAGACCCTGTAAAAATGGCAAAGGAAAGGCTTTCACAGATTCACCTGTTTTAATCTTACGATTTTCTGAATCTCTGGATATAAACAGAAGTGTGCGTGTTGTTGGGAATAGGCTGACCATTGATTTGATGTCTAAACCTTGATGAGGCGCACGACTGTCCTTTGTGTTGTTGGCGTCTTTGCTCTTCTGCATCATGAGAGTCTTGTCACAGACACCAGCTCAATGTAAACACAGCGGAACTCGTGTCCCTTACTGTATAAGGCTGTTGAATTCCAGTGTGTGGAGAATACATTACAGCAAACATGAGTTGAGCTGCGTGGGGAAGCCATTAAGGTGATGTATGAGTCGGGTCGCCTGTCTGCAGGGTCACCGCTGAGGGATTGCAGTCGCAGCTTGGGATGCAGTAGACAGTTTGGAAGAACACCTCCATGACAGTAATGAGAAATGAAGCTCAGAAAATATAATGACCACTCTCGATGGTCATTTGTGAGTACGGTCACTAACCGCTAAATTTATACTGTATATACCTAACAGCAAAAATATTTGCTTACCCTTGTAAAAAAGAAGTACTTATTGTGAAGTAAGAAAGTCTGAAATAATATACTTAAGCGCAAACCTATTCTAAAGTAGACACTTTAGAATAGGAAACAATTGTTAACTATTAACTCTGACTTTTCCCTCAATAAATTCCTAATCTGCTGCTTATTAATAGTTAGTCGGGTAGTTGTTAGTTTAGGTATTGGGTAAGGTCATGTAGAATAAGGCATTAATATGTGTTTAATTACTAATAAATGGCTAGTAATTTGCATGCTAATAAGCAATGGTGTAAAATAAAGTGTAACCTAGAAGAAAAGTGCAACTGAATGAGATGCACTATAGTTTAAAGTTATAGTAAATGTAATCAGATTAACTTTGTACTTAAGTAGAATTTTAAATACATTATATGTCATTTCATGATTGCTTTTATTGTTTTTGAAATATGAAGTGTTGAATTTACTGACAAGCATTCATGCTAGAGTATATATATATAGCCTATTACAATTCTGTAATTACTATTGAATAACAAGCTAGAGGTAGTATATGAAAGTACTTTAACTGTGCTTTTGTTTGTTGGTGTACACATCAATAATTGTAGTACTTTACTGCTCTACACTTAAGTGTGTACTTAACTACACTCTACGTACACTTAATAGGCCTTTTACTGAACTATTATTATATTATCTTTTGACTTAAACTAGTACTTAAGTCTAGTTCCAATATTGCACTTGCACTAAAAGTGAAAAGTCACTGTGTATTTCACAAGGCTATTGCACTGTTAGATTATTTCAACCATAAACCTTTAAAGTAATCTGGTTGTAGATTTTGATTTTTGACTGGCAAGTCTTTAGATTCATTTTATATTTGCATACTATTTACTAAAACAGATGCAACACCATACCTATTGCTGTAAAACAGGTAGCTCTTTATTTTACAGTGCTGTTCCTTGTGCACATAATGTGTACTTGTTTCAGTAATTATAATAAGTCTAATAACTACAGTAGGTACTAACACTCAACCTACTTCTTAACATAACCCGTATGTCTATATTATCCAGTAAAGTAAAGTACATAGTACAAGGAAGTAAACATTCAGAAACACTTTGTTTTTAGGAGTCCTTGATACAGGTTACATGTACTTGCTAATTTATGCATAACAATACTAACAATAATTTATGCATAATTACATGCAAATATTCCAAATATATAAACCAAACCCTAATACTAACCTTATAGTAAGTACATGTAGTTAATTAATATTACTGAGTGCTTAAATGTGTAATTACACTGGAACTATTCTGTAAATAAAACACAAGCAAAAATGTATAACCAAAATATGTCAAATACCAAAAATGTTTACTGAAGTATTACTATGAAAAGCTAAAATATTAGTGTTTAATTATAGGTATTGTTTGCAGTGCTGGATTTTGGCTAGGATATGTCATGACATCAGTGCTTTTTGAGATATATTGAGTGAACGTCTGCTTTTGCAAGCAGGTGCGCGCTGCGGGATGAATTAGGTGCGGAAGCTGGTTTTCACACACGCCGGTAACTGGCAAACACTCTTCATACCCAGCGAGTCTATCACTGGAGCTGTGTGTGAGATCCTCAATAGCTGCCTGGGTTTGAATTGAATGCAGATTGATTGTTTCGGGGGGTTGCGTAGCAGCTGGTAATTGGTAATGAGGAACATTTGCAGTTGCTCGTCGGTGTCTGGTCTGAATTAGACAGCTCCGCCCCAAACAGATACTGATACAGGCTAAAAATAACACTCAACTGATGCACTGAGAAATTTTTGGTAACACTTGCATTAAAGCCGGTATACAGTGGGTATGGAAAGTATTCAGACCCCCTTAAATTAATGTAAATACTTAGATTTACTTAGAAGTACTTAACTGTATATGATAGATATTTCTGTATTGTATTGATGGTATTATAAATGTACTGAATTGAAACATCATCATTACAAAAAGTAACTATATTTCAGCACACGTTAATACATTTTTATTTAACATAAACGCATATTTTAAAGACAAAAGTAAGTAATTACCGAAACTGAAAATGTATTAAGTCCTACTTAAGTACGTGCAAAAACACTTTAAAGTTTAGCTAGCTGCATGTAATTCAAATTTAAGCCATTATACATTTTATGTATTTTATTTAGTTTTTTTTATGCCATGTCCAGTATACATAAATCTAATAAAGCTGCTTCATTGCTATGACCTTTCAAAGCACCTACTAATGCTTAATAGTAAAATGCCACATGTCTCCTTAGATTTGGAAAATGAAATTAATTTGAGTTCCCGAATTATTGCGGTGCTACTCATAAGGTCATATCAAACGTGTATAGTTGTGGAGCAGCTGTATGACTGTGCAGTGCGATGACACACACACACACTGTAGCTTAATCTGTATGGAAAATCTGTTCTCTTCGCATTCACCCACATTTTTCTCTCTTGTCACAACAACCCAGAGCTCCTTTCAGAACAACACGCCTCTTTGCGGAAACAGCGTTCCTGTTTGAGAGCACCGGGGACAGTGAGGGGTCTAAATCTTCTGTGAGAACGTCACTTGTGGAAAAAAGCTCTTGGTTTGGAGTGCTCTTCCTGAAATAGGCCTGTCTGAACCTCAGATGACCGATGGGAATCAGCTTTCCTTTCATATACAATACAAGCTGTTTCATCTGTCATCCGAAGACGGTTCCACTCTACCTAGAGCTGCTATAATGACCCGGAGATTCTGCTGGAAATGTTAATAAAAGTATTTTACTCATTAAAAGATCGTCCCATGGTGATGGTGATCTTCTTCTGCAGTAAGTGATCAGGGATCCGAACTAAGGCTTTGATGGATGGATAGTGGAGAGTGTTTGAGGTTTGGTGCTGAATAATAATTGAAGTGGGTGGAATTATGATGTTAAACAACATCAGACCTTCATTCATGTGGTCATGCGGTTTCTCAAAAAACCTGGGTTCAATTTGACCCCAAAATAAAAATAATTGATTAATTGATTTTTGCTTAAAGGGACAGTTCACCTAAAAATGTAAATTCTGTCATCGTTTACATACCCTCAAGTTGTTTCAGACCTTTTATGCATTTCTTTTTTTGCTGAGCATAAAATAAGGTCATCTGAAGAATGTTGGGAACTGTAGCCATTGATTTATGTACATTCTATAGTATGGAAAAAAACATGATAGAATAGTAAATGATGGGAAAAAAAGAATATTTGTTGTTGTAACTATCATTTTAAATTTGTTGTTTGTGGATGACAAAAGAAGTCTTTGGAATATATTGGAAATATACTTTTATATTTTTTTTTTTAGTTCCAAAACTTTATGCTCTGATGTTTTTCCCCATGAATAACAAAAGGAGGTCTGACAAAATATCATGCAGCAATATATGGCCATACCTGCCACGCTCCAAAAACTCATTGTCAATACAACATTTCCATATCTCTAAATAGCACCTCTTTTTAGTCTGTTCCTCACACCAGTGTGAATGATAATAGTTTTGTTATGCATAATGTAGCTGTTTTATCATTATTTTAGTATTGTTTATATGGTAGTATAGCATTTACTAATATTTTGAATGACTTTTGTGTCTGTTTTTTTATTTTTATAGTTTTATTTTAGCATAACTTAAATGCTTTTGTAGTAGTTTTTTTTTTTTTATCCTTAATGGCACATTATGTAAGTTTACACCAATAGAGGTGGCATTTTCAAAACAATAACAGCTGTAAAGTTCTATGACACAATGATGGAGCATTGAACGCTGGGAGATGTTCACAAATCATGTTCACGGGTTAAAAGCTCATTTATATCTGTTTTATCACCTAACCACCTGCACATGACTATTACTCAGACGATGAATGATATATACCCGTCTATTAAAACACACGCGAGAACGGAGTCTATGTCCAGGTCGAGGTTTTTGCAAAGCTCTCTCCATTTCAGAAACGCCATGAGGATCTTCTTGCCTCAGTTTGTATTGGGATTGTGGAGTGTAATCATGATCCATGGTACTGAAATACACAATAAATAACCACCAGTTCTACATTTGCCCATGTGTGTTGCTGTAGTATAATAGTGCGGATATTGCATCATTGATAGGCAACAATGAACAAGTTTCCTTGTTTCTGTAAGGAATAAGGACCTGAGGCAGTGAGTCATCAAGTCTGACCTTATGAACTCCACCTTTATTTCCAGCATCTGAACACCTGCTGTTCTGAAATGTCAAGGTGTGTCGCTTCAGTTTTAACCTCTCTCACTCTCTCTCTCTCTCTTTGTGTTGGCTTCAGTCGTTGCTTTTCACACCTCAGTCCCTCTGCCTTTGTCTTTCAGTCCGGATCTCTTTTCACTCTTTCCCACACCCTCACTTTTATCTCCATTCTCCATGTCGCGGTCCTATTCATTCAAGAGCAGGCTGTCTCTGTAGTCTCTCTTATCTTTAACCTCTCCGTCCCTCTCTCTCATCACTTATCTTTGGCTCTCAATGAATCTGGTGGCTCTCAGCGATGCCTCAGAAGTGTTGCAGCATCGTAACTGGCAACATGACAGTCCCATAATCTCCTGTCAGTGCTGATTCGCGGAGGCTCCATCTCTTTTTTCACCTCCCACCCCTCCTCCTCCTCCTCCTCCTCCTCTCTGGTGCTCTCGCTCCTCCCCAGCAGCGCTCGTGGAGGTTGAAGAGACTCGCAGGCAGCCGCTCTACTACAACTACAGAAAGAGTGTGAAGACGGCTCAGAAGGGAGCGCTCTGGGACACACTGGGAGCGCTCCGGAGGAAATATTTATGAGTGAGTGACCCCCCTGGCGCAGCTCCATATGAGCCGACTCTCACAGCCGAACGAGCAGAGCAGGTTCGGGGAGGAAGTTTTCTTCTGTCACCAGACCTTTTGAGGATTAAACGGAGAGAGAGAGAAACCTCAGCATGAGCAGCTGCAGGAAGAGATGCAAGAGGGAGATACTGAAGTTTGCTCAGTACCTCTTCAGACTTATTACCGGTACACTCAATGCAGGTAAAGTTGATGCTGTTTTTGGAATAATTGATAATTTGGGTTTGCTCTTTGTTGGATTCGTGTGGTGCGTCTGCATTTGCAGTGGCTTGTGAAATACTTTGGTGCAAGCTGGCTTTATATACAGTACATACAGTAAGTTGAAGAAGAGCAGCTCAAACAACCTGCAGGCGTCTCTTAACCGCACTTTGACCTTTGTTATCCATCTTCTCCTTCCTAATCTCTTTAATCACATCAATTAATCCCAGGCTACTGACAATTAGGATGAGGCAAACTAATTTTCCCCATCATTTACCAAATATAAATTGATGTGTCAGCTGTTTGGAGGAGAGACGGGGTCTTCTCTGTGGATTGCAGCACATTTAGTCATGTTGTCCTGTCCTTGAGTATCCTGCTGTAGTTTTCCCACCGTGTCTACAAATTATGTCAAATTGCGTGAAGGTAATTTGGGCAGTGGGCCATTATTTCTGAAATGTTGTAGGGTTGTTGCGTGAAATCGGCTGTACATCGAAACAAATACATGCAGTGACTGTACTGACCTTGATAAATGGTTTACTTGTGAAGATGTGCTCTTTGCATCCATCAAAACCCCTTTATACGTGGTCTTATATTTCAAATTTAAATAATTAATGATAAAAACTATTTACAATACAGTTTATAAAACCATTTATAAATAAACAACTATTAATATAGTTTTGTATTTTTTGATTATATACTGTATTACACATACATACAGTTATTTGTAGTAATATTAAGTTAGGATATTTTATTTCTAATTTATTATTTACAATTATTATAAATAATTATTGAAATATTGTACACACACAATTTCTTTATTACACAAATGTAGGGTCCAATCCCCAAAACAAACCCACTGTGAACAAATAAGTAAATAAACAAATACAATATCAAAAAGGTTTGCAATAAATATCACTAAATTTAATCAAATGTTGTGTGTGTGTAATATTATTATTATTCATTATGCATATAAAATACAATATGAAAATACTAAATATATATTTATATAAATAACATTTTAATCTAAAATCTTTTGTTTTAGGTGAAGTATCTGCCTCAGCTTGAAAAAAGTTTTGTTTGAGCCAATCCAGGCAAAATCTGATGGGATTTATGTGTGATGTGACAGGTTTATTTGTTTACACTTTAACTATGTACCTCTCTGTTTAGTGTTTATTGATTATGGTGTATCTGTAGTGCTTGTGAGGGTGAGGAATATGCAGGGTGTCTCTGCAGTATGTGAACCTGAGTCTGAACGTGTGGGAGTGTTTGACAACAAAGACCATGGATGGCGAAACCTGGCACGCATTGCTTTGCTGGTCTTATTTTATGAATAGCATGCGTTTGAATGTGTTGTGTACATAGAGGTTTTTCATGTAACATTTTTGAAAGATAAAAAGGCCTGCAGTGAAGGCTTGAGTACTGCTGAGGGGTTCGTTTAAGCAGGTTTCTGTAGGCGGCCTGCTATAGTGTTTGATCATCATAACTGACAGGGAAAAAAGTCTTTCCTCATTAAAATCTTGTGTTGATTGGGGTTTGTGACAGGTTTTTCTAGTTATGTACTCAATTAATTTTAGCATAGTCAAGCATTTCATTTAGGTGGGAATTGATCACAACCTGGTTTCTCAGTTATTGTGCGAAAAACTGTGTTTTCCTGTAATATATCTCAAAATATAGGCTACTAAAGCACAAGTTTGAGACACTTAAGACATAAAAGGTTTTATAATTAGTATTTTTATTTACTCGTTCATTCATTTATTTTATTTTATTTTATTTCATTTAAATTTATTAAATGTTGATTTATTTATTTCATTTAATAATTTAATTTTAATTTAATTAATTTTTTTATACCACTGAGAGAGAGAAAAATACAAAAATAAATGAAAATAACAAATCGACTGCATTGAATTGTGATTTACATTTGAATGAAAAGAAAGACAGAATTAGACAAATTTACAACTTTGTGATTTTTCTTTTACAGTGGTATACAAGTAAACTTTTTTGAAGGATTTCAACAAAAAAATATGTATTTCTATAATTGCTTCTCACATTCAGTCTGTCCCGTGATGATGAACCTTGTCATGTCACATTTGTCTCTTGACTAATACTTAACACTTTGCCAAATGATGATTTAATGGAATTAAGGGTTTAATGCATGAAATATTAATTTATCCTGATATTGATGCCAGCTGTTTGGTGATGATTACCAGAAGATATCAATAATGAATTAAAAGCGCTGAAAGGGATCTGCCAGGTATTCTGCTGAGTCACAGAAAATGACTTTTAATATTGATAGTCTGGCAGACTGACAGCTTTTCTGACTGTGAGTTACTGGAGACTGTCTTGTTAAATCCTTGTTAAGGTGCTGTATTGATTCGGCTGACACAATAAGACAATCGGTCTGCAAAACAGTGATCTTGTTTCTGTTTTGTCTTCTTTTCTCTGTTCTCAGCTAAAATGAACTTACTTTTCAGCTGAAAAATAATACATGCTAGTATTTTAAACTGTTTACATGTGAACGATCAATATGTGATTATTATACTTGCTTAATTACATGCATGTAACCATAGGACAAACCCTAATCCTAACCCTAATATTATAATAAGTGCGTGTACATTGCTCAATACTGAAATGTATAATTACACTGTAACAAGGACACCAAATAAAGTGTAACCTTTTATGCTTAAATTTCAACTACTCATGTAGGGCAAACGCTTTATCTTGTATCTTTGAAAGCAGTGCGCAGACACTGAACATCAATAGCAGCTGCTCAATTGATCAGGAGTGATCGATCAACCCAAAGAATTGGTCAATTTTAAAGCCTGACCCAAACCTGATTTTAATGGGATCTGATGTTGAATTCACTGAAGGGACACTGGAAATGTGTCTCCTTGGAGAAATCAACTTACGCTGCATGCTCTGTTTGCACATTTTAACGGTTAGTTAAAGAGTCCTGAGGCAATGACGTCAAAACCTGTGACATTTCCCTGTGGGGTTTTTATTATGAAGTTCTTCAATTCATGAGTGAGGTCTGTGGTAAACCTTGCTCGATGGTACCTGACATTTTGAACTATAAGTGCACACTACAAACGCTATGTGGATACTTATTATAAACATGCATTAACAAAAAAGGTAACACTTCAGAATAGGGGTCCAAAATAATGCATTAGTTAAGCATTAATTAATGGTTAATTTGTTTACAATTA
>JAUCNO010001819.1:22546144-22564692 GCA_032353835.1 Enteromius viviparus
ATTAATCATGATTAATCCACTGAAAATCCTGATTAATTTGATTAAAAATTTTAATCATTTGACAGCCCTATTATAAACATTTATTTTCTAACCTTTTATCATATTTTTTTAGGCTCCAAAACTGGAATCCAGTTGGAGCTAAAATCTGCAGGATGGTAGGTCTCTTGCTTAAAAAAAGTTAAAAGCAGTTTAAAAATATAATCTACTCACTCTGCTTTTCTGGAAGCTTTGACCACCGGCAGCAGCCTCAGAAGACACTCCTCTGACAGATCATATTGCCTTAGTTCAAACTCATCCAGGTCCTCTGCCGAGTTCAGCAGCACAAACACTAGAGCTGACCACTGGGCTGGAGAGAGTTTGACTCCAGAGAGGCGATGGGTGCCTCTACTATTCAAGTATGTTTGGACCTCTTGCACCAGAGACTGGTCATGCAGCTCGTTCAGGCAGTGAAACAGATTGATGGACTTCTCTGGAGAAGGATTTTCTCGAATCTTACTCTTAACATACTCAATAACTTCACATGGATTATGGGAGCTCCTCGTCACTGGGAATAATCCCTGAAGTAGAGTCTGATTGGACGTAAGCGAAAGCCCTAGCAGAAAACGAAGGAAGAGATCCAAGTGTCCATTCTCACTCTGCAAAGACCTGTCCACTTCATGCTTCAGAAAATCTGTCATTGACTTATTTTTCTTCTTCTTCCGAGCAAAGGAAAGGAACTTAAACAATGCAGCAAAAAACTCTTGAACACTCAAATGCACAAAACTATACACCTTTTCCAGCTTTAGTCCAAACTCTTCTCTAAATATCTGGGTACAAACTCCAGAGCACACAGATGCTTCTCGGACATCAATGTCACACTGTCTCAAGTCCTCCTCATAGAATACCAGGTTGCCTTTTTCCAGTTGTTGAAAAGCCAGTTTCCCAAGTGACAGGATGCTCTTTCTGGCCTGCTCAAGATCTACTTCACATTTCCCATCGTACTTTTGAGCCTTCAGTTTGGTCTGAACAATCAAGAGGTGTATAAACATTTGAGTGAGAGTCTTAGGAATCTCTGCACTATTTGCTTCTCTCAATATCTTCTCAAGAACAGTGGCAGAGATCCAGCAGAAGACGGGGATGCGGCACATGATGTGAAGGCTTCTTGATGATTGGATGTGTGTGACAATCCTGTTGGCCAGATTGCGATCTTTTATTTTTCTCAGAAAATACTCAGCCCTCTGAAGGTATCTGAACCCTTGAACTTCTGTGACCCGGTCGACAAACTCTGCAGGGATCTGATTGGCTGCCGCCGGTCGCGTGGTAATCCAGATAAGAGCAGAAGGAAGGAGGTTTCCCTTTATGAGGTTAGTCAACAGCACGTCTACTGAGGCTGATTTGGTCACATCCAACAATATCTCATTGTTCTGGAAATCCAGAGGAAGACGCCACTCATCCAGACCATCAAAGATGAATATGATTTTATAGTCATCGTATTCTATTGGTTTTAGTTCTGTGAAAAAACAGCACAGAAGCTCCATCAGACTCATCTGTTTCTCTTTCATCAAATTCAGGTCTCTGAAAGGAAGTGGAAAGATGAAGTGAACATCCTGATTAGCTTTTCCTTCAGCCCAGTCCAGAACAAACTTGTGCACTGAAGCAGTTTTTCCTATTCCAGCAACTCCTTTGGTCAGCACCATTCTGATGGGATTGTCTTGTCCAGGTATGGATCTGAAGATGTCATTACATTTGATTGGTTTTACTCTGGACAATGAGGTCTCAATCCGTCTCACATCATGCTCATTGCTGATGTCTCCAGGCCCTCCCTCTGTGATATAAAGCTCTGTGTAGATCTCATTCAGAAGTGTTGCATTTCCTCGATTTGAGACTCCTTCACTGATTTTCTGAAATTTCTGCTTCAGTGTGGATTTCAGTCGCTTCTGACTCACTGAGATCAGCTCTGAAATACACAGCAGAAACAAAACATCGAAAAAAGCCTAGCAACCACACATAGTAACACCCCAGCAACTATCCACAACATTCAAACTTCAAGCTTTTAAAACCATTTGAGTCTTAAATTCTTCCAACTTACAGCTTGTTTAATTATTTTAAACTTTTAAGCCAGGATTTCTCAAGCCAACATCAAAGTTTGTCTAGAGAGTTTGAAATCTGGCTCTTACTGGTCTGTAGTTTGTTGGCGAGGTCTGGTTGGTTCATCTTATGCAGGACATAAAGTGTGATCTTCAGAATTGCTCCGCTTACTCGGCTCTGCGTTTCATCCTCCTCCGTCTCTCTCACAGAGCATGCTGGGTAATCTGGGTTCAGCAGTTTCTTGAATCTTCTAAGCTCTTTCTTCATCAAAGAGATGCTTGTGTTCTCAAGCTCCTGAAATCAGTGTTTGAACACAGTGAACATTCATGTTGTGACCTTCTTGTTGTAAATAATAGATGCGGTGTCCTCAGGGTTAAAGAGGAGGAGATCATCAGTGTGCAGGCACATGCAGAGGGGGGGGCAGAGGGTGCTTGAGCACCGCCCCTTTCCTCCTGGATGCCTCAAGTGCCCTTTACTTGGGGTTTCTTGGGTTTTTTTTGTGTATGTGTGTATGGAGCCCTGTCTTTGCCCCAAAACAATAAAATGTAACTATTAATCTCAATTTTACTGAAAAAAACGGATCTGGCTCGCATCAGGCACATGACTGCGATTAACCAATGCTCGCCTGTGAGGGCAGACTTCTGCAACTGGTCCACCATGGGTATTTCTTTAGAGTTTACTTATTCTGTGTAATTTAAGCAAGACAGTTGCGTTTTTGTATTATTGATAATATGTGTGTTTATGTTCAACTTAGATTGGGGGGGTGTTTGGTTCATTTGTAGCACTTTTTTATATAAAAGTGTAACAGTTACCGTCATGGAGAGAGGTGTGTAGGGGAGCGTTACATGTTAAGTTGGTCATGTATATAAATTATTTGTATTTAGCCTACTATCTGACTTTTTTTTTACTTTGAGCACCCGCCCCGTTAAACGTCTCTGCACGGCCCTGGTATATATGCCATGTGTGTGTGTGTTTACATATGCATAACTAATATACATAAGGCAAACGCATGTATTATGTAAACAAAAACTTTCTTATAGGATGTGATTAATCATTTAACAGCACTGATGTTTTTCACAGGGATAGTTCACAGGTAAATTGAACAGCATCTAAACAGTCCATGGCTTATGTTAAAAGCAGTTGTGAAGCTGCTATTGAGTGTGTGAAGTCCCTCAAATGTGTCCTTTGAAGGCCACCGTCTTAATTTGGCTGTAATTAGAAACAGCAGGTCATTATTCTCATTAGCCAAAGAGGCATGTGTGTGATGGCATAACAGAGCCTGCTGGCCAGGGCACCTGCTGCTGAGAGCAGTTGGCAGTTAATACTAACACAGCTCCAACACCAGCAATGCCAGTGCATTCACACACACACACACACACACAAACACCAGCCAGTCTGACAGTCAACTCAGAGCCTTTCTGTTCATCCTGAGGGCACGGCTGTCTTTGTGTTACTCTGTAGGTGCATTTCTGAACTGCTAGGCTTACATTTCACAAACACTCAATTTCAAAAACATCATGTGATGTTACAAGCCTACGGTTTTGTTTATCTAACAATTTCTATAATCTGAACCATCAAATTTTATACTAGCAAGATATAAAAGGCATTTTAAGAGATACAGATAGTAAAGAAAAATTATTTTCCGTAATATGTTCTATAATAGATGAGCTGTTTTTTTTTTGTTTTTTTTTTAATGTGTAGATACTGTTTTATATTGTAGTGGAAAGTAATTCTATACCTTGATTAGTATTTAGAAAAACAGGTGGAAAAAGTGGTTAATTAAGTGTTTATGTAACAAGATCGCCCTCTATTGTCTGAATTGAGCCTTGCAGTTGAACCTTAGTTGATTATCTAAAATAATAATAAATGTGAGTATCAGAAATGATAATTAGGCTTTTTAGGAACTTTTTCTGAATGATCACTGTATTACATTGCGTTGTATGTTTTGACCCCACAATAAAAACTACAAAGCATTTGCATAGTTTCTTTCTAAGGCATGTTATTGGAAGATATAGGGTGACTGATATTTATATATTTATTTTTTCATTTATATACAGTCTGTTAAAATATCTCAGTGATTTACAGTATAATCAGAACCTTTAATCTTACCTTTAAGTCTTACAGTATAATTACCAAATTATACATTGTTGCTCAGTTTGGGCAATAACTTAAAGAGACAAACACATACACATTAATTACTGCAATAATGACAGTAAATCCAAACAATGCTAACTTTTCTTTTCATGGTTTGTCTAACAGTAGAACTATTATTTCATGTCCCGCTTTACAGGGTTCGGCAGCTTGATGTTTCAAAAAATGTTGTTGCCTAAAGAGAGATGTGATTCTATGATGGTGATATATTGTTGAGCACTGTTTATGGTTATGGTTATGGAATACTATGCGGATGTTCTCAAACATTCTGTGTCTTGTCTCCTACTGCCACTGTGTGGTCATTCTGGGATATTTTAGTTTTGTTCCTTTCAGCTGTTAGATAAATTCCTTGTTGAAATAAGGTAATAATGTTTTTATTAGGTGGTTTTACTGTGTACCAACTTTAAATGTATGTTTTTTATTTTTATTATTATTATTATTATTATTATTATTATTATTATTATTTATTTTTATCCAGTATATATTTTAATATAAACACAATTTATTTGGTAGAAAAAAAATATGAAGATTTGTTAAGAAAGTTAAGAATTTACATGAAGCATTACAAACAAAGGGCCACAGCTAATATTTTGCAATTAAAATGTTGCAATCAGCAAACAGCGACAGCTAACATAGTGATGAAACCAGTGTCAAAAACATCCCAGCTCTTCTCACTTCACAGACTGTATCCTTCACAGCCATGCTTTCATTCATGAAGCAGTGCTAACACTTCAGTTCTCAAACCAATTTTCAGTGGTCGCTCATTAGTGTGCATATTATGTGCATATATGACTTCTCTGATAGCACATACTGCCTTTTTATTAATCCACCCCATTTGAATATTAATGATTAATAAGCAGCAAAATAGAGTTTGAGACAAAAGTGCTTTGTGAGAGAAAGTATAGCATCCATCTTACTACAGTACATGCAGAAAGATGGCCTCATCCGTTCTGCTGGTCCCTGTCCATGGTGCTGAAAAAACTTCCCCTGAAAAAGTCCCTTACCACATCGAGAGACTCTAGTATTAGTTATTTAGCATTTCTACTTAAAGAGGGAAAAATAAAAAACAACCGCCTCACAGAAACTCCTCCACAGATCTGATTTACTGTAAAAAGTGGAAACCTACAGTTGTTACCTTAAAGAGACATTTAGACCTGATTAAACCCATAAACATTTGTTTTGTTGCTATGAATGAATGAATTTGTGTCCCTATTATGGGTTATGAAAGGTTTGTATTTTGGTTTTGGTAGTCACCGACAGCAGGTTGACATGCATGCAAGATCAAAAACACCCTCCTTTACGTGACTCTAATCTCCCGTGATCCATCTCAATTTCATCTCATCATGCCTGTAATGCCTGATAAAACCATTTTTTGTGAGGCAGTGCTGCTTTTTGTACAGTGTTACCAGGGAAACCGCTATTGTAACGCTCTAAAAGCTACATCTATTGGTGAAGAATGAATTTGTGTTTTCGTTCAGACCAACCAAAAGGACATAAATGGTCGGGCAATATACTAATATTTTGTTGAAACGGCCTGGGATTAATTTTAAAAATGACTTGTTTCAATGATTCAGAGTCAACTACTTCTTTTAAGAGACAATCACTTTATACACAGTGCACCTTTAGATTTAAAGCTCATTCACTTAGAGCTGTGTTACACACTGCATAAAAGCTCATTTCCATATTAAGGAAATGAGTGATGAGTGATATTTATTTTAAGTGATGGCAAATAATATTTGTGATTGGTATAAAACCTAAAGAAAACCACAAAACCATGCAGTTACTTTTTATTCAGCGTATGTAGCGTCAAATATTGCTTTCACATTTTTGACTACAGAAATCTATTCAAAGGGAAATCTATTTATTTTTCTTTCAGCTTTCAACCTGCAGAATGAAGGTTATTAAATGTTTGTTTCCCCTTGACTTTTTTCAAGCTTTCTTCCCTTCACCCCTGTATCAGAGGAAGTTACTGTACACCGCTTTACTGAAAAAGATTTCATAGATCTCTAGCAATTTCATACATACGGTGTCTGAGAGAAGTTGAAAGCGAGCGGGGGGAGAAAAGCACCTCTGTCTGCCTTTATTCTGTTTTGCAGGGACCTCGAGATCATTTCCGCTCACTAAAGTGGCCATTGACACGCTGAGAAAATTGGCCTTTGATGACGCTTCTTTGTGGTGAATTGGCGGAGAGTCGCAGGGTTTGTGGATGAGCGGAGGTGTGGGTGGAAGAGACGGGTGATTTGAGCGTATCCGTGTATGTGTGTGACTGACTGTGTTTAGAGGTGAGCTGACCTCTCCAGCTGCTTCAGGTGAAGCTCAGTGTGGTGAAAAAAGCTAGTGATGGAGCTTTATAGAAACTTTTGTGACACTTTTATGACCTTCGATGGCCACGGAAGAAAACTCAAACGTTTTCATCAAATAAACCGATGGTTTTCAGCTGGTGGGTCCTGACCCAAAAATTCATCCTGGGTCTGCTTTGCGAAAATGGTGCTTACTAACATACGAGCATGCATAGTATATGGCAAAATAAATAAATAAAAAGGAGAAAATGCTTCCCATGTTTTTTGTTGACGTCAAAAGCAACAAGCGTTGTGGCATTTGGAGCCAAATTAAACGATGCCAACACAAACAGCTTGTGTGACATGCCCTCATCCTCAAAAAACATGAACAAAACTCAACCAGGTCACACGACACATTCACTTGGGATCATTTGTGAGCCTTAATAATCTTGCTTTTTTTTTTTTACTTGTGCAGTTCATGTTTATATAAAACATGTCAAATAAAATATTTTAGAATTCTACACTGAATATACATTATAGATTAATACATATTTATTAAATATAAAAATTATATACCTAATATAAATACGTAAATAAATAAATGTTTATGTATAGTAAAAAAGATTAATCGCACACACACATAAAGCATATATTTAGAAAATTATTTAAAAGTATTTACATGCATATATTTATATTCATATATAAATTTGTTTAATATACAAATGTACTGTTTTCTTAAATATATACATGCATGTGTGTGTATTTATATTTAAAATATGAATATACACAGCACACATATATTTTGTAAACCAAAAAAACATTTTTTTTTTTTTTTTTACAATATGCACAAATATACATACATTTTTATTAGTCTATGTTGCTTATTAATTTTTGTTTATATATTCATTTATTTAGTTATTTTTACGATAACCAATATATACTTAATAACTGTATTTTTATGATTACTTTTTAAAAATGTGTATAAAAATTAATAATAATAATAATAACTAGATCAAACCAAACCTAGCGATTTTTGTACTGGTTCGGTCACCACTTGATGTCCAATGTACAAAATCTCATTCTTAAATCTGCATCCTGAAGCAAAACAAAAAAAACAATCCCAGTGGATATGAAATGTCAAAGTACTTTACAGAAAAGGAAATGAGTAATGTTTGAACGATTCAAATGTACGTTGCACATTTCGTTTTGTGAGAAATTAGCCGTCATCTGTCAGCTGCAAGAATGAGCTGGAAACAGCTTGAACCGTGTCTCAAAGCGAAGGCTCTTTACGTTTGCAATTTGCACACCCACACATTCATGGGCAATCATTTCTGCCTGCTTTTGCTAATCAGTAGCTTTAAGAAGAAAGGCTTGCCAGTGGGGGGAAAAAAAACATATTCCCAAGCGTCTCATAATGCATTTTCTTGACGCTCAAGAGCCTTTCTCTCCGTCCTCCAGCCCCTGGGTTCGGGTTTCCATGGAAGTCAGCGCTAACTTCACACGGTGATACTTTCTGAGAAAACCCCATGTGTCACTGCCTCCTCCTGGATCCATGATTAAGTGGACTCTCAGATGCACACCGCTCTTAAATTACACCTCTTGCGATTGCAAGATAGCAATCACCACACCAATACGCCGGTCTGATTAAGATCAAATTGTTGTTTACATGCCGCAATCTTCAAAAAACACGATTAATATGTTTTTCCGGAGAAGTCACTTCAGTTTTGCAGCAGCCCACCAATTTTCTAGTCACCACACCGATACTTCAAAAGAGCTTTTTTGCATTTCTCACAGGAGAAATATCGGTTTAAATGAATGGTGTGCGCCTGCTGGTTCGAAGTAGATGTATGATTATGCATTAATCTCAGTCGTCCTAATGAGCGCCGGCTCTGGCGAGATTGGTGCACTTGAATTAAAAGCAGCCAGCGAACAGAAGTCTACAAACGCCGTTCTCGGGCAGTGCTCCCTTCACACTGTGCCCTTTCCCCCTCCTCCTTCTCCTCTTTTCTCCGCTCCCTCCCACCTCTTCTTCGGTTCCGGTGAAGAAGTATCTGTTGAAAGAGTGGGGGCACGGAGCCGAGCGTACGGCGAGAACGCAGGGAGCTTAATTAAACTGCTCTTCAACTGTGCCAAAGTGGAGCAGCTCGGAGGCACTGGTCGAGATCAGAATCAAAACTGGTGAGACGGCTGGAGAAACCCTCAAGATCTTCATGCCCACGAGTGAAGAATAAAGCCGGACTCAAAGTGCACTTGAGGAGAGCCACAGTTGTTCCAGCAGAACTCAGAAGAGAAACATCTGAGAGGGGCAAAGATGGGCGCTTTGATGGTGATATTTTCTCTGCAAACCAAACAAAGGAGAAAAAGATCAGGTAGGCAGTAAAGAGCACTTTCGTTATGTGACAGTGAGTCAGAGAAGCTGTAGACTAGAGGACATTACACTGTGCATTGCATTTGTACTTGATTTATTAGACACAAATGTATTGTAAAGTGGAGTCCGGAAGGGATTCAAATAAGGGTCTAAACCTGTTAATAAAGAGAGTTTTAAGGATTTGATATATGCAAAACATTGATGATTCTGCCTCAAGATGTTTTTTTGGATCCGTCTCTAAACCCTGCTGCACATGATCATCAGGTTTTACTCACACTTGTGGAGCTTGTGCAGCTCGAGTGCTGCTGATGTTAAATATAGTATAAGACTTGATCTCATCGTTTTAAATTTAAAAATGTTTTACTCGGTTCATTATGCTGATGATATTATTTTTAAGCAAATGTACTCAGTTAAAAGGTCACAATTTAGCTTATTTCACTATTAGCTATATCTTTTGCTTAAATTAACTAATTAGCTGTTTATTAATAGTTTGGAAGGTAGTTGGTCAGTTTAGGTAAGGGCTGGATTAAGGCATCTAGAATATGGTCATGCAGGAAAAGGCATTAATACGTGCTTTATAACTATCAATATTCAGTCAATATGCTTGTAATATGCATGTTGCTAAGTACTAGTCAGTAGAGAGAATGGACCCCTGAACTACAGTTAAAAAAACAAAAAGTGTTACCAGTTAATAAAAAATGCTGTGGAAGCATGTGAAACACACACACGCACACACACACACGAGATGTGGAAAGGTGTTTTCACTCAGAAATTGCATGTTAATTTTATAATTAGAATAAGTGACAGTGAATTAAATGTAAATTTGAAGTACACTCAAATTGAAGTACTTTAATTAGATTATGAATTTTTAATACTCATCGATCTTTTGAATTCATTTATTAATTAATTATTTTTTTGTAATGCAAATGTAATGTGGATTTGTAACAAAAAAATGTCTCCATATATATATAATATTATTAATTAAGATTTAAGATGTTCGTCCTCTGGTGGTTGTTTTTTGTCTTTTGCTTTGAGAAATGAGTACAGCACCACAGAGTTATGATTCATGGTTCGATGCTTCTTTATTGTGTGGCCAAAGAACTCCAAAGGGAGAGTTTCTCAGAAACGCTGTACAAGGGGCTTTTACCAAGAAATACAGAGGAATCCTTGCAGGAAAGAGAGGTTTTGAATAATCAAATCACAATTACTGAAGATTGGGGTACAGCAGTAAACGCTGAACACCCACCCACCCCCCACCCCCCCAAACTCAGAACTTACTTGTTTTTTTTCTTCCTTAAAATAAATTCATAAAGAAGTATTATTCTTTTTTTTATCCTTATAAAAGCACCTTCAAACTTCTGTCTCTGAGGGATGAGGGCAAACGCTCTCAGTATGGACCATTAGTGATGTGGTGCTTGATTTTATAGGAACTCTTTATGGAATATCTGCCAGGCCATCAAGCTGTGAAATTAAATCTCATTCACCTTCCACATAATCCACATAAATCTGACAGCACACACTCCTTCATGCACTGTGCGCTCATTTCAGAGGAGTTTAGGACTGTATGCCATGATTTTGTCTTTTAGTCTTTTATTGTTTTGAAATCTGGGGTCTGCGATCATTTTTTTTCTTTCTGCTGTCTGTAGCTCTCTTATATCTGGTTCATGTCTGTGATGATTAAGGTTAGTCATTCGTACATTTGCATAATGTGGATTGTGGAATACATTACATATATTACGTAAAGTCGGAAAGGGGGAGAAAATTGCTGCTATCCCAGCAAAGTTTCCGAAACCTACTCTGTCCTGATTAGCTTATTCACTGCATCCCTGCTACTGAGACGGAGTTAATGAGGCAGAGCTCTGGTTTTGTTTAATATCTCTAACCTGAAACTGCGTGTGTGTCTTAAAGTGGCCCTGGTTTATGTGTAACTGTATTGTACCATTTCATCATCATACAGAAAGAGAGAATACACCAGTGTATAACACTTTTATATTGTTGTGAATCACTATACTGAATTTTTTCTTGGCAAGTCAAGCAATTGCTGGTCAGTTTTAGTCAGAATTATTTTATTTTATTTTATTTTATTTTATTTTATTTTGTTTTGTTTTGTTTTGTTTTGTTTTGTTTTGTTTTATTTTATTTTATTTTATTTTATTTTATTTTATTTTATTTTATTTTATTTTCACAAGCCCATTTTGGAAAACATTGATTTAAGAAAAAGAAAAAACTAATTTCAAGCACATTAAAATCTTTTATATCAGGCATAACTTAAGTCTAATTAAAGATAATTAGAAATCTAATCTAAACTAATCTATTACAGTTTATTGGCCAGATAAGATGTGAATTAAAAGCATCACTGGGTTATTAATACGGTACAGTATTTGTATGTACAGTATATTGGCAGTGCAATCATCTTAAATGTTTTGTGATTATTAAATATAATTTATTATCTTATATGAATTAATCATTTTTTATAGGTAAACATCAATATTTTTTAGATTTATTTATAATAAATACGATTAAATATGGTTGCACATTTTTATTTTTTGATAGTCCACTTTAGACATTCTACTACAGTAACTATATGCAACTACATGTCTACTAACTCTCAGAGTCAACCGTTACGGTAGGTTTAGGGTTGGTAGAATAAGTTGGTATATGCTTGCAAAGTTCCACATACTAAATATGTTGTATGTTTTGGACCCATCAGAAAAAATTTTAGGAGTGCATTAAGCAGGCAGTCTACTAATACTCTAATGACTGCTAGTTGACTCGTAGTTACTTGTTAGTAGAATGTCTAAAGTTGACCACTGAAATAAAGTGTTACCTTAAATATTGCCCAGCCCTCAAAAGCACACACCTTAAGGTTACATTTTTAAAGTATCATTAAAATTGAGCATTAAAATTAATGCATTTAGTAGACAGCATTTTTAAAAATGCAAAATACATTGCATATTTAAAAGTCATCTCCATAAATTCAAATGAGTCCATCTCTAGTATTAGCTGAGGAATATTTCCAGTGACATTTATTCTTTGACTGGACTAATATAAAGTCAGCTCGTATTAAAGTCACATGAGAATGAGATGTAGGATGCGGTTAGATGGAGGTGAAGGTGTGTTACGGGTGGTTAGACGGGAATGCAGTGAGACAGCTCCATCCTGTCGTCTCTGGTTTCCACCCGTGGGGTTAAACTCCTGTGGCAGCGCAGCTGGAGGACTGGCATCCTTTCAATAGATCTTCCTGCAGATGAGCTCGGAATAGACGTGTGTTTCTGGTCATATAGAGATCTCAGACGTCACTGCAACCTGACGCTACTTTGATCGTAAGATTTTTTTAACAGCATTTGTGTGACTGTTCTGGATTTTGTGCTTAAAACCGCTGCCGTCTGCGTTCAGTTAGAATAAAAGTCTCTTGAATTTTTCAGCATTAAAACCACACCAGACTAATGCAAGTCTGGTGTGACGTTACTTTGTGTGTCAGAAATCTGCAAACTGATGAAGTTTATAAAGAGTGACGTCTCAATTATGAGTTAAATGCTGCGCTGTATTTATGTGATCATGCGTTTAATGCTATGTTTAAGATGTTAAGCAGTTGCATAACAGACTATCTCATGTTTCCTCCTCCTGCATCACTGAGTGTTTACACAAGTTTTATGAGATTCTCTGTTGTCAGAGTGATGAAACTGCATCTCAACATCATAAAGTCACTGTGGTTGGGAAGAACTCAAATGTGCTGAGCATGCTGGGAAAATAACTTTGTGTAGTATTTTTACTTTACTGCTCTGGATAAACCAAGAGTCCTGCACAAGTATCACGAAACATAACACACGCTGGCGCTCGAAGAGTGTCGTTTTAGTCATTAGTTTGTCATGTGGAGCATATGTACAGTAAATATGTTATGCAGCCGTTATAAAATTATAACTAACAACCTAAACCATCCAAGGCTGTTTTTTCCTGGGTGGTTTTAAAGGAATTAAAGGATTTTTTTCCACAAAAATATTAAGCATGAGAGGTGGTTGATAATAATAAGAAATGTAAAAATATTAGAATGATTTCTGGAGGATCAGCAGATAGAGACAGCAAAGTTAATCAACCTGTCACTCAAGTGGCCACGCCCTTAATTATGCAAAATTTTAAGGCTTAATATAATTTAAATGGATGAGTTGTAAAAAAAATCACCTCCCTCACAGTTGTCACGAAGGGCTAAATTAGCTATATAGACAAAAAAAAATTGTACCAGGCTGTAAACGTTTTTTTCTACTGTAAAGTTGGGCATTTTAACCTTTTGTAGCAAGCCTTCAGCGGCTAGTCCTTGAACACCAAGCCCCGCCCCATGAATGACAAAATGGTGTTCGCACGAGCAGGTGAGAGAGGATTTAGCGAGGTTGACACATCAAGGGTTTGATATGAGCTCGCGGCCCCGTTTCTTCCCATGTACATCTGTTTTCTTCTCCTCTCGCGGAAATGATTTACCGCGCTCGCCAGCGCATAGATTGCATAGATTTGCCGCCATAGATTGAGTGTGTTTTTCGCGAGCTGGTTGTTGCTGCTGTGGCGGGGCGGAGCATCGGCAAAGGACGATGACATTGTTTATCGACCCAACCCTATTTATGACCCACGATCAGTTATCAAATATCGTCGCGATTTTACTGTATAAAGACCAAACTGGTTTTGTGGGCAAAGTTTATGCATTGGACTGCGTCACTATGACTGCGTCTAGGCTGCAAGCGAAAAGCTAGGATTGAGGCCTTTTTTTTTCTTTTTTTCTTTTCACTGTTTTTGGCGATTTTAGTGTTTATTTTTAAATTGAAGAAACAGCCCATGAAGAAACAGAACAAACTGAGACAGACTCAATTCAAGATTCAAGATTTTTTTTATGTGCCATTTGCGCATAAAACCAACAGCACATTGGAATTCTAGTGCAGAGCACTCTGAGTTAGGGCTGCACGATACGTAATGCACATCTTGTCAGTAAAGCCGGTTCTGTAATCAGCGGTAAATTCCATCAGGTGTGTGATTTTACATTGAGCTGCATTCACTACGCAGAGCCGTTATTCACTGAAGACAAGATGTGCATTACATATCGCGAGGTGATTATCGTGCAGCCCTACTCTGAGTCATCTTTAAAGAAATTAAGAGATGAATAAGGAACAAACAACAAGAGTAAAAACAGAGAATAGAGCATTATAAACTAAATAAAGTTTCTATAAATTCTTAAGACAGAAGTGTTTTTCTCTAAATGTAGGTACTCGTACTAGTACTGGCCAAAAGTTAATCCAAGCTGCACTTCAGAAGTAATAGTATTGCAAAGATCTGCTATTGCACCTTTTTATTTATACTCAATCCAGAAGAACTGTGGTATCGTCTCCAAGACGAAGAAAAAACCTACCTGCTAAAGATAGAAATAAACCACTTAAAACATTTTTGTTGGTGAAAATACTAGTGGCCTAAGACTTTTGCATAGTACTATACATTTATTTGTATAAAATATAGATATATCTCATCTCATATAGAAATATAACATATTTTTCTTAAATATATACAGTACATGCATGTGTGTGCTTTTATATACACATAATAAAGAACACATTAAGCAAACAAAAACTTTTATTTTGGAGGTGATTAATCACGATTAACCATTTAAAAGCACTTCAGATAGTGTACGTATAAATGATTGTATGTATATATAAATATAAATGTATTATGTTTCCCAAAGCTTTTTAAATATGTTTGCTTGAACAGCATCTACTGTCTGCGGTCAGTGGAACACGCTCTTACACAGTTGCAGCGCTGCACAATCTCACTGCTGACTACAATGTTGATTAAAGCTGACATTGTAATAACACGGCTTTACCGGGCGGCCGGCGGTGCAGGTGCTGCTGACGGTAGACTGCGGCCAGGAAGCCAAATGATGCTCTTTTCCTTCCTTCCTTCATTCCCTGCTGCTGCCCTGCATCATTATCATACACCATCCTTTAAGGACTAAAAGAGACAGGATATATTAGACCTGTGCAGAAAGGCTGTATGCAGCCTACTGTGCAACACTGCTATTGCATTTATACCGCAGAAGATCAGTGGGCAGAAATGACCTGAGGTCATTATTTTCAACGCAAGTTGGCAATTTACTGTCATGTTGTGAAAGGTTTAAGTTTAAGCAATGAGTACTGATAGGAGTAAAGCCGGTGGAGGTCACATGATCCGTCTCTGATGAGATACCGTTGGCAAGATGAAGGTTAATGTGACTGTGAGTGATCTCAGTTTTTTATATGACTCGTGTCTGCCCACATAAACCAGCATAATAAAAAATGATGCATAAAAAACTCTCAAAACTTGGCACATTCTGTTTGATTCATTTGATGATAATTGTTTATCTTAGTCATAATATGGAGTAGCACATCTGAATTGCAATTAACATCAACAATATGAAGCGTTTGGTTTGAAAGAAGCACAGTAAGTTTATTTGTGTAGTGCATTTCCTACATGCCAACGGATTCAGTTTTGTTTGAGTTTAATCAATGAAAAAGTCAAATTCTTGCTACATAAGGGTTAAACTAATGCAATTATAACCATCTGCACAGAAAAGCTCTGATGGGGATTTAAACTCTTGACATCTGGCAACCCCACGATTGAAAATCTTGTAAGGTCAACTTTTTGTTGTTGTTGTTGTTGATGAGAATATAGAGAGATTTTGAATATAATCTACATTTAAGTCCCATCCTTTTTCATCAGTATTTTATGTTTATATAATTGTAGTTAGTGTTCGGTGTCTCATTTCAGTAATGGAAAAAGCTTGTCTCTTTGTCATTGTTTTCATGAACAAAGCACTATTTTATCAATTTGAAGTTACTGTAGGTGAACTAAAATACGGCGTCTAAAATGTTAGCAATCATTTTATGTACTGTTGCATGGTGACTTATTCACCAATGCAAATGACTTTTTCCTTAGCAATGCAATTTTGAACTGGTACAGCCCAGAAAATATGGTATTATTTGCTGCTGTACTTTCTGCAGCCCAAGGTTCATTTTTAGCAGCTAGAAAACTGATATGCGTTTAGCATGACATTCGATTTTGGTTATACATACAGCCCTAGGGTAAATATGTCACTTCTCGGTTGTGAGGCTTTAATGCGTGGTTTAATAAACCTCATGCATATGTTGCATTAATATTTTAATTAGTTCTGCTTACAGCTCATAACGAATGTTCCTCCTTTTCTTTGCTAGCCGCTGCATTGAGTTAGTTTATGCTGAGTTATTTGTCAAATTAGTGGTTTGATAAGGGCTCCTGTGGGGAGCCCAGTCCGGTAAGAGATTGTGAAGTGTGACTGTTATTCTCTGCTTGGTCTTGTTTGCACAAAGCGATATCCCAAGACTCCGTCACAGGCAACGTGCATTAACTCAACAGCAAGTTTGACTAATTATAAGGCTGATTTTGCTCTATTTGCACGAGTTTGAAATTTGTTTTATTATGCAAATGCATTTTGTTTTCTGAAACCAACAAACAAAAATGATTCATATATCAAATGATATATAAATATAAAATGAGCTCGAAAGGATGCAGACAAATGCATTTGCAGTTTGATTTGCATATTTGTGCTGTTGATTTACCACATAGCCGTACGCTGAAGAGCTTTCACTGAATTGTTTTTTTTGCAGATGAGAACGTGGCTCTGAAATATTTAGTAGAGTGCATTCATATGAAGCTAATCCATAATGCAGCTTTCCCCTGCCCATATCTGCTGCTCTGAAAGTGTTTGTTATTACCAGCACCGAAATGTATTATTCAGCATCCAAATCACAAATTATTAGCCACATGTACATCTTTTTTGAATGGTAAACATCCCATTTCTTTGCTGCGAGGAAATGGTGGGAAGAGTTACAGTAGCGAATCTGCACATCTTAGCAAAGGCACTAATTTCACCCTTGGCTTTGCTCGCACTATTGCAGAGTGGGAGATCGGTGGCTCTGTTGATTAAAAAAGGAATTAAATTTGATAAAATGTCTAGAGGATGCACAGCACAGAGATGCATGGAAATGTAAATCAAGGTTCAGAGGTATTTATGTAAATTTGAGTTGCTGCTCATGTTTAGATGCGGTGCTTAAAGGAACATTTCACCCAAAAATACATGTTTTGCTGCCACTGACTCACTTTAATGTCGTTCCAAACTTGTATGCTGCTGTTTTCTCATTTTTATGTTGACTGTTTCTGTTAAGCTCCGAAAAGAAGAAAAAGCCTGTCCAAGGAACTTGTGTGCTATATTCAGTCTTCTGAAGTCATATAAGTTAACAAGTATGTTAGGAAATTAAATAGTTCACCCCAAAATGGAAAACGGAATATTAAAGACATCTTAGTAATGAATTTGTTTCTTGCAAACACACTGCTTTTTATCTTCACACGATGGTAATTGATGAACTGGATTATTGCTTTTATCAGCTTGGACTCTTATTCTGACGGCACCCATTCACTCCAGAAGATCCATTGTTGACAAACCCAAATGTGATGTCTTGGATGACTTTTTCAGCTATTTTTTTTCAGCTATTTTTTTTTTCTACAGTGAATTATTCCTTTTAAGTTATTTATCTATTAAGCTGGTAAACCCTGCGAGAGAATCCGTGAATCTGTCCAATTTGTGAACTGAAGTGAGTGCATATGTCAAGATATGTCAAGATCGTCCATAAAAGTGAATCTGGCTCCATTTCTCATTCAAAGTTGTTATATGACTTATCCAGATAAGGCATATGGCTTATGTGCTTTTGTTTCTTAGTGTCCATTCATTGTACAGTAAATGCATAGAAAAGAGCGTCTGGTTTTATGGCTTTTCAGCAATGACGTCTTCAGCGGCAGAAAGAAAGATTTTCAAATGCACTATCCCTTTAATTTACACCACTGCAAAGGAAAGTGGGACTTCTTGGTATGTAACTCTATCCTCCTCCAGCGCAACAACGGAAATAAAAGCAAAACAAAACTCAACAGATGGACGTAATGGATGTGGCACAGGCAGAAGTCTCACTTTGAGATGCTCAGAGGGAATGTTTGGAGCGATGTGAGATCTGAGGTCATCCGAAGTGCAGCAGGAATGTCTCCGGTGTCTTGCCGGTCGTTCCCGTCCGCGGTCATGTGGCAGTCACGCATTACTAGTGAAGCATAGCTAAAGACAGGAGAGCAATGCCGCCCACCGCAGATACAGCAGTGCAACGCAGTCTGTGATGGAGCTCTTTACAGCGTGAAGCAGCAGGAGTTGTGTTTTAGCAAAGAGGCTTAACCCTTATGAATACATTTTCTGCTTGTTTCTCCATTACTGGAGGCATCATAAGCCCGTCACACACCCCTGATCGCATTTCAGCACAGCTAAACTCCAATCCATGTGTTCTGCCTGGGTTTGTTTTTGTGTGGGTTTTGTGCTGTTCTCTGTGATTTTTCTTTATTTGTATCCCTTTGGGTGTCAGAGGTGACAGAAAAGAGGAAAAGAAGTGACGTGCATTTGATTTGTTTTTGCATTGTGCCATTTCCTGGATCATTCCTGTTCTGCGGCACCCATTAAACTCTGTAATGTTTACAGACATGCTTCTGCGGAAAGTGTGAAGGAAGTGTTTGCATTAAAAAAATAAGGATTTTATTTAGAGCCCGCCTGATAAAGGATTTTGAAGGCCGATACTGATACAAATATTTGTTGATTTTAAAATCCG
>JAUCNO010001819.1:22586243-22616197 GCA_032353835.1 Enteromius viviparus
CCCATCCATTGATTGGCTGTATCTCTCTCTCCTCTCCACCTGTAGCTGGTGTGTGGTGAGCGCACTGGCGCCGTTGTGCTGTGGCAGCCGTCGCATCATCCCAATGGATGCTGCACACTGGTGGTGGTTGAGGAAAACCCCCCCCCACATGATTGTGAAGCGCTTTGGGTGTATGACCATAAATGATAAGCGCTATATAAATGCAAATAATGATAATTATTATTTGGGTAGCTTAAACATGCATTTGGGAAGCTACGTGAGCTAATTATTTAGCAACATTTGTAAAGAGGTATTTATAAAGAGGTTTTAAAGGCGTCTTGCAGTTTTTCTTGCAGCTTGATGGTTTAATGTTTGAGAAGGAAGGAACTTCGACATATTGTAATTTTTCTTTTTTTTTTCAAAAGAAATATCAAAAGGATAATGTCAAGTGGACTAAATAAGAGCAGAGCACACACATTTAAATTTGTATTTATAGTTTTCTCATGCTGGAAGTTTCAATTTTGCTTTAATTAAATCAGTTTCGGCTTTACAATTAATGCTTAAAATAAATGCCTACTTACATTTTTATTCCTGTTCTGTTCAGAACACCATTGAATTTAAAGGATATTCAGTGGAGTAAAGGAAAATAAAATACATTTTTATAACGTGTGTAATGTTTTCAAGTGATTTGTATACATTACATAATTTCTAACAATTACAATGAAATATTACTCACTGAATACATTGTGTCTTTTTAGTTCTAAATGTTTCATAAATATTTTCCACAAAATTATATAGCATAATATATGATTCAGATAATAGGTTAGATTAAAGATAATATATATTTCTATTCAATAATAAAGATATTTTCACTTTATGGTTAACTTTTTAAAAATAGATTGGAATTGGCTTTTGTAAAGTGTTTACCCAAATGTGAACATATTTCTTTTAGGTTCTTCCCAAATTGATCAGCCCTAAAGGAAAGTCTTAAAAGCAGAGGAATATTTCATATTTTTTGTTTTGTATTTTCTATGCATATGCACTCATCAAGTCATTGGGTAAATATTTTTGTATATATATCAATGTTTTTATGATATCATGCAGCCCTCCTATCATATATCTGAGTCTGAGGCACAGTCTTATCCTTGGCAGGTGTTTTTCCTTTTTTCTCTATGTGCCTTTGCATAATGTGTCAACATGTGACAAACTTCACTGACGGAGAGGTCACCATCGATGGCACCTCTGACACTTGAAATGAGGGTATTGTTAAAGAGTTGAATTGCGAGTCGTGTTTGTGTTGCAGGTCCTGGCTTGCCTCTCTGAATGTCAGTATGTGTGAATCAGGACAGCCTTTCCTCACATAACCCTCTGCTGGACAGGCCAGGCTTGATAAGAGTCCCCACAGGACCGGGAGGCTTTGACCATAAAATGGAAATACGTAATCTCTGGCCAGAATCGATTTTTATAACCCACAGAAATCTAAGAACAAAGAGCATTCACATCTGAGACACATCCTATGCTTGACAGAGATAAGAAATCGACCCTGTAAGGGTTCTCCATCAACACTCTCTGACATTTTACGTCACCTTTAAAGATGTCAGAGAATGACAACGCCGAACAGGAGGTGATGGCCATAGCTGTCAATGGAGTGCATGCTGAATTCTTTCATGTTGCATATACATTTTTTGAACCTTGTGGGCAGAAACTGAGTTGCTAAATGATTCCCAAAGGCTAGTGTCATAGTTTTAATAAAACTAAGCTATTATAGGCAGATGGAGGGGGGAAAACACAATGAGCAAAATTAAAAATGGCTGTAGGCATAATCTGCATAATTACATGAGCGACATTAATAACCCTACACTAAATTATTTGCTCCAAAAAAGGAATAAAATCATTTGGTACGAGACCTTTAAGCAGTTAGAGATTTGGCTGAATTAACTGTAATACATGCAAATGGCACTGTTTATGAATTATGCTGGATAATGAATGCAAATCTTGTAAGACTGAAGAAAACTGAAGTGTTGGTGTAATGTTACAATCCTTTGACATCTCTCAGCTGAAGCTCAATGCGTTGGCTGATATTGTGGCCCAGAAGGTGGCAGTAGTCATGCATTTTTAGGGAAGGGGCATTGACAGAGGTTTTCAGGATGCTAGATTGTGCTGAAGACTAGTAAATATAGACCAGTCTTTGAATGAATGAGTCATAAAGAGCTCTGCTTTGAATTATGTTTTCCTTCATAAAGGGAAGTTAAAAAATGTTTAAAAGGACTTATTCCCTTATGCCTTACCTTTCTGCTGATGTTTTTTTTTTTTTGTAATTGTAAAGAAATAAATAAATAATATATGTATATAATGTTTATAGACATTTATTGCATTTCAATTACAAATTAAATTGTATTATATTGTTAGCAGAAACGTATCATCATTCTGACTTAAGTAGGATTTAAGTATATTTGTATATGTAATTTTATAATTACCCCCACACGTTTCTTGCCAAAAGCATTTAAGATAATTAAAATACACTTTAATTAAATTTTTACTGAAATTTGTGTTGTGCATATATTTGTTAATACACATTTATAATGATACAGTTGGAGATTTGAATATTTTTAATATAGTAATATGAATAACATTGAATAACATTATTATTAAGTACCTTACATGTGAATTAGTATATAATCAACAAATCAAAATAAGTGTACTTCTTTAAATAGTATTAAAATAATGATTTAAACAATTTTTTAAAAGTATTTTTTTATTAATTTTTATTAAAATGTAAAAGCTTTTTTATTCCAATTATAATAAACTACAGTTGGAGATTAAATGTAAAAAAAAAAAAACTATTTAAGATAGAATTGCACATACGAGAAGATGATGTGTTTGTATTGATTGTTGATTTAACATTCAGAAAGTTTCTCATGCAAAACTTTGAAAAAAAAAACATGGCTTCACACGGAATTGAAATATTACTTAACGGACTGCTTTTACAGTACTGCTATAGCATGTGGTTGTTTAGCCTGTATGGGGAAAAGCATAGTAAAAACGGCGATGAGGGTGAATAAACAATTGCAGAATTTTAATGTGAACTGTCCCTTTAAGGCTCATTTAGCGAGTGCACTTTAGCTTATTGACGTTCCCCCTCAATCGTGTAGTCGATGCTGCAGGTTTCCTACAGTATAGACGTTGTGCAAATAAATGCACCGTCAAAGCGTTTAAAGGATGAGTTCATTACGCGTTGATTTTTGCTCTGGTTTACACAGCATGTTGTGCTGAAGTACAGATCATGTGACACGCCTGTATCAGTGGTGTAAATTAGGTGAGAATTATATTAAACTGGTTTTACGCGAAGGAAATGAGGACAGGAAGAGAAAGCGACTGAACATTACTTTTCCTTCACACTTTTCCTCTATAATTTCGCACCGGTCTCCTCATTTCCTTTCATTTCCCTCCCTCCGCTCGTCTCTCTCTCTCTCTGTCTCATCCTCCTCCCCTCACTGAACCCTCACATTGCAAACTTACACTCGCATCTTTCACAACTCTTTTGTGTGGGGAGACTCGGACCCCGAGTGGAGAAGCTCAGCCTCCCAGGCTGGATTTGCAGCAGGACTGGAGCGCAGCGCCACGTGGGTGCCTCGGGCTGCCCGGCCGGTGCGCGCCGGCGGCGGGAGCGAACCGGAGCGAGGAGGGGTTTGGCGCGGGGTCAGGAGAGTCAGACAGGTGGCATGAGCAGGACCAGGACCAGGAGCTGGGGGTCGCCGTGAGCACCATGTGGGAAACGGAGGGTCTACAGACGCTCGGCATCGTGGTGATCGTGTGCGCTTCGCTCAAGCTGCTTCATCTGCTGGGGCTTATTAACTTCTCTGAGGGTAAGAGCGAGAGAGAAACAGAGTTTGTGCCGCGCAGATGCTGTCTGGTGTCCTGTCTGGATGGCAAATGTGTTTCCAAACGTATAAAGTAATTGCTCTGAAGTTGGGAATATGCCGATGTACAAGAAAAGACTTGAAGGGATTGTGGATGCAGTGGAAATATAGCTTTGGAGGCAATTTGTTAAGTGTTTATGTGAAGCTGTCAGGAGTCTTGTGTGATTTAAGAACTAAATGGACATGCTTTTGATCCTGAAGTGTTTTTGGAGAGGCTCTGTTTTAACTATAGGATTTTTTGCATTCACTAGCCTAATTATTTAACTGACTTGAGTTAAGGTGCTAAAAATAGTTTAGCTAATGCATAATGTATATATTTATATATATATTATATATAATATTACAACAGATAGCTCATTGTTGGTTAATGTTGATCGAGTGTTATTATTTTAAAGTGTTACTGAATAATCATTAATTCAACAGGTAACTAAAACATTAATAATAATGTAAATAAAACATATAGGTCTGAACTGCTCAGCAGTTCTCATGCATACTATTTTTCAATAATATTAATTTCCCTATGAAAACTTGTGCAGTCATCCAGCAGTTGAGCACATTTCTAATGCATATCATTTAGCAGACGTCGATGCATCTTATAAATGTGGAATACAACAAGTGATTCATCATAAAACTTTTGCAAGAAATGTTTACTTCAAAGGTTATTTAAATCGTGTTACTAGTTAACTGTGAAATACCAGCAATGCATTTTACTGCAATGCAAAGCTACTGTATGTTTTTTTTTGTTTTTTTCAGTGTGCAGTGAAACAGGGTTAGTTTTTTATACTACATGCTCTTTCCCATAAATCACTGAATACATCAAACATCAGCTCCTCGTACATTTGAATCGGTTTGCTTATGACAAGAGAGAGAGGTTCTCACTGAAGAATACACTTCTTCATGAGCATACACTTCAGAAAAACAGGAAATTGAAATGTGCACAATCTGAAAATCTTCATAGAGGACTTCTAATATAGCGCAGCTGCTTTTGTGTTCTGCTGAAGATAAAACACGAAGCCAAAGAAATGTAGGCACACTTTCTGTTGTTGTGTAGGCATGGGGAAGTGCATGCATAGTAAAGATTTTGAAATACATTATATCTGTGATTTGTATTGCAAAGTTACAGGGCATTTAGCAAATTTGTTCACATTTTGTCATGCAGTGTCGTATAGTATAAGCTGTTAATTTAACTTACAGAAAATTAATTTGTGTGTTGTATTGGTTTACGTTTTACAATCGTATAGCTTTCATACAAAGATTGCAAAAATTTTGCAATCGTTTTTGAATGGCTTCAAAATATGTTGATTGAGTACAACCTGGATGTACCAGTGGTGAGATATTTGGCTATTAAAACTGATAGCGTGAGAACTTTATTACTTCTGGTCACTGACCGTATACGACATTTTGCACATGTGCAGTACGTTTTTTTAGCACTTTCTGATATTTCAGTGGACAAGAATGTTTTGGGAAAAAGCTTAGAAACTCTAGTATAGGGTACTAGCTTTGCACTTAGTAATTATTTGACAAAATACTGCTGTAAGAAGAACAGTAATCAAAGACTAGCAACATCTTTATTTATGTAAGAAACAATTTTGAAATGTTTTAATTTGAAATAAAAAAGTTTAATATTTGTATTTAAAAAAAATGAAAAATACTTAAACATTTATTTATTTATTCATATTTAAAAGTACCCCCCCTTCTTTAACAAAAAATACTTTGTAAAAAATATTTAATTATTTAAAAAAAAATGTAGATTGTTTGTAGACATTTTTATTTTGTTAAATATTTTTTTTAGTAAGACACATGCAGAGTATTTGTTTAATTATTTGTTTATGTGTATTATTTATTAGCTGCCCGAGATAAACTACACAAGACTGCAAAAGAATAGTGTAATGCTACTTTATTACGTCTGGTCTCTCTGTATAATCAGTGAACTTTTATCACGCTTTACAAACTAAGGTTTAGGTGCTTTTCTGTTTGGACGAGCAACTTTTAGAGAGCGCTCATTGCTCAAAAACACTAGTTTTAGTTGTTCAAAACGAAAACGCTATTTTCAAGTGCATCCAGATGAAAGTACTCTAGATGTAGATATTTCTAGAGTCATCCTTGACTCTATGATATAATGCTGGTTTATTACTATGGGAGTCTTCAGACATCAGATCATTACTCTCTCTTGCTTTGGTGATTAAATGCAAACTCTGTCCAACAATCGTACGCCTGCAATTCAAACTGAAGTTGGCTTTTAAAAGGCTTTATTCTCCAGGTTGTATTTTTCTGTGTCTCTGTGGGTTCATTTCAATGGCTCATTTACTGTCAGTATTAGAGCTAATAGGATGTCGGCTGAACAATGGATCTTATTACCAGGGTGCTTCTTTTTTCGTTTATGAATGTCAAACACTTTAGCGCTTTAGGATTATATCACACTGTCTATCTACTGCCACTCTAAATGCCACCATCTTTTTCTTTGCTTAGTCTGAAAGATGAACTTCCTTGCCTCTTTGACACAGATGATATTTGCATTGACCCCAATCACAGACAGCTAGTCTCAGTAAATGTTTCAGTTATGAGCTCACAGGTGTCACTGAGCCCAGATCAGGGCTCATTTTAACATTAAGGCTGTTAGTGCTGAGAAACAATAGCACAGACGACAAGAGGTCGCATCTAATCAGTGTGTCGGTGAAGATAAATGCTGTCCAGTTGACCTGCGCTCACACAGGTGCACACACACACACACACACTTCATGAGAGTGACTCAGGGACTCATAAAAATCCCGTGTCAAATTAACAGCGGCGCCAAACATTAACACAGAGAACATTGCAGTGCGCTCACTTGTGGCCTTTGTCTTTGACATGTATTTGTTTGAGATTTAAAGGCTTATAAGAGAGGTAAATATTTATTTATTTACAAAATACAGCTTTCATATAATTATGAAAATCAGAAGTCATTATTCCTTCAGTAATCAATGACTAGCATTTATTTTATTCATTTAAATAAATATTTACATTGGTAATGAAAATAATGTTTTTACATAGATATTATTTAAAAAAAATAAAATAAAAATTTTTACATGTGTGCATACATATGTTATTAATTAATTTATTTATTCAACACAGTATTCTTAGACTAGCAAAACACAAATTTTCATTTATTTATTAATAAAAATATAGATATATTTACATGCATTTTTTTGGGTGCATTTTTTACTTTTTTCACTTTTAAAATCTTTTGCTAAATACTCAGAAATAAAACACCAACATGGTTGCACACAGCTTTAGTGAAATATATTCATTTTTAGCTAAATGCTGCTTTCATAAAATGCTGAAAAACGGTACTGTTTATATATAACTGAAGCAAATATATAATGATAATGTTCTGTTGAAAAGTCTGTGATCTAAGTTCAGAACACTGCTACATTGTAAAAAAATGGCTGTGATTTTAACAGTAAAAAACTGTAAAAATGCTGTTAAACTGTACAAAAAAAGTGTAATTTGGTTAACTGTAAATTCCTGTAAACTTTACAGGTAAAAAAATCGTAAACTTTCATTCCCAGAATTCTCTGCATTGCATTTCAAATTCTGTTTGAATTTGATGTTTTTTCTTTAAAATAACTTTGTTTCTTCTTAGTTTTTTTCTTATCAGTCATGTTTATTAGGGTTGTGTGTCACATGTAATGTTGTTTAAGAGTCTCACCGTGATGGTGTTTAGTGTTTGAGTGAATGACACTGGGCACCTTTTATATACAGTATGTTCATATTTACAAGGCTTTGGTTTGTAAATCTAACTTAAAACCGTAAAACCTAAAATATTGTTATTGTATTTTTTGCGGTCACATTCTGGCAACCACAGCCAGTTAATTACCGTACATTTTACAGAATTTGTTTTTACAGTGTACAGTACTTGCTTCCCAATTAGTTTTTTTATTTGTTATTTTTTGGCATGATTCAGTCAGCTCTGATCCCAGTGCAGGGAATTTCTGTCAGTCGGTGGCTCTGATTCAGCACATATAATGTGGATCCAAGATGGGTTTTTTTCCCCAAGTCAGTCAAATCTCAAGTCATGATCAAAACTCAATTTGTGCCTCAGATTACAAGGTTGCAGTCCAGCCAAGACATGTCAAGTTTTGAATTTAAGACTCCAAAGGCCTTGCAGTAATATCATTTTAATTTTTAATGCATTGCTTTTATTCAAATTCATTATGCTGGTGATAAATGTGTTCTGGCACGAGCCGTAACAAGTAAACAATACAGTAAACATGTGCCAAACTTCCCATATGATAGCAGCAGATCTTGTTGAGTCCCGGTATGTCCTCACGTCTGTGTGTAACCATCATCAGCGGAGCACATGCAAGAATAACATGTTCAGCCAGAAACATAAGCTTATTAACCTGCTCGAGCAGTACAGCCATGAAAACAAGGGCGAATTTGACGGTCTTTGTTCATGTGACATACTTACCAATAGACACTTAATTGCTTTTTGCAATGAATCTCAGACTCTGCAGCAGAGCTGTCTAATGAAGAAACAAAAGAGTGGAGCAATTAATGATGTGTGTGAAAAAGAGATATACATTTATTCATTCATATCATTTATTCATATAAAATGTTAATACTTGATTGTCTTTATAATATTCAACATAAATATCCGGTAGAGGTTTATTAACATTATTATAATACAACCTACGAGTTGAATTCTATATAAACAACTTTTCTTGGCCGAGTTAAAGGAATGGTTTGTCCTAACATTAAAATGTCTTAAAGGTCTCAGCCTTAGGCCATTTAAGACCAGGATAAGAAATGCAGCATTGCATTAGTTGACCAGCAATGGATGCTCTTCTGTGAATGGGTGCCATCAGAATGAGAGCCCAAACAGCTGATAAAAAAACATTACAATAATGTAAAAGCCATCCACACCATCAATTAACATCTCGTAAAAGACAAAATCCCTTCCTGAAATAAACAATTCCATAATCACCCATAAGGGTGGGTGGATTTTTGTGTGATAGGACAACAAAAGATGGACTTTTTTACTGGAGGAAAGAACATTGTGCGTTATGGACTTTATATTTTTTGGCCAGAGGCGACTGTTTAAAGATAAAGCATCTTAATTGTGCATTGGTTTCCTACAAACATGCTGCTTTTGCTTCACAAGAGTCGTGTGAATTGCTTGTAGATTACTGTGATGTTTTTATCAGCTGTTTGGACTCTCCTTTTGATGGCACCCATTCACTCCAGAGCACCCATTGATGAAAAAGTGGTGCAGTGATGCATTTCTCCAAATCTACATCTCGGACGGCCTGAGGATGACCAAATCTTCATTTTTGGATGAACTGTTACGTTAAGCTGCTATGTACTTCACACTTAACGGTGACAGTTTAGCTTCTAAGCTTGGAAACTAGTTAAAAGTAAATGGCAAGAAATCAAATGCAGGTTTATTTTGAATACGATGCATAAAAGGAAAAGTCATAGTGGGTGACTGTGCATTTGTGATACAGAGGGAAGCAGACTTAGCACTCACACAAAATTAACCAGTTATTTCCAAATAATAAAATCAGTTTCATTTTGATCGAGCCCTGTTTGTGCAATATTAGACAGAAAGCTGAATGCAGACAGAAGAAACCAGCACCTGTGGGATGAGTGGATGGGATCTGACACTGTATATAGAGGTCTGACCTTAAATATATTTATATATAGTATAAAGTATAGGAATATAAATACATACAATACAAATATTTTCTAAATATATGAATGTGTGTGTATTCATATAAACACAGTACATACACATACAGTATATTATGCAAACAAAAACTTATTAAATTACATTTGTATAAATGCCTTTTGAAAAAGAAGGGTTTATATTTGTAATAAAACTCATTTGCATATACGTACAGTTTTAAGGTTTTTTTTAGATCTGGTTGATGTGACCAAACCTCACATTTAGTTAATAATTTATTATGTTTTAGCAAACTCTTATGATGTGGGAAGCTTTGTTAAAAGACTCTGCAATTAGTGATATTGTTTTTTCCCTCTCTTCTTAAATCCCATTTTCACTTCATAGCTTTGAAGACGAGGCGGTGCATGTGGATGATTACAGACGCCAGCCTTTCCACCCGTAATTCATTATTTCTCATCAAAACCATACAGGCAAATATCCACCATCAGCATTTCATGGCATTAATTAATGAACTAAATGCGAAAAAATTATGCCAACTAATCCTGCACCGGCGTACTGTATGATTATTCATAACAGGAAGATGCACAGCCTCCAATATTTATGAGCTCGCATTTATGTGCAATGTGCTTATCATTCTTTAGCTTGCTTGTTTGTTTTGTTTGCTCTAACTAAACTTCTAGCATCTCCATTTAAAGTTGAGGAGGAAAAGCGCACCTTACTTTTATCCCAGGTAAATATCAGGATCTTCGGGTGGAGCTTGAAAGTGCTGACCTCGTCTTGTTAGTGGCAGCTTCATTAAACGCGGTGTCACCAGCTTTACACGTCCTATCTTAAATGATAGATGGGCTACAAGAGACTCTCTACAGTGCAAAGACAAGCTGATAATGTATTTGATCACAGACAAAGAGATCGATCTGATAGTACAGTGCACCTCATTCATCGGCTCCCCAACTCGACACCGTTTCAACAATTGTTTCCGCCCAGAACGAACACAAAATAACCTTTTCCTTCATAATTGGTTATCAGGATTTTGCAGCGAGGAGCACATAAATCATATTGTCACACTTGAAGCGGCACCAAGAGAGCAAACTCTTTAATTAAAGCATGTTCACCGGTATGTAGAGCTGGACTGGGAAATAGTGCTGGCGGTCTCTCAGTTATCAGGGGATCGGCTCTAACTGCGGGGCCAATTGTAAGGCTAATTATCTGCTCTAATAAATCAATATGGTTTCATTGGGGGTAACAAAGTATCGCTTTAAACATTATATGCTTTAATTAATGTCACAGGACAAGTCTAAAATAAAGAGCTTTAAATAGGGATCTTCAAATGTTGACTACTATATATATATATATATATATATATTCTTTGCATCCATATTTTATATTCAGTAACACTTTAGTACAGGGACCAGTTCTCGCTATTAACTAGTTATTTAATAGCATGCTTACTATTAACATATGTTTGTTTATTAGAGCTTATAATTCTACATGAGCATATTCTACATCCCTAATCCTTACTGCTGTAATACATACCACTTCCTTTCCTTTCTTTCAATTCTTATTGATAATATTTATGTATAATATTCATGTTTATTTGAGGTGAGGAAAGACCATCCCAGAATGCATTTCAGCAAGCTCAGGGACCTACTGAAAAGTATCTACGAAATGACTTCAATCAATTTATTTGAACATATGTCATATTTAAATATTTTTGTAATAACGCTTTTATTACGATAAAGTTGCAATTTAGCACATTGTTAAATGTATGTATTTTATATGTTAACTCTATGGTTAAAATCTGGTACCTTATATGCCTTAAGTCACATTATAATAGTGTACTTTGAAACAGGATTATATTATTGTAATGTCTTATAAAAAATTTGACTTAAAACATACTTAACTTTTACACATATATACCATAACATACTACAGACTGTACTTTTTGAAACTGCACTTAAGAGTTTTAAAAGACAGTCATGAAAGTGTCTCGCTATTGCAATGTAAAATGTCATATACTGAATATCTTGAGTATTGCATTGATCCTGTGGTGAAATCATTTGTAATTCTTAAAAAACAGCTACTCACTAAGATTTAGAGTGTATCGTTGAACAAAAATGATACTTAAATATGCCAAGCTTCTTTCTGAAGATGATATTTCAGTCGAGCTGAGCTTGGCTCATTTTCTGTGGAGCAGCGGGTAGCTAGTCCTTCACAGGGCTTGTTCCATTACAAAATGAAGCATCTCTTTTAGACAGTCTCCCAGACAGCTCTTAGAGAAAAGCAGACTGAGTAATGACAGAAAGAGCAGCGCTCGGTCAGACTCTGTATTACAGCAGAATAGCCTGTGTCAGGATGCCTCTGTCTAAGCACATGATGGCCAAGAATTGCTTTGGAAATCATATCTATCTTCCAGCTGAACTCTTCAAACAAAATCACCAGGAATGGCTCGGGCATAGCTGGATGCATTTGTGTTTGGCTCTCTGTATATGCATGAAAAGCCTTTGTTATTATTTTTCAAAAAAGGCCCTCATTTCATGCCGTTGACCAAATGATAATGAAAGTCATTCAGGACCATTCGCGGTTGTTTTGTCCCCAACTCTCTCCTAGTAACGCTGCTGCTGAGGGAAGAAAAACCTGCCTTTTGTGTCTTCTGGCCGTCTGTGCTTCATTAGTGTTTGCTCTTTCAACTTTCTCATCTGAAAAGCCTTTCATAAAAACCTCAAATATGAATGTGGAGAGGTAAAGTCATACTGGTGGGTTTACTTTATAGGAACCAATTTTTAAAGTTTAGACTGTGCTTCGTTACACATAATATATGGCATGATATCTCATTATACCTGTAAAACGCAGACAAACAACTCAAACCATGCATTCAGAGCGTGAAATGGTATGAATGAAGTCCACATTGATTGCATCGAGCAGATCCAACCAAAAGGCAGGCGAGCGTTGTGTGTGGTTAATGGGAATTGTGATGTCAGGTTTGGTTGTTGTTGAAGCTTGAGTCGACGTTTCTGGCTGAAAAGCAGACAAAGAAGATACTCGAGGCTTAGCGCTTCATTGTATTAGCATCTAAACACACGGCTCACAGCAGTGACCTATAATAGAGACAGAATGCCTCTGAAATAGGTGTTGACGTTTATAGTTAGTGCCACTGCAGATGAAAAGGGACAACTGTTTACCCGCAATATTACCATGTGCAAAATAAGAAACCGAACAGCTGGATATTGCTGATCCATCTAACAAGCATACTAATGCATTGGGAAAAAATACCATGTAGATGTTAGGGATGACAACTAAAGAGAATTCTGTTATTATACTGTATGTCATTTCATTCTTTATTCATTTACATTTTATTCATTTCCGCTGACTTTATTGTATGGAATAAAAAACAAACTGTCACAGTTGTGTAAAGGCAAAGCAGAGTCACTGGAGCATATTAACAATATTTTAATATAAACAACGATCAAGGGCAAGAGTTACACAAACTATACATTGACGATGACGGACGAGGACTGAATAACAGAAGGCGACTTATAAAGGGAAGACAATCACAGATACACACACCTGAACAGAATATTTAATTAAACAAAACTGGGGGCCTGTACCATGATGGTGGCTAAACAAACTCAGAGTTACAGGATTAGTTTTGAGTTGACAAAACCAAACCGCTCCAATCTGGGTTTGTTGGTACCATGAAGCTAGTCATGTACTTACTCTGTCAACTCTTGATCCTGAGGTAATGTAGCACGTGCACATGAAAGCAGTGAGTATGTCTTTTAATGAATATATGCAAATCGCTTTTCCCTAATAATGTGCTTATTAGCAAGTTTCACTATGTAACGTCTAGGACTATGAATACTGCTAAATAAACATCCTCTGAGAGTGCCTCGAAAAAGAGGGGCGGAGTCAGCAGAGCTTGTGAAGATTTAAAGGGGAAGTACTGTACACAGAACACAGTGTTTTAAAAAGAGCTGTTTTTGACAGGGTAAAATGGTAATTTTTTACACTATCATCGAGAAATTTTTAACAAACTATATTACAGACTTTTAATTAAGACCCTAAAGAATCATATCAGCTTGTGGAAAATTGGCGTTATATGACCCCTTTAATTACCGCCTTATCATATAAGAAATGCACACAGATTTTGAATGACTTCAGAAAGTAAATGATGATGGGATTTTTATTTTTGCGTGAGCTGTCTCTTTAAATCTCGCTTCATTCTGCAACAGACTAAACTCAGGATGTGCCTTACTATATGTTCTGTATGTTCTTCTTTAAGTTAACATGTCAAGAAAACTGACCTTCTAATATAAGCATGAAACCAGCTGTTAGCTGTCTACTTATGTCATCTTTGGAGAGGTCACATTAACCTTTTACTGTTATTAGGTTAGAAAAAAATCTCTTATGATTTCTGCTGGATTGACAACTTTAAATGATATTACAAAAACGATGATTGGTTAAACTCATAGAGATCAAAAACAAAAGGGCACTTGTGACTTTTAATTGCAAAATTCTGACTTTTTTTCTTACTATTCTGAGTTCACATCTCACAATCTGGCCTTTTTTCAGAATTGCAAAATGCAAACTCTCAATTCTGAGAAAAAAAAATTCAGAAGTGTGAGATAAAAAGCCGTTTTTTGGTTACACTTTGTTTTGATAGTCCATTTAGACATTCTATTAATATGATTTATGAGCAATTTTGTAACTACGTCAACTCATTTAATTGCAACTACATTTCTACTAACTCTCAAAGTAGACTGTTAGGGCAGGTTTAGGGTTAGTAAAATAAGTTGACATATACTTGCGTGATCGTATGTTGCAAACCAGGCTAATGGGAATATGTGCCTCTGCATACATTTCTTCAAACCCTCTAATTATGTATCTTACTGTACGTTTTACCGCAGTTTTAAAGTGAAATGTCCAGAGAGTGGCGCTAAAACACACGTATAATACGTGACTGTGGAATTAGGTAAATATTGGAGTGTTTTTTAATAATGCTGCTTGAGGTACGTTTTGCGGCCGTTTAGAATTCAAATATCCAGTGAGTGTTTTTAAAGATTAATGCTCTATCTTGTTGGAAATATGCAAAAGTAATTTAAAAACATATTCGCTGATGCTATGCTATTTTAACTTATGCTGGGAACATGGGATTGGAACCGGTGCGTTTCACCACCTAAGTGCAATGCCGTATCATGTGAGCTACTGAGTAAACTATACTGAACTTGAAAACTCATGCATATGAAGCTGTTTATGTGACAACAATGTTCAAAATCATACTTTTGTGTGAAATGGAATAAAAGTTGTGGGAGTTTTACTGTCTCTAGTGTTCATTTCAACTGGAAACTGCAGATACTTGTATAGCTACTTATTTTCAGTTTTGCAGAAATGTATGTGGAGGCACGTACTTCCAATGAGCCAATGAGGTTGTATGTTGTGGATCCAAAAAAAAATATAAAGTGTTAAAAGATAATTAGCAGACAGTTTACTAATACTCTAACGGCTGCTAGTTGATATGTAGTTGCAAAATTACTTACTGTTAGTAGAATGTCTAAAGGCGGGCAATTTTGAGGTTCGTACGAGCCGTGTACCACTGCGTCTGTAAACACTCGTGACGTGTGCGTGGCCATGCGGTCTTCCGACTGTCTGAATTCACACCGTGTAACGTCGCCTTCAAGTGGACTATCAAAGTAATGGCTGATTCTGCACATTAGACTGAGATAGGTTTAAGTAAAATAAGAAAACAAATGACACACTTCACCTTTAAATAGATTTCAGAAAAACTAAATGCTTCTTGTTCCGGCTGAATTGAAGCACAGAAATTGAACCTTAACTCACCCTGTCGTTGACCATCTATCACGGTCGCGTTTGCCATTTTCTGCACCATTACCTGCTAAAGGTGTCTGATGTCATTTGTGTTGCAAAATGTGCAGAAATGTATTCAAGTCCATCTTCAAGCGGGAGCAGATGTGTTTCTGAGTGCTTCATTAAAGCACATCTGCACAGGCTGTCCATTACTGCCGGTCAGCTTCAGCAGGTGGATGTGACGGGAGGGAAGTGTTTTTACATCAGCCCTGCCAAAACCAGCCAAATATAATGCTGAGCATTTCATTGGCCTTTAGAAGCCTTCGTTTCAGGACTCCGGAAGGCTTTTATGGTCATCTGCATACCTGGCAGGGTTAGTATAGCTAACTCATCCTTTAAATAAATGTCTCTTACAATAAAATAGGGATCTCTTACAATAAGGTCCCATTAGTAAATGTGCACTAATGCACTAATTGTGACTTACACGATCTAACAATAATGAGAAATACATATTTTACAGTATTCATTTATTTTAACATTAATTAATAAAAGTACAAATGTTCAATTTTGTTTCTCGTTTTCATTCAGTATTTAAAATAGCTAAAACTGAAATAATAAATAAAAATAATTAAATATAATAAACATATTTGTATTCTCATCATGTCCTTGAAATCAATATCTTTTGCACAATACACGCAAGGATGCCAGAAAGCGTGTACGTAAAGTGGAATTATTACAGTATTATAATACCAGATGTTTATTATATTACCAGTTTATCCAGCAACAGCAGTCCCACCGCTAAAGAGATCATGTGCACAACTTTACAGCTCAAATAACACATAATTTTATATGGAAACAAATAATGTAAGTGCATTAACAATAACATGAGCTGGAAATTTCTTTTTGTCCTTTAGACTTACATCGTAAGTCTTACGTTGTGTGCTGTTTCTACGAACTGATCGATGAATAAGTTATTATTTAATGTGCTAATTGACAGCACGCCACAAATTTTTCCAGCAGAGCTAAAAGAAATTCTGCAGGTTCAATGTGGGTTACCAGGCTTTACATCCAAACCAGAAATGCTTTTTTTTTGGAGGATTTCTAAGAAGAAAAGCATATGTATGTGTGTGTGTGTGTGTGTGTGTGTGTGTATATATATACTGAACAAAATTATAAACGCAACACATTTGTTTTTGCCTATATTTTTCATGAAGTGAACTCAAAGATCCATCCATTTCACAGGTGTGATTAGTCTAGATTAGTGGCCTTTTGTTGTGGTCCGGCACACCTGTCCAATAATCATGCTGTCTAATCAGCATCTTGATAGGCCACACCTATAAGGTGAATGGATTATCTCGGAAAAGGAGAAGTGCTCACTAACACAGATTTAGACAGATTTGTGAACAATATTTGAGAGAAATAGGCATTTTGTACATATATATATATATATATTAGGGGTGGCACGGTTCACAAAACCCACAGTTCGGTTTGTATCACGGTTTTTGGTTCTGTACGGTTCTTGTTATTTTTTCTTTTAATCTTTAACCCTTTTAATCCAGAAATGTACTTCAGCATATGATATATAGCTTAATTATCCACAATTTAGGATACATTATTAAAAAAGTTATATCATGTAATCATTAATAAACTGATTTGGATGCGTGTGGCACAATACTTGCATACAGTCGCAGTTCTATCTATTGTTTTATTTCCGCTGTCATCATAGGTTATAGAGCGCGGATCGGGCCGCATTTTTCGGTCATTTTTCGGGGTTTTTTCATGAACCGTGCCGCCCCTAATATACAACCATGGCCACAAATATCAGCACCTTTGGTAAATATGATCAAAGAAGGCACTGTTAAATTCTTTTGATATTTTATTTTTTTAAAAATCACAAAAATCAAACCTTTCATTGGATAAAAATAACTTAAAACGGGTGGAAATATCTGTCGCACTGTAAGAAATGCCCACAATATTTAATTTACAAACCATTTTACAGAAAATCATGATGTTAAAATTTAATTCTTCAATTAATTTCTGTTTTTAATAGAGCTTAACTTATAATGAACCCTTTTGAATTTTGAGAGAACCAATGTCAAGGTTTTGGTCATAAATGAGCACTATGGTGTGCAGCTTTGAACCTAAGTAGTGCTTTCTGTGTAGTCCGCTTCATTTCAGAAGCCATTTATAGTAAGTAATACACCATCAAGACAATAATATCATTCATATCTCTGTTTGCGTTAGCTTGCATTGTCTCTAACCCTTTGACCTTGTCAATATCTGTAATAAAAATGATTTAAGCAGTGTCTAATGCTGCTCTTGGGTGTGTTATTTTATCTGGAGCTCTAGAAAGCGTGCTTGTCCTTCTTGAGTTGTGGTTTCTTTGGGCAATGAGCTGTTTTTTCTTGGTTTCTGAGGCGGTGTTTTTGACGGCACGAACAGGTGGTTGTGTCTGGGAGCGTAGTGAGCTATTGACTCTCAGAGGGACAGAAAGCTGTGAAGTGTCCGGCCTCATAAAAGCGCACTTGTCCGTGGCTGAGGCCCGTATGCATTATAGATGTGGAGAAACACAGAAAATGTGACGGGTGGCAGCAGGAAAGAGGAAGTCATAAAATGAGTTGTAAAGTCATACTGGACTGGAGGAAAATATTGAAACAATGAAACTATCCAGACCTCATCATATACTGAACCACAGTAATGTGCTATGTTTGTAGAAAATTGATGTATTATAGTTCTAGACTTTTTAGAATTTGGTATTGACAGTGTTAACTAAAGTAAAACAAAGATTACTGAAATACATTTTACAATAAAATACTATTTCAGTCTTTATTTAATTCAGTGCATTACTTGCTGAATCTATGTAATCACCAGCAGTTTCTGAGAGAAACATTTTCTCAAGACACCAATGATCCTCTTTCATGCTAAATTGACAAGTAGCATCATTTGGTCTTTCCAGATGCCAAAAACAAAAGAAATTAGGTAACTGCATTACCATGTGATTGATTCGGAGCCCCACATTTCTGCCAATAATCAGTCTTCATCTCTCTAAAGTGAAGCGGTTGTGTTTTGCAGCATATGGTGAGCAGAAGTTCAAGCCCTGTGTTAGAAACCAGCGCAACATTCGTTTCATTGGGAATTTGACTCTGTGCCCACTGCAGCAAAACTGCATGTGTCCTGTGCTTTACAGATGTACTTTTGTGCTACAATTGGAAATTAGTCTCAATTTTTATTAATAAAAATTAGTTAAAAATTCAGTGCTCCAGCTAAATGTTTGAGACAATCAAGATAAAAAATGTGTAATTGTACAAAAAATGCAAAAATAAATAAATAACATTTCTTACAGTTTTCTATTGTAATATATTGTAATAAATATATAACTATAATGCAAAGCTGAATTTTCAGCAACATTTCATTTATGTTACAAAATATTTGCTTCAAATAGCCCTGAAATCACCGTTTAGTACACACACACACACACACAAAACATGTTTTCAACAATGATAATGCTAAGAACTATTATTAATAATTGACAACAACTGAGCAGCAAATCAGCATATTATAATGATTTCTGAAGGATCGGGTATTAATGAACTAATGATGCTGACAATTCTGCACACAAGATACATTTTACAATCAAATTAAATATAAAAAAGCTTTTTAAAAATACAAAAAAAAAAATGTTTTACATTATTTTACTGTATTTTTCATCAAATTAATGCAGCAAGGTGAGAATAAGAGACTTTCTTTTTCAAAAAGACGTATTTTTAACTCCCTACAATCAAAATTGAATTTAGTAGTTAAACTTCAGTGTTTATAAATATCATAACTGAGGACCTAAGAGGCACAGAGTACATACATCTTGCATTGCTTCATAAGACTCGTAGCGTGTTTTCTGCATTAATCATGTGCTGAAACTTTTCTTGCACTCCAGAGACTCTTCAGGACTTCTATGTGAAATGACTTGAAGGCATGTTATGGGATAGATATAAATCTGATGTCTGATGTATATATATATATATATATATATATATACGAGCCCAGTGTCACCCGCTGTGCATATCAGAGCTTTGTTGATCTCAGCAAGATTTTTCCTGAGAATGGCAAAACTGCATCATGACCGACTCGCCTTGTTCTTGCATTGATGGAATGAAATCAGGCATGAAGCATCCTTGTGTATTAATAATCTCACTTTAACATTGATTCAAAGATGAATACTTTGTCATGTTATACTTGAATTTATGTTAGCTACCCAAACTTGATATTATGGGATGCCTCTGACACGATTTAGTCATTTTTTCCTGCATGGCATGTTTATTAGTTCCACCTTTGACTCATCTGAACCAATGCATATATCATGAGTCAAGATATCCCAGGACTTTATGAATGAGACCTGAGACATCATTTCATTTATTATGTGCATGACGAATCCTATATGTTCCTGCATCAGGACAAGAACACTGCATATATTTCTCATGATAGGAGAACTGTGCAGTGTAGTATTGTATAAAATACTTGCTTAGGGTGGGTCTTTCGTTTAGACTTAGTTAAAGTACCATGACAAACCTCTTGGTTAGTGCTGTTACCACCCAGACTAATAAAGATCTCACCTCTTCTACCAAGAGCTGCTTTTCCTCAAAAAGGCATATATTCCTTCAATGTCTTTGAAAAAACATCTTTGATAATAGTCTTCAAGTAGTTTGAAGTGCTCCACCAGTCAAAAGAATGGACCGAAACAACTGTTAAAACAAATCAAAGCCATCTTATATTTGATCTTCTTGAAAACCGGCACGATTTGTCTAGAGATCCAGCTTTGCTCAGGATTGGATTTTTTAACCACGTTGAAGCAATTTGCGTGTTTTGGACACTTTTGTCTGCTTTTCCTTAATTATCTTTACATACAAGTAAAATTATTTCAATTTATTGGTAACACTTTACAATAAGGTGTAATTTGTTAACATGATGTATTAACTAACATGATCAAACAATTAACAATGCATTTATTACAGTATTTATTCCTCTTTGTTAAAATACAATCATTTATTGTTAGTTCATGTTAGCTCACAGCGTGTTAATTAAAGTAACAAACACAACTTTTAATAATGCACAAGCAAATGCTGAAATTAACCATAACTAATATTAATAAACGCTGTAGAAGTAACTAATGAACCTTATTCTAAAGTGTAACCAATGTATTATTTTGGATGAAATGAATGCAAACTACGCAAAATTTTTTACAAAATATTTTTGTTAATCAGTAAAAAAAAAAAAAAAGTCATATATATTGTTTAACATTTTTTAAACATTTGATACAAAGCTACAAAACATTTTCTACAAAACAAATTTCAAGCATACATTTTTAGATCAAAAAATGTCAAGCTTTTTAGTCCAAACTAGTACTGCAAGGCCTATCAAAATGTTTATTTACATTTGTTAACCGGATGGCTAGTGCAAATATAATATAAAGACTGAAAGTAACCATGTGGTTTGACTTTATTTCATCATTGCTCTGTTTATTACTCAGTTCTCAGTTATTATTACAAACACTGTAAATGGCTGTTTCCATACAGATTAAGCAGCGAGTGTTTAGCCTTCGTGGTGCTGAGTGAAGAAGCGTCTGTTGCCCTTGAGATAACTTTAGGAGGATATTCAATCTTGCTACATAAGCGTATGTTTGCGGTGGCGAAGGCCACACTCATTATCAGTAGTGCTACGATAAGCGCGTTCAGTCCTTCAGAAGACTACATGTCATCGAAGAATACAGAGCGCGTCTAATTGACTATTAGACCTTGAGATACTTTTTGAGTTGCTGTTTTGTTAAACAGTTTTGTACTGAATTTAAATGAACAGAAGGTAATTGCAAATTTAATTTTACAATTCTGACTTTTTATCTTTCAATTGCATGTTTTGACTTTGCATGTCTACAGCTGCGAGTTATGATGAACTAGCATTTGTGCTACAAACTATTTGTACTTTTTTTCTCCCCTGACTTTATAATAACGGACTGATAATAATTTGAAGAAAATGCAAGATAAAATGTCACAATTACCTTTTTTATTATTTATTCTGTGACAGAAGCATACAACAGCATTTTAGTGCCATTATTATGAGATAAAAAATATTTTAAGAATAAAGTTATTATGAGAATAAAGCCTTAGAATTATGAAATAAAGTCGTAATGCTTTGATAAGAAAGTTGTAATACTGTTTTAAGAATGAATTCAAGGCATTATGAGATTCAAGTTATAGTATTTAAAGAATAAAGTTGAAGGATTTTAAGAATAAGGTCAAAATTACAATAAAAAAGGATAACATAGTAATAAAAAAGATTGAGGCCATAATAAATTGACTTGTATTGCATAAATGTAATCTAAAAATTAGATCTGCTCTATTAATTAGAACAAGCAAACAAACAAAAAACACATGTATTTAACTACTTAACTTAAAAAATAGTAATAAAAATGTTCTTTTTATTGAAGTTTTGTAGATACGTGATGTTTTTAATATTTAAGGTGAGTGAACCGGTTCATTGTTTTGCTTTGACTGCATAGATCAAATGTCCCCATAACGACACTAAAACCTAAAATCACCTGTGTTGTGAGAATCAGCAAAGTTTACTCACAAGAGAAGCGACTTAATAAACCAAGTAAATCAAGTCTTTATGAAAATCTAAACACGTAGACAAGATTTATGTCATGGTTAGGTAGAGGTCTGGGGGCTAGGAAAAACCCTTTGCTCAGCACAAAAAAAACAGAACATGTCATCAAGTCTAACAGACACAACTAAAAACTGATCCTGGATCTGCACGAAACTCAACATCCATGCGTCCTTTGCTTCATGAACTCATGTCAGCATGCTCCGCTCGACCCTGGTTGCCGTGGTGACACTCACGCTGTGTCTTCTAGGTAGCGCTTGCCTTCAGAACGGCAGCAGGCGTGGAGTTAAAGCACGGCTCAAGAAGCTGTTCCTATGCTCTTCTACCAAAGCACCATCCACCACCACCCAAAGCAAGTCTTCTCTCAACACAAACCTCCAGCAGCTTCACTTTATTACTGTACTGTCCACATGCATGTGAAAAAGAAGTGCACTTAATTGTATTGAACGCACTAGTGGTGTACTTCAGTTGTTTTAAAACTGTACTTGCAGGTTATATAATATTAAGGCTATATTAAAAGGCACTTAAGTGTACTTAAAGATACAGTTCACCCATTTACTCACCAACACTTGTTCCTAACCCATATGAGTCTTTTTTTTTGTGTTCAAAAAACTTTGAAGCATTGAACTTTGAAGACAATATAAGTAATTATGTACATATAAAGATGCACTTAAGTCTTAAATAAGTGATTCATAACAATTTTTAGGGCTTTAAAGCCCTCTTAAGCATTTTCTTTGCATTCAACATCTTTTATTTCCACGAGCTCTCTTTTTAATTAAGTGTGGTAAATTGTACTTCTTTTTCAAAAGTGTAGTTTCAATCCTTTAATAACTTTTCGTTAACAATTTCATCTTTGATCTTTGTATTTCTCACTCTTTTCATATCTGAAAGCCAAAGACATCTGTACTCAAGTCTTTCAGCTACTGAGTATTATGATTTATCATCTGCATACCTCCTGCTCTATTCTTGGGAAGGCTATGTCCTTGAAAAAAAACTTTTCACATACAGTACTGACCATTTTTTATATTCCAGGAACAAAGCTGCAGCAAATCCTAAATACCAATTGTATTGAATTTTAGAAGTAGGCTAGGAAATGATTAACTGTCATCGTTATTGCTGATTGATAAAATGCTCTATTTAGCGTTTTTAATGAATAACTTTAAATGCCAAAGAAGTGTTAAGAAACATAGCTGTTTGTATGAAGTGGTTAAGATGCTACAATTACTTCAATTGCATATGATCGCTATACTCCCAGAGGGACGAGATGAGAAAATGATGTTCATATGTGTCAGTTCTGTTTGCCAATCGTTTGACGAGTCGTCTTCTGTGGATCAGAGGGTCATACGTCAGCCATTAGTCTTCCACGCTTCAGGTGTCACAGTAATCACTTGTGCCTCCCAATAGCACCCGTCACCTCACATTGATTAATGTTAAGAGTCTCACTCTACATTTCATTGTTTTATTGGCTTCTGCTCCTCACTCATTATTTTTAAAGATTATTTAGCCTTTGGGGTGTAAATAATGTTTGAATCTCAGACACAAGTCATATTGGATGATAACTGATCTATAGAGAAACACAGTTGTCCAGAAATACAGTTTTATCAGGGTTCAAATATATCTTAAAGCTTATTTAGATTTTAGGCTAATGAGAATGATACACCAAGGCCTATTAAGATCCTATGGAAAGATGGAATTGCTACATTCACTGTGTAATGCTGATTTTATTCAGCAGTGTAATAAAGTAATAATTATTGAGTAACATGCATAAATTGATAGTTATTTTGTATTAAAAAAACTCAAAGCATAAAGAGTTATTGTTTGCGAAATAATCAGTGCTTTTGAACAAATCAGTTGAGTGAATCATTCAGCGACTCACTTGTACAGCCATTCACTTGTTTTGCTCACGAATGAATCATTGTTTTTGATTAAATTGGCTGAGTGAATGATTCAGTGATTCACTCATACAGGCATTCACTTGTTTTGTTCATGAATGAATCAGTGTTTGTTTGTGTTTGTGATCGTTGAGTGATTCGATGACTCACTTATAAAGACAGGCTGCATCTGAACATGCGTACTCCCCTGCTATTTAGTGGACAAAAACTGTATTTAAGAACATCTAAATTTACATTATTCTGAAAAAACAGGAGCCAAAAAGTATACAGACTAATTGGTTTGCCTAAGATTTTGAACACGTGAGGTTATGGAAGAAGGCGAATATAAAGAAAGTTGTACATCCATATTACATTCACACTACACACATTTCATACTACTGTATGTACCAGGTACATTTTAACAGTCGCTAAGTGCTTTAAAAGAAGTATGTACTCAAAGAAAATGCCATTTCAGCCAGCAACCAGTATGCTTCAGTGCTTTTGAACAAATCAGTTGAGTGAATGATTCAATGACTTTCACTTGTTTTTGCTCATGATGAATGAATCAGCGCTTTTGAACAAATTGAATGCAGTGAATGTTTAATTTTTGACCATCTAGTGTTGTACTGATGTACTGTAACTGTGTTTAATTTCTGTCAAAATTGTGTTTTTATGTAATTATATATGAAAAAAGGTTCCATATTGCATATATCTGATATTCCCTGTTGAATACAAAGATCTCAATGTTTATATGTTTTGCCATTATTTATGCCTTTACTTATTTATCAATAATATAGTTTTAGACAAACGCTGTTATTCTGGGTGTGAGTAGTTGTATAGTAACCCTGATGTTGTGTGTTTCTCTACAGACAGTGTTGAGGATGAGCTGGAGCTGTCTGCTGTACGGCATCGACCAGAGGCTTTGGAGCAGCTGGAGGCTCAAACGCGTTTCTCACGCAAAGAGCTTCAAATCCTCTATCGGGGCTTTAAGAATGTGAGTTTATGCTTCTGTTTGAGTTAGATTTTTTTTCATTCATTTTGAATTCAGCTGCATTCACTTTAAAGTTATTGATTTTTTTTTATATTTCTTTTGAACATTGGTTTGATGTGGAACACGGCAAACTTTGCAGAAAAACTATCATGCTTGCTACAATAATCAGGTCAGGAAAGGTCTCTAGAGGGTCCCTGAGGCATAAATGTCCTTTCTCACCTCTGGTGCACAATGTAATGAGACAACACCGATTTAACTCGACCCAAATTGTCAGGTGACAAAGCGTGAGAGTGGCACAATGGTGCTTTATTATCAGACTCTCAAGAGAAGATAGCAGAAGGCGGTAATCATTTCTTCAGGCCACACAAACACACACACACACACACACACACACTGCTGACAAGTGATGACTGCCTTTAGGTTTTCTAGCACTCTCAATCCTATCTTGTTCATTTTCCCATGAGGTGTCACAGATACTGTACATTTCAAATCTGTTTTCTTTTTTAATATTTCACTTTTAATATCTCCTGCCATTTCTTTTGCGTCTTGGATTTCCTTGGATCTTTGACTATCAGGTTCAAGTAATCCTTCAAAAGAGATTTAATTAGTAAATCATTGTCAAGGGTCCTGTCCCAAATGCCGCCCTAAGCCCTCTCGTTCCTCCTGTGACTGCACACTTTGATGATGTAGTTGTAGGGCTGAGCAAAAGGGCACATCGAGGGCACGTGCGCTTTCTTCTAAAACCTCACTTATTGAACTGGCCACCCTACGGTCTTGTGAATTTCACAGACTTGCACATGCAATACACTATTGCAAGTGTGCAACACCTCAGCAGGCCTGGCTCACCACAGCTTGTTATTCTCGTGTTGATATATCGCTGTGTTGGCCCACACTGGCTTTGCTATCATACAGATTACAGCCACTTGTGTCCATGATAACACTTAAATGTTACAGATACTTGCCATTAGAAAGGATTTTCTCTTCCATTAACATCTTTTTTTCTGTGTTTTCTAAGGATGCCAGTCTAAGTCAGATAACAATAAGAATATTTATTGGAAAATAGACAGACATTGCTTTTGTTTTAACCAGACATACACATATTAAGCACTGATCACTATGTTGGCTAAACCCTTTATAGTTACTGTTAAACTTGTACCTATGAATTATTGATGTCTGTATCTTAATTATGTTAAAAGTGACAAAGTGAGACAGAAATTATGCAAACTGACCAAAATAAGAATTTTAGAATAAGAATTTTTAATAAGAAATTAATACTTTTATTCTACAAGGATGCATTAAATTTAATAGCATTGGAGACATTTAAATTGTTGCAAAAAACAAATAAATTTCAAATAAATGCTGTTCTTTTCAACTTTATTTATCACCAAATCCAAAAAATCTGTTTAAAAAAAATGTTAAGCAGCAAATAATCGTATTAGAATGATTTCTGAAGGTTTTAAGTGACTGCTGAAAATGTAGCTTTGCCATCACAAGAATAAATTGCATTTTAAAATATTATTATAAAAATGAGTTATTTTAAATTGCAGTAATATTTTACAATATTATGACTGTTTTGATCAAGTAAATTCAGCCTCGATAAGCATGTGAGACTTCTTTCACAAAATCTAAACCCCAAGTTAAACTAACTTAATGAGATAAAATTGTCATTGAAAAATTGTCATTGATTTCCATATTATGGAAAAATGCTATGCAAATTAATATACCAACTGTTTGGTTACCAACATTCTTCAAAATTCCTTATTTTGTGTTCAACAAAAGAAAGAGACACTTGCAGGTATGCAACAACTTGATGACAGAATATCAATTTTTGCATAAACTTACTCTTTTATTTATTTTTTACCGATCAGAATTTGAGAAGGCATTCATGTAAATGAACAGCTACTAAGTTTTTTAATTATACTTTTCTTGTTGTTTTTTCTTTCTTCTCACTCCCAAGGACACCACAACTCCAGTTTCAAAACAATTACAAAGAAATAAATAAAAAAAGGGCATTATTCAGTGATCAGACTTGAATTGAGAATGAAACAGTCCTGAGAGACATTTGTGTGGGAGAAATCGACCTTGTAGATCAGTGGAAGTCGTGCACAATAATCTGTTCATAGTGGATTTTACAGATGAGAAGATTTCATTTTATGAGAGATGGTGGTCATATTTTTCTTACTAGGTTAATTACACTCCAAAAATGATCCGGGCCTAAATTAAACTTGATTATCTGCAAATTAGCTGAAAAAGAAAATTAACTGCATCTGCTACTAACAGTATTTCACAATCATTTTGGCTTCGTTGAGACTTTTCCTTTGTTGTTGTTTTTTTTGGTTGCATTATCCTGTGACTCCCATGAATTAGTGGTAAGCTAAAACGATAATATGCCAGATATTCTGTCCTTGGTCCTCCGTGTGCCTTCAGTGAATGATTATGAATCAGTAAGCTGAAAAAATCTTACAGTCTGTGTAACGCTGTTAATGAACCCTGCATTGCTCCTGGAGTCTTGATAATGTTGAAAAGACTTTGGCAGTGATGCTTTCTGATGAGAGTGGTGTGTCTCTTAAAAGGTAATTACACGGGGTCTCTCACGCTGCCTGCACAAGAGACAGTGGATGACAGCAACACAAAACAATCGCTTTTAATTAACCAGAGCTCACCGTAACAACACAGAACTTTCTCAGACACAGCCTTTTTATGTCAAAGATGTGAAGGGCTGTATTAACAAAACAAAACAACTTACTGTAGGGCTTCTTTCATGTAGCAGAGCCCAAGGTAATTGGTGGTGCAGAGGACACATTTCAGATTGTTTTTGTAGTTTTTTAGGATGTCGAATAGCGGTTGAATCGCCATTTGAACATATATGTCATGACAGTGTATGGTGGGTCTTTGGAAAAGTTATCTTGAAAGAATAGTTCACCCAAAAAATAAACGATTACTTGAAATTTACCCACCATCAAGCCATCCAAGATGTAGATGAGTTGCTAGAGACTTGATTGAAAGCATCAGTTGCCAAAATTAAAATTATGTCTATTACAAGCAATATTATTAAATTCAACACATAAATATTTATTAAGATTTAGTTAACTGAGATGCTTACAAATTATACATTGAAAATGAGTTAAAAAGAGAAGAAACATTTAAGCAAAAATACTGGTTTCAGCAAACAAAAAACAAAAAAAGACTATGCTAATGCATACTGTGAAGAAACACTGCACAAAAAAGTAATACGCATGCACAAGACATCACCTTTTTCACAAATTGACATTTTTGTTGTTTACATGGAGATGATACAGGCATCATGTTTAACTCGGCTGAAATTGTAAATGTATATCCAACTCAAAGATTCATATCTGATGATGATGTGAAAAGAAGCCACACCAGCTCACCAGCTTTTCTCTTGGCTCGTCTAACTGTTGTTTAACTGCCAAACAGAATCTAATGATAAAGAGTCAAGGGTCAGGAGCCCAACTAAAGCACACACTGACCACTGTAATAGTAACATTTGATTTTCTCCTTCAGTGACTGTTTTTTAACATCAGGTGTCTTCAATAAAAACACAAGCTTTTGAACACGATGCCTGTATCATCTCCATGTAAACAATAAAAATGAATTTGTGAAAAAGGTGATGTCGTGTGCATGCGTATTTTACTTAATGTTTTGTGCTATTTTACTCATATTGAATGTATAATTTGTAAGCATCTCATTTGATTAATTCTAAATAAATATTTATGCAGCAGCATAAATACCCGCAGCTGTTAGCTATCAGCTAATCAATCCCCTCGTTATGATCGCCCAATCAAACCAGTTTTCAAGCACTATAAAACCACAAGCTTCCCGTTCATTTCCATCTCGCTTTTGCAAAACCCTCCTCCTCCCCTTCTACCTCCTTTAACTCAACTTCCCACTCCGGGGGGCAGCCGGAGTTCGAGCTGGACGCCGAGCCCTTACCCTCGCTAGGGTTACAATTGCTAGGGTTCGAGCCCGCCGTTCTCCCGGCCCGCTCCTTGGATAGCACGCCAAACCCGCTTTACCATTTCATAACATTAGGAAGCGTAAACACTTGAAATACAGCATATCGCTATACTAGTTACTGTAGTACTGGTTAACTCAACTTGATTTTGTTGTGTTTTTATTAAGCAATGTTGCAGTGTTTATTATTCTTAAAAAAGGCAAATTACCTTACCAGCTTTTCTCTTGGCTCGTCTAACTGTTGTTTATCTCAGTTGAAGCTGCCAAACAGAATCTAATGGTAAAATGGCACATATCTGAAAGAGAAATGAAAATGAGTGTTATGTAATTATATTGTTATGGGATTCAGTCCATCTCTCTCAAATATTGAAATAGGACAGTGTTGACTCTCTATAGCCTGCTTATGTCCCAAATGCACTGTAAGTCTCAAGGGAAGATGAGGATGAACTGAATACGTTTAGAGGCATAAAGTGAGTTACACTTTAGTTGGAAAACATGATGTGATAAAATCAGGTTTGTGTAGGTCCTAAACACTTATCTGGCTATTTTAAGGTTGCACAGCACAAATCATGTAGGCTCTATCATTGTGCTCTAACGAAATGCACAGAGGCACAGTTGAAGTTCATAGCGAGGACAAGCTTTCACGAGGGCGTTATACTGTATAGCGAAGACAAATGCCATGTTTTCTGTAGAGTAGGTCCATTTAAGCGTGACTGAGTCCTTTTAACCAGGCCGGCAGATTTAAACTGTTTCTGAGTGTGACAGACAGTTGTACTGTGTCTTGTACTGAAGAATGTAAAAGCATGATCTAAGAGCAAATCCCTCCTGTGCTGTGCTTGTATCAAAAACTGCACGGTTTTCCTGGCTCAGCACAGCACCTCTCAGTCCTCCTCTAGTTGCTCAATACACAGCAAAGGGAATACTGTAATGAGGTTTCCTACTGTATCTGGCTCTGAACGCCAGAGGCTGGTTTCTGATTATTTGATTTTCATGTTGTTTTATTGCTCAGAGTTTTGCCATGTATATTTCAGCTCAACTGAGGCCAGGGGCTCAAAGGGAGCAAGCCGCAGCCCGGTCAGGGCGACGGCAAGGTCCCAAGA
>JAUCNO010001819.1:22616297-22645999 GCA_032353835.1 Enteromius viviparus
TTCAGCATAGAATAACAAAGAAGGAGAAGAAAACAAGCAGTAAGTCATTGATCTGTTCGTGCACGTATAACAACAATAGCTTCTGCATTACCACATCTGATCAAAACACCGAGTAAATCATTAGGAAACGTATGCAGACTTTGGACGATGGCATCGTCTATAGACCCAACCCTAATGTGAGCTACCGAACAAACCGTCTATGAAGACATGTACTTTAGATAGGAGACTGGATATGTGTGAAGCAACAATAGCTAACAATATTGTTTTTAACTGTGCGAAAAGCTACAATTTCTTAATCAAAACACTGTAAATTTGTGTGAAAAGGAATTAAAGGCTAAGAAGTGCACCCAGGTAGGTTTATGTCATGAGACCAGGTTGGTCAAAATTAGCATCATTAATGTGATGTAACACGTTTTAGGGCAAGTTATGAATAAAATTGATCATCAGTGAATGACTTAAGTTGCAGTCTTTTCTTCACATAAAGCTACTATAACTTCAAAAAAAAATAAAAATAATATCTATCTATATAAATGTACTTTGTAAATACACACACATACAACAGCAGATGATTTAGTCACTTCCAGTCACAGAACATAAATGAACTGAACTCTCTCTTGGGTATGTAAACTAAAGGTGTCTAAGCAATTTTCCGCACTTATACCTTGCTTGAAATAGTAACACTGTAAAAGCGTCTTTCATAATTGCTGCAATTGCCAAAGCATTTATGATAAAGCAACAGCAATCATCTCTAAAAACATCCTGGCCTACTGTGTAATCTAATCCAATTCCTGAAGTCCACACAACACTGTTAAAGGTTATTATAATTTTGGATTGTACATTTAAGATCCTTCATATGACATACAGAGTCATGTGTTTATCCTTGCAGACGTGTAGTAAGGACAGATTTCTTTCATTATACAATCTATGGAAGCACGTAATATTTTTAATGTTTCTAAATAAGATATCATGCGCGAGTTACAGGTATAATAGACAGTTAATGATGCCAAGAATTAGGCATAAACATCGGAATAGGCTTTATTTTGTGCTGTGGGATGTTTGGTCTTGAGTGCATGCCTTCAAATAAAATGTTGAAACTACTTCGCTGCTACTCTATTTATCTGTTTCTCCTTATTAAACTGAACGTTAACCAGCTGTCAAAATCTAGTGTTGTGCTTCGCATAAACTAGTTAAAGAACATTACAGTTCAGGACAAACTTGTGAATTAAAACAATACATCAGAGAGTGGTGGCATCTTCAACAGGATAACGACTTTAGTTGCTTTTATTGCTTGTATGTCTGTCGTCAAGAGAGATGCATTGTTAAAAATGTGACTTCACTTTGCTTTACCTGCTTTATCACATTGAGGAGAGCACATGAGTAATACGGGTTTGCTAAATACAGGTCTTATGAAGTTCAATCTGTTAGATTTTTAAATAAAAACAATAATGTGCATCTGTTATATCTGCTACAATTTGAGAAATAATAAAATACACTGGTTTATTTATCTTCACCAGACATCTTGCAACTCTCTTAGCAAGAATAATAAAGAAACTGCATTGCTGGTGTTGTGAGACAGCAGTCATCCTCTCATAATTCATTCTCAGGCTTGAAAGGATCATTTCTGAAGAGCTTCTCATAAATGTGTTTACTAAAGATCGTTTCTTCAGACGAGCATGACAGCTATTGGTCATCTTGAGAAGGTCGATCTGATTTTCAAAACGTCGTTTTTAGTGCAACTCATCACATAAAATCGAATGCAAATTCAAGCATTAAGCCGGCACATTTCTTGCTGTTTATTATTATTAGATAAATCATGTATGAGGTCTACCATTACCTAGTGATGAGTGATACTAGAGTAAAGATCGGTGATCTTACAACACTGAAAAAAAAAACGTAAAGTCTGGCAAGCACTTGCGATCTCTCTGAGCTCGTTTATTTGAAATGAAGAAGGGTCATATGAGATTACGTTCAATGCTGCAAATGCACTTCTAGCGCAATGTGTTTGCCTGCTGCTTCACATTTTCATTTATGATGCACATTAGAATGAGAATGGACAATGGGTAATGTGTTCATTGCTCAGCAATGGTGCCATTTCCTATTTGGATGTTCATGCACATAATGGTTCTCTTGGTGAAATCACTCCCCAGGAACATCTCAATAACCCTGTGATGGAGATGTCTGTCTCTGTGTTTTTCAGGAATGCCCCAGTGGTGTGGTCAACGAAGACACATTTAAGGAAATTTACTCTCAGTTCTTCCCACAGGGAGGTATATGTGTTACATTTACACTGTATAGCATGTTTTAATACAACCTGATCAGGCCTTTTATAATATTTTGTTGGCGTAAGCTGACAGATTGATTCAGTTTCATTAAATAATGTTTTAGACTTGAATAAGCCAGCTTTTTAAATCTTGCCATTTTATTTTACCCGACAAAACATTTTTATTCTTATTGTAATTTTGACCAAACATACTGAATTGTTGCTATTTTTTTTTTTTTGCAAAACATGCTTATTGTAAAAACTTGCTTATGGTCCTTGCTTATGGTGCTTATGGTGTTTTCAGTAATATAGTATGTTTTTTACCATGTAAGAAAAAAGTATTTATCATTATACTATTTATACCATAATACATTGACGTCAAAATTGTAAGATACTAAGTCATAACGAGGTGAAAGAGTCAAAATTGCAGATTTTTATGACAAAAATATATTTTCCATGTTATGGTCCCACTTTATATTAAGTGTCCCTAATACCTGTGTACTTCCATAGTACTGGAACTTAATATTAAGTGGGACCCATGTTATAATTTCCGCTATCTCATAATTCTGAGTATTATTTTACAATTATGCTTTAGTATCTCATCATTTTGTGGTGGCAAACTGTTTTTTTTGTTGTTGTTTTTTTACTTTTTTTTATGTTATCGTTTCTACTTAGTATCTCATAATTTTGACTTTAATATTAAAATGTGAAGAACTGAAAAATCATAATGGTGACAAAAGTCAAAATTAGGAGGTCCAAAATTTTTACTTCCTCGTAATATTGACTTTTTATCTCATAATTATGAATTGGGCCTAATTTTTATCTCATATTTATGACTCGATGTGGTATCTATGGCTTACCAAAGCATGATTGTGTGTTTTTAACCCAGAAACTGTATAGCATCAAATGGAGATGGAATGCATATTTATAGATCTACTGTATAAAAGTCCCGGAGGACAGTTATCCTTGTTATTTCAGCAGACACACACACACCACTGATCTGAATGGGGGTCTCCCAGTAGAAAAGGCTGTTGTAGTGATTCTCTTCTCTTTTGAGTCATATGATTTGTGGCACTGCAAAGTCAAAGCAGTAGTTTTATAATTATGGGTTTGAGCTTCTCCACATCATTTGTCCGGGGTTTTTGACAAATCTCTCTCACGTGGCTCTGCTCATTTCCAGCCTATTCACATACACACACTGCTTGCATTATTTATAGTATAATGGATCATAGCTTGCGGAAGCTTATGCATCCCCTTTGTTGTTGACCAGAATAAGCTATGAAATGAGGTAATGACATTGCTGTGATTGAAGCTGAGCAGTTTCCGGTTTTATTTTTCAGATGCATCAACGTATGCACATTTTCTCTTCAATGCATTCGACACAGACCACAATGGCTCTGTCAGTTTTGAGGTAAGTGAGAATACTAAAGAGGACCTCTCTCGCGTGTGCATGACATAGTAGTGATCCTATATATATATTGTGCTGACGAATGTAAATATATACGTTTGCATGCAGTTTTAACAAAAAGACTAAATAAATAATATATAAAACACATTGAAATAAAATCTGAAATAATTTATATAATAGATATTGTAAATGTAGAACCAATTAAAATAAACTAGCTGCATGTCATACAAATTATGACTTGCTAAAGTCATAAATATGAAAAACTTAGTCGAATGAAAAATTAAGATTTTTACACAAATTCATAATTATGAAATTAAAACTCATTTTTTTGGGATTATTTTTACCATCTCATTTCAACTGTTTTTTTTTAGAATTAACTTTTTATCTCTTGAGAGAAAAAAGTTTTTGTTTACATAATATATTTATGCGTACTGAGTAATTATGTATATATAAATACACACACATACAGTATATATTTTGAAAATATTTATATTCTTATTTTTTATATTATATGGAAATATATTTAATACATAAACAACATATTTTTCTTACATAAATGATGTATATATAAATACAGAGACATGAATGTATATATGTATATATTAATTATTTTTATATAAATTAATGTACACAGTACAGTATTGTTTACAGTATGTAAACCAAAACTTTTATTTTGTATGTGATTAATCGTGATTAATCATTTGACAGCACTACTATTTTCATGCCATAATTATCTCATAATTTTTGACTTTTAAATGCCATAATTATGACTTTTTCTTATGTGGCAGAAATGGGATTGTATAAAAACTGAATGAATGAATAAATGATTGATTGAATTAATTAAAGACATTAACCATACACAACATATAAAATTATTTTTCCAATCCTTGACTGCCGCTAAATAATTGTCTTGACAGACAACATATTGTGCAATTTGTGTTTTACAGAGACATTAGGAAATATTTTAACCACCACTGAACCTTCAATTTGCACACAAGGATTTCATTCTTTGGCAATAAACTAGCTGGTCCCCAGCGATACAGTAATTAAACTAAATGAGAATATCCTCGTCCTTGTTTTTAATAACACATTTTGGCTTGTCCTATAGCCATTTAGCTCCCGCTAAGGCTTATTTTGTCATATCTGGTAATTAAAAACCTTAAGTGCTCATGTGAAAGAATTCATCTCATCATTTGGAAAATGGTTATCAAAGGCATTTATATCCATTCACATATGCACTTTGCATTTCTACTGGATATGGAGTGAGCTCCATAATAAAGCTATTAAAATACCTTGAGGTACGATATCATATCATCATGTCAAATCTAGCTGTTTGTTTAGCAGAATAATCATCATTTATGTTCTAGCTGTAAATTACAGATTTATGTTATTATGGAATAATATTCTGTGTGCTCTGACTAATTTCTTTATGTTTGTTATTTAATTACAGGATTTTGTGATGGGTCTTTCCATTCTCTTAAGAGGCACTGTTCAGGAGAAGCTTAACTGGGCGTTTAACCTGTATGATATTAATAAAGATGGATATATAACAAAAGAGGTGATGCTTAACACGTTCTAATAATCAACACTGCATGACATGAATTATCTGGATAGGTGTCATGAACTAACAACAAACAATCGTTTATTATTCTAGTTTAATGCATAACTTTTCAAGTTAATAACGGAAAATAAAGAATTTAGAATGCAATAGTTGAAAATATGAAAAGTTGAAATATGAGATACTAAGTCAAAAAGTAGACACAAATATAAGACACAAAGTAGAAACTTGAGATTTAGTTATAATTATGACACAAAAACATTTTAAATTTATACTATATTAATAACTGTGTATTTTTAATATGCATTAAGTAATGCATATTACAAATACACTTTTAATATGCAGAAATACGCTTCGCATCGGGTCCTGATCACACTGTCGGGGCTTATTTCTGCAATAACTACCGGCTGCATGAATATGAATTTGAAACATTTTATTGGCATATTTTAAATTAAATTAAATAAATTAACATTTTCATTTTTTAGTACCACATGACTAACATTCAAACGTTAGTCAGACAATTTATAACATCTACATATGAATATATAATAACGGATGTATTTTATTTATTTACAAGTTGTTCAATTGTTAATTGTGGTTGTCCGGTGTTTGTCACAAGATGGCGCCAAACGGTAATCTTTGTTGGCGCGGAGGGATTTTAACATACAAGTAGTACCGGCTATGCGTTATTACTTTGGAGCCGTTATTATTCGAAAAGAACGAACCTGCAAATGTCTCAACTGACCAATCAGACTCAAGCATTCCAGAGAGCCGTGTAATAATGAACGTTAACGAATGAAACCTTATTGTAAAGTCTTACCTGAAAATCACTTATGACGTGCAATCATAAAAACACTAACATGTCTGTCTATTGTTTGGGTTTACAGGAAATGTTAGATATCATAAAGTCCATCTATGACATGATGGGGAAATGCACATATCCCATTCTTAAAGAGGAAACTCCACGACAGCATGTGGAGATATTTTTCCAGGTAAGACTGGCATCTTATTATTATTTTTAAGTAATTATTGTTTTCTTAATGATTGTTTTATCTCATTGTGAATGAGCATCTCCTCTCCTCTCATATACTGTAGCAGAAATTGGCTTCTATAAAAAAGTGAATAAAAACGGTGAAAAACTTCATTCATAAACCAATCCATTTACAAAATGTTCCCACCTGTCATGTTATATATCACCAGGATCCTACCGTTCTAGTTTTTGCTGATGTTATTATAAAATTGTCTAGATGTACTTCTAAACAAGACAAATGTCTTAAAGCACATTGACCTTTGGAGCTTTTTTGTGTCTTGACAAAAATGAGTAAAAGTTAAGTTACAAATATGAGAAAAAGTGATTTAACTGTAAAAATGGTGTATTTACTAATTATGAGATAAGTCTTATTTATGAGATACTAAGTCATCATAACATAAAATGTTGATTTTTGATGTCATAATTTTGACATTTTAGACCATATTTATGATTTTGCATTATCATAAACACATTTGGTCTCATATTGTTAATGTCAGAATTATCATTTACCAATGCATTATTTTTCCCCTCATGTGGTGAAAATAGGCTTTCATAAAAGGGTGATTAAAAACATCGAAAAAAGAAATGATTGCCAGACACAGCGCTTTGGTAAAGCAATGGTCCTACAGATCTGGCTTCTGCTGATGTTATCACAGAGATTGTCCAAATGTAATTCTAAGCAAGAAAAATGTCTAAACCTAAATGACTAGAGCAACCTCAAATGAACACGCTGACCTTTTGACTCCTCTTTGTGTCCTGACAGAAAATGGACAAAAACAGGGATGGAGTGGTCACTATAGATGAATTTATAGACTGCTGTCAGAATGTAAGTCTATTTTTGTTCTGCATGAATGTCTTTCTTGAAAACATATGATTTTCCTGAGTAGAGCGCTTAAAGAGAAAAGCTCCTTACATAATGTTCAGTCAGCCTGCAGCAGAATGTCGTCCTGAGGACAGCCCATTAGTCTCCACAGGTGAGCTGTTATTAAAGTGTTCACCTGTGTCCATTTCTTCCCAACAGGACGAGAACATCATGAGATCAATGCAGCTTTTTGAGAACGTCATTTAACATCTGAAAGGACTCTGTTGGCGGGCCAGCTCACATACAGTAACCACCTTTATACTCCACAAACCCGACGTCCTCGATGATACACGTCTGATTACTAGCAGTGCTTTACCCATAAAATTAAATTAACAGCATTTTTAATATTAAAGAAAACTTATTTTTACATTTTTTTGTCATAAACTTGTAAAAACAAATTTACACCTTTATTTAAAGTAGATAAATTGTCTGTTAATCATCTTTTCTCCAATTTTTTTAAATAACTAGAAGCCATTTTATATCATAAATCACAATTCATACATTGACCCTTAAACACAAACAGAATGGATTTCTATGTGTAAATTCATTCTTAAATTGCAACAATTTACAAGGAATATTTGATGTACAATTTACTTTACTCCTTAGTTTAAGGAATAGCTGACCCAAAAATAATCATTTGTTAAAAATGTGCTCGCCCTCAGGCCATCCAAGATGTAGAGCGTGTGTCTTTATTGGATCGGATTTGGAGAAATGTAGCTTTAAATCACTTGCTCATCAATGGATGCTCTGCAGTGAATGGGTGCCGTCAGAATGAGAGTCCAACAGCTGATGAATACATCAGAATAATCCACAAGTATTCCACACCGCTCTAGTCCATCAGTTAATGTATTGTGAAATGAAAAGCTACATGTTTGTAAAAAGTAAATGCATCCTTAAGGCATTTTAATTATTACCTGTTGCCTTTGACCAAAATATGAGTCCATAGTCTTTAATAATGCATCCCCTGTTGTCCATATTTCTTTAGAACGCAACAGTTTGAAGTTACAAAACGTCTTAATGATGTTGATATAAACATGCAGCTTTTTGCTTTACAAGATGTCAACCGATGGACTGGAGTGGACTCTCATTCTGACGGCACCCATCCACTGCAGAGCAAATGATCTAATGCTACATTTTTAGTAACTTTAAATTATTTATCCAAAACTATTCCTTTAATTTGCTAATGTGTCACACAATAAAAAATAAATCACCAAATAATACAAATCCATGGTTTATCCATTTTTTAAGCACAATTAGTAATAAATCATTCTTCTTTCGTTCAACAAGTACAAACCTGTGACTCTGCAGCCTTTACATTTCTACAGAATCATTCCAGATTGTTCTTAACTACAACAGCGGGTCCAGCCAAAGCAGGGGGAAAGTCAAATAAAGATTAAGATGTTGTATGTTTTCTAAAATATATTTAAAATAGATCTATACAGTTTTTTTATTTAATCTGTTCAGAATCATTTGCCAACTAGATCAAGATGCTATATTATAGATTTGGAAGCTACAGGTAGCAAATCAAAGCACACATGTTGTATTTGTCTTAGGAAACACTGTTACAAAGTAATGCTGCTTATGTGTATCTTTATTATAAAGTCCTTGTGAGAAATGTCACACTATGTTTACATGTTTCCAGCACTATGTCACTGTTCTGAAAGCATCTTATTTATTGAGCTGACTAACTAAGCACATCAGGCTGTCTGTAGCCATACAGTATTTGTTTTCATTTGGAGGTTTGGACCATCAGTATTTGTGTGTCTGCAAAGGAGCTTTGTTAATGTCAAAGAAAAAAGACACAGTTCACCCAAAATGTCCATACCTTTCACTTGTTCTAAACCTGTATGAGTTTATTTCTTCTTTTAACACAAAACAAATATTTTAAAGAATGTTGGTAGCCAAATATTTGATGGCAGCCATTGACTTCCATATTATTTCTCATGAATATATAAGTCCTTTGTTTGTTTATGATCATTCTGCAAAATATCTTATTTTTGGGGAAACTGGGAAAAGAAGCTCTTACAGCTTTGGAACAAGTGAAAGCTAAGTAAATAATGACAGAATTTTCTTGTGTTTTTTTTTTTTTTGTGAACTGTCTCTTTAAAAGTCTGTCTTATAGCGCATAGAGTATGTTCCAACTTATTACCCCACAAAATATTTATAGCCTACATTAATTAAGAAGCTATTTATCATTAAACATTACTTTTACATATAGAATATTTTGTAACTGTGGGCAATTCATGATATAAAAAAAAAATGTACGTCACCAAGAGTACAATGCTCGCTACAACATCGCCACCTTGTGGACATAAATTACAGCTCAACTTGGCTGACGACATGATTTGAAGTAAAATTGGAGAATTAATTTCACACGGTAACAAAGAAATAAATGGTCAGTATTTCGATCCAGTATCCCATGGGCTCAGTTGCATAAAGCTTCCATTAAAATCATAACAATATCTCGCACAAATCTTGTGAAAATGTTTCCTTCATGCATTTCATTGATGAGCAGCAGTTTCCACGCCTGCAACAAAGCTTGACATGTGAGCTTTTAAAGTCTTAACCTGTAAACCAGAGAACAAAAGACAGTTATGAAGTCATTTGAGTTTTACAACTGTGTATAAATAGAATCAGGCCATTCCAGACATCAGATTGAATAGAATATGTGTGTGTAGATACTTCACATGTATTACAAACAAGCATTGCGTTGCATCATCCAACTGTTTTATTTTCAAATCTTACTTTTTGCTTATTCCAATTATGCAAACAATGTTTATCTTCATGAGTCTTATTTCATACTGTACCATCTAATACAAACCCTCTTTCAATTTACTTTTGTTACTTTTGCAACCTGCATGCCTGATTCACATGAGCTTATTCAGGAGAAGAGTGCATGAGCTTTTCCCTACTCTAGAAATCAGTGCCTTTCTTTGTTAACGCTCATCCCAGACAACCTGTACTTTCTGTCTGATTTGATTTGTAATTGAGTTACAGTATAGGACGTGATTCCTTTTTAGTCCATTTTTGAAAACAATGCTATGTCATGCTGTATTTGAGGTTTCCTATTGTTCTGATGATGCAACACTTCTTGCGAGCGGCATGAGAGCCTGACAGCTGCATGTGTAGAGAGGGAAGAAGGCCTTTAGTGATGGGAAGAGCTGGCTGGAGCAGATCTAGCTCTGTGTGCCTGTCCCATGCTTCTCTGTGGAACTAGACGAGTGCATTTTGTAACATAGAGTCAATAAACCGCTCAGAATGTGTCATGCCTCCTTCATTGAATGTCCGGTCACTATGGCCACATGCACGACAATTTAAATACAGGAGTCAAAAGATTCCTACAGCATCAAAAAGTAGTATACTTCAAGTTTTTTTATTAAGCATAGTCAATTAAAGTTTGGGTATATTTTTAAATAGACTTAATGTCACGGTAAAGACAATTTAGTAAAATTTACAGAAAAAAAATCAGCTGTGGTCGACAAAATTTGACGGTACAAAAAACAGTAAAAACATTTTAGATTTTACAGTTTTAAGTTAAGTTACAGTTAAATACCGTAATTTCATTAACTGATGTAATGTTAAAATACCAACCTATTAAATACTGAAATATGTTGTATTATGTTGTACTATATATGTAGCTTTGAAATACACTGATTAACACCAAATGCAGGTGATGATGAGAAGCTTTTAAAAATGAACACATATAGAAGGTGCTCAGCGTCATTCACACAAACACTAAACACCATCACGGTGAGACTCTTAAACTGAAATATACAACAAACATTCATTTAACAACATTGTAACATACTACTCTAATAAACAAAACTAAGTCTTTTCAAAGAAATAACATCAAATTCTAACAAAATTTGAAATTTATTTTCCCTGTAAATTTTACAGGAATTTACCATTAACCATTTAACAGTTTTTTACTGTTAAAATCACAGTAATTTTTTTACTGTATAGTAAGTATAAAAATATCAGTGTACTAGTATACTCGTAAGTGTAGTATTTCAATACTCCTTGGGACTAAATTGGCCCACTTTCTAAATAGTATACTTTTAAGTATAGCAGAAGTAAACTTGTGAGTACACAATTAGTTTACATCAAGGTTTTTCGTACTGCAACTATACTAAAAGTGATAGCTATGCTGTTTTTTCCTGTTCATGTATTGATTTGTATATATTTTGTTATATGAATATTTGAACACACAAAACATCAAAGGGAAACAGGCTATCTGCTTGTGAGCAAAAGAATATATATTCCAGCTTTTTTAAACATTTGAATGTGGGTAAGTTTCATCAGTAAAAAAATTTACAACATTTAGAACAAAAAGCAGAAAAAGACTGAATTGGATTTAGACTATATTACCTCTAATGATCATTACCTCTCCATTGGTTGACTTTACATCTGCAGAATTGCAGTATAATGAAGTAACATCATTATATTTTTTGATGTCTTATATGTAGAATTATGTTTTTAAAAAGAGCCAGAAAGTTTCATTGTCCGTAGACATTTTGTCTAGCATCTTTATAATAGTACAAATGGAATTAAGATCCCAGATCACATAACTTTCCCAACAAATCAAATCAAATCTTATTCTTCCAAAAATTTGTTTTGTCAGCTAAACAATCATTTTGGCATCATTAGCATTTTGTTTCTCAATATTTTGGACCAAAGTAATATTACAGCACCAAAGACTTGTTCGGGTAGGTTCTGTTTGTTTGGAACTCCGCTCTTACAGACTGTGCACTTGAAGCGTTGCCCTATCCACTAATTATAAATGATGTGTCTTTGGGCTTATTGGCTCAATATTTAAGTATTATTTCCAAAATAAACCTCTATTGGATTTGTTTATTATGGCGCTTATTCTTATTTATTGTTGTTGTTTTTGTTTGTTTTTTTATTGCACGATCTGGCAACACTACACACACACTAAAGAGACACAAAACATATATGGAAGGTTTTTAAACGGAACACACAAAGTTTGAGCAAAAGAGCATTGTTTGTCCATGTTAACGTGGAAACATCCACAGCAGCCAATGAAACTGCTGTATTTGAGACTATATTTAAATATTTGGCACTATGGTACGTTGATTTATATTTGTTATACGTCAATGTCATGTTTATGCATGAAAGATGTTGTAATGGTACACCGTGCATGCAATATTTTTTTTCATGCATATAAGGCAATGATTTGTTATGTTCAGTGTTCTTTCTTAGCTATCAAAGTCTTAATTTAGATTTTAGCATAAATTTACTCCAGCACACTACACAACAGTAAAGCAATGCAGCAGTGCACTAAAGTATTAACATTAACAGTATTACACGTTCAAACGTGATTAGAATGTGAGTGTTGACGGACACATTCAAATTAGTCCTTTTAATGCATTAAAACTCTGCGTCTTTACAAGTATTAAGGAAGCAAAGTGAAAACTGGCATCTTACACAAAGTCAGAGTATGCTGTCTACACATACAGTACCAGATATCAACAATTTCACATGGTCCATTATAAAGACTTTTGGCCACATCTGCCTTCCATACTGATATAGGTTTAAATACAGTACATCACTGAATACTAGATGTTCATTTCTGCACACGATGCATAGAATTCGTGGAAATGTGATTGTGTCTACCTGAATTATTCGGTAGTTAATTCAGTTGTAGAATGCAGTTGTCTCCTGTATAGGTACAGAACAGGATTAAACACTAAAAGGTGAACTGACAACTGAGTTTAGCTGCACTGTGTAAGCATGTGTGGAGTTAAGATATACACACAAAACAAATACAGTAGACTTTCAAGGTTAACAGGGACCTACACCTTTATTCAAAAACAGCTGTATAAAGGTTTTATATTGAAATGTACATGACAGGCTGACTTCAGCTTCCAGAAATGAATCCTTTCAGTGTTCAATACGAAGAACCACACGTTTAGCTTCCAAAGCACTAATGAACAGGTACAAAGACTAGATGCATGTGACCTGAGGTATAGTCGCTTACGAGTATTTATAATCCATCTCAAACTGTAAGAAAATATACAGTATTGGTGCAGAGATGTAGCATTAAAAGTCAGAAAAAATAAGGCAAATTCATTATAATAATTGCTCATATTAAAAAAACATAGATTGGAAATGTTTCAAAGAACAAAACTGAATGAAGTTAAGAAAAACAAATAATAACTGGCTTTAACTGCAAAAAAATAAAAGGGATGTTCCATGTTTAATAAACATTCAGTTATTATCATTTTTTTAAAGAATTATTTTCTTTGAAGGTCTAATAGTTGGGGGGGGGGGCAATGCAATTCCAAGACAATTTGTGTACATGAGTAGAGTTCAGTTTTGTGTGATGTTTCTTTATCCCTGAAGTCATAAAATGAAAAAAAATTAAAATAAAGAGAGAGCGTGTTTTGTACTTTATATATTCAGTCAGTCTATTAATTTAATAGACACTGCACAGATTTTTCATCTGAAAACACTTAAATCCAGACATTATGAGCCCATTTTATTGGTTTTGCTGCATTAAAGATTCAAAGAAATGTTTCCCTTTGGTAAATGTAATCTGGGGGAGTGACTTAAGAAAATCATTGAGACGATCTCTCAATATGATGGCTTCTCAGAACAGGGAGATGTGGTGCGTTTGAAGGTGTTCGTTCTTAACACCCACTTCCCTCCCTGTCAAACACTGCGGAATAAAGCAGAACGTTCACACTCGACTGCAGAAAGAGTTTGGTCATATATCATAGGCAGCAGTAGAGGTTATATGAGAAGAGGACTGTGCGCTGTTACACTTTTATCGTGTATGGTTTTATTGTGTGTGCGTTAAGTAAGTAGCTGCCTGATCTCGCGGTGGACGTAGCACAAGAAGTCCATGTAAGACGCTCCACCGTGAAGACCCTTGTCCTCCACCAGGTGCTGACGGAACATCGTCTCGGCTCGGTCCTTCTGCTTCACTATCAGCAGCTGCACAGAGAGACACACATCAGTCACACTGATATCAGAGACAGAACACAGATGAAAACATTTATATAGATCTGTAATATCTTTTAAAGTCTCACCAAGGCTTGCATTTATCTGATCAAAATACAGTATCAATATTGTGAAATATTATTAATACTAAAAATAATCATTTTTATTTTTATAAAAAAAAATATAATACATAATATTAGTATAATTAATTAGCTGATACGTTAACTGACATTATACAATGTCAGTTAATGCATGAACTAACAATAAACAAAACTATAAAATAATGTAAATTATTCACATGATCCTTAAGAAAGCATTTTATTATTTTGAATTTTGTGCACAATAATATTTTCTTTTTATTATTTCAATTGAAAAAGTATGCTACTTACTATGTGGGAAAATGTGATACCTTTTTGTGTGAATAAAACATTTAAATAAACAGCATTGATTCCTTGCTACATAAAAGAATTGATTTATTATATATAACATTTAATATGTTTAGATAGATGACAAAAATCACAAATGTCGATTATTGCCTTGAAATTTGAATTGCAATTATCACAATTTACACTGAATGTTTATATCATTGTCTGAAGTAACTGCATCCCATATTTATATGAACATAAACAAGCAACTATTTTTTCCCTATAGCTTTAAGCCTCAAATGTCAATTATTCACTGGATTGGTTTATTCTTTAAAAAGAAAAAAAGAAAATTAATAAATGGTATTATAAGGTGAGCTATACCTTTACGGACGTAGCCCTCTGCTGTGAAATACTGGAGATGATTGAATGGATCTTCCTGGAATAAGCATTATCCAGCACAGGTAATGATGTCGGCTGAAAGACAAGTGTAATACAAGAGTTATCATTGCAGCTATGATGTTACTCATATGATGAAAAAAACAGAAAAAAAAACAACAGGTCCTTGATCAAAGCAACACAATCATATATAATCCGATTTCATTCCAAATGCTATACTACTTTAAAAATAGAAATAGTTTACCTACCAGTTATATCTATGTGAAATGTTATTCTAACCCTTATCTGGATCATGTATAAGATATAATTATAAGAATAATAAAATATCTTCTTTTTTTTTTGGTGTAAAACTTTAAAACAGTCCAAGAAAATCTGGAATTACATTGTTCCCTGAAGGAGGGAACGGAGACATTACATCATTGACTGACATCATGGGTTCTCGTCTGGGAGACCAATCCGCTCTGATCTTTGTGAACAAGCTAATTTAGGATTGGCCGATGAGAGCATAACTGCCAGTCCAGGTGTGTGCGGGTATATAAAATACAGCATTCAGGTTCTTGCTGAGGAGCTTATTGTAACCGGCCGCCTCAGCGCAGGCCTCAGGTTTGTGACAGGATGGATGTAACATCTTCGTTCCCTCCTTCAGGGAATGAGGGTTACATACGTAACATTCCCTTTCTGTCAGTCACTATGACGTTAGGTCATTGATTGACACCCTATGGAAAGCGCCACAACCCAGCCTGCGCCATGAAAGGGGCGCTCAATTGAAAGGACAGGCTGCATAAGCGGGACCAATTGGAGGCTGTCCAATATGACCATCCCAACGCCCTGGGGGCCAGAAGTGGGCCCAGCTGGGGGCTTGGATATACAATTTGGGGACGGAGCACCCAGAACTGGATGGCTAGAAACGGGAACTGGACTCAAGAATCAAGAGAACACGGCGGGAAGAAGCCATGGAACAAGATGGCAGGGCCAAGGAGGGTGAAGGATGCCTCTCCGTCAGCACAGTCAAGGCTACTCTGGCCAACCTTAACTGACAGGCAAGGAGAAGCCAGTGAACCTCCGGAAAGGGTCTGTGCAAGGAGGCTCAGTGGGGGAATGGCGTACTTGTATCTCGTATGCAACAGATCGAGCGTCATGTTGACGGAGTCCAGTACTGGTACGCCTTTGTACTGGTACGCCTGACCATCGAAGGCAAACCGAAGGTAAATCGAGACCTGGAAGTACGGATCCTTCAGGTATATGGCTGCAAACCAATCCTGGGGTCGCACACATATGAGAATGCGTTACCCCCGAGGCTGGAGGTACAGATCTAGGGGTCACCCAAAGAACAGTTTCCTTTGGGTGTTCTCAGGGGGGCCCGTGTCTGGCCGGCTTCACAGTCTTACGAGAAGACTTAGTGGCAGCTGGTTCGAGACGGGCTGAGGTATTCCTCCTTCTTCCGAGCTGCTGGGGGTGGAGCTGTTGTAGAAGCCGCTGGGGGCTCCCTCCCTCGGCACCCAGTGCTTTAGCATCATGCCGGTCAAAGATGTGTTTGATGGCCTCCGTCTGATTTTGGACTGCTGAGCAAAATTCTCCACACTGTAAGAAAGCGCACTTTGTCGGTCTCACTCATCTGCATCAGGTAAAGCCAGAGATGGCGCTCCTGGACCACGCTGCTGGACATCACCTGACCAAGGGACCGCTCCGTGACCTTTGACTGCATCAACCTACAGTCAGAACTACCCTCGTGCTGCTTTGTAAACGTGTTGTCCCAAAATTTCAAGCAAGCCTTCTAATTAAAGAAAGTCGTGACCAAAGCAAAGCCATGGACATGCGCTCGCACAGAGCATAACCCATCCATGAAAGCCGTCTCTGCGTGACTGAGGCCCAGACAAGTGAGACAGCAATTGTGGCCGTCCTCAGAGGTAAGGATACAGCAGCACACGGTTGAAAAGACATCACAGAGGACATGCTTAACGACCATTCAGCTGTTAGAAATGTGCTCTTTTAGACCGGGACTGCCCAGGGGAGGACCGTATGCGATAGTGCACCCGGCTCAGTCTCTCATACGCAGGAACACACCAATCGAAGATCTCGAACAGCAGGTAAAACTCTTTTTTTTCTTCTCTCCAATCATGCAGCAAGCGATCGGCTCCGAAGCAAAAAGCTGAATGGTGAGGCACGCCGCCATCTTATATAACAGATGCCCTGGGAGTGGCTGGCGTGCTCTCATCAGCCAATCCCGAATGGCTTGTTCTCAAAGATCAGAGAGGATTGGTATCCCAGGCGAGACCCCATGACGTCAGTGACTCAAATTTAAACCTGGAAATATATTTAGCATTTTGTAATAGGTAAACAATGTGATGTTCTTGCTCATACAGTATTTAATAGCATTTAACGATACACACCAAAACAGCTTCTTTTTTTTTCTTTTTTTTTAGACATGCCCAAAAAATTATATCTTTCATACAATATAATAAATGATCTTTGGGGTATTTTGACACATTCTGGGGGCACCTTGTAAAAAGGCATAATAGATGGCCTTTGATGAAATGTGTCCCTTGTCATCCCTGTGCAATTAATTGTCAAATCTACTAGCAATTAAGTTAAAATTGTATATTAATTTATTTTCAGTAGTGGAATTGATAATAAATAAATAATACAAATGTATTCTGAAAGCAGTGTGTCATACCCCTTCTGAGGACAGGTGGCCTAGAGAGGGCACATTGAAGAGGTTCTGTATGAGGTCAGGTGGACAGGCCTGTCCAAGCCAGAGGAACATTGAGAGCCCATTTTCCAGCAGGAAGATGCCGGACTCACTGAGACGCTCCTCAGAGCAGCGCACCGGAGCCGGGATGGCCTCGCTGGACACATCCACAGTGTGCTGAGAGAGAGAGAGAGAGAGAGAGAGAGAGAGAGTGAACGCACAAGCTCTAGCGCTCAGGGTTTGATGTCAGTGAGAGAAACGGTGTGTAACTGACCAGTGGGACGAGGCGTGGGTAGAGCAGGACCTGTGTTTCTTCTACTCCCATCGCACTGACCAAAAGTCTGTGGAAGGCCCGCTCATCCGTAGAGAGCTCAGTGCTGCCCACAAGAGCTGGAGTCTTCAACAGACTGTTCATGTAGACAGGAAACACCTTCATCGCATCGGGCAGGATTAGCTGCAGGACCAAACGTTCAAGAAGAACGGTCACTTCACACAAAATCAAGCAAAAATAAGGCATTTGTACAGTTAAATAAGAAGCAATTGAAATACACTGATGTGTGGTTTGTTAAGATAGGACAGTACTAAGAAAATTGCCTTTAAAGTTGTCCAAATGAAGTTCTTCGAGATGCAGTTTACTAATAAAATATTCAGTTTTGATATATTCATGGTATATTTTCAAATTTACAAAACATCTTCATGGAACATGATCATTACTAAACATCCAAATGATTTTTGGCCCAAACAATGTATTGTTGGCTCTTGCTACAAATATTCCCATGCTACGTATGTGCTCCAGGGTCACAGATGAGATTGTGCATGTTCTGTAAGCATTAGTAGAGTGAGAGAAGATGTTTTATATGTGTGAAGTGTGTCAGTGACCTGGCTGGCTGCTGAGGGGCTGGCGCAGTTCTTCCTGTAGCAGGCCAGCATGTGAGCCGTCTGGTTAACCAGGATCTCCCTCACCGTCTTCAACGGCTGGTTGAGCATGGCCCGATACGCTGCAGGATGACAACATCCACCACAATCACTGACTTGAAAAACCATGAGCGCAACATACTCTACATGTTTACATGCCTTGCACTTCATTTTAAGGTGTCCTTGTACCGTAAAATTAAATACTGGGTCATATTAATTCACTACAAGTATTTAATATATGGTTAGGGTTGGGATTAGATTTACTTGCATGTAATTATGCATAATCTATTGTTGTTATAATAGTAAATAAATGTAACAAAAACACCTAAAATAAAATATTACCCTTCATTTTAAAGTGTCCTTGTTACTGTGGAATTATACATTAAAGTAATATTAATTAACTACATATACTTACTGTGTGGTTAAATTCAGGATTAAGGGTTGGCTTAGGGTTACTTGCATGTAATTATGCACAATTAATAGTTATTATAATATACATGTAAAGTGTGTAACATGGACACCTTGTAAAAACGCGTTACCAATAAAAGTAATAACATTACTAAAAACTAAAACAGAGCAAATAAAGCTAAATATATTATTAAATAATAATAAAAAATAATAAGCCCATAATTGGAAAAGACTGAGCTTGCAAATAATAATGAGATCAAATACTTCTAGTAAGCAGGTGTTTTACAGATGATTAAAAATTCTCATGGTACATTTTTACATCTGCATTATGTTGCTAATGTAGTAAATCTGTAACAACATGACATTTTCAAATCTATTCCTGTAAGATTCGGTAAGGCGGTCACCTGACTTGGCGAAGAAGTTGACGAGGGCATCTGTCTCACAGCTTTTGTAGAGTTCAGAGAGCTGAGAGCTGCAGTTCAGACTGAGGTTGTGTATTCGCAGCCTCCTCTGTCCACCGATGGTGGTGTAGAGCAGAGCACACTGGGAAACAGACAAAACAAGCTCACTTGTGCTGCTCCTGCCAGCAAATCAATTCCAACAAAACTTGTTCAATGAGGACTCAAATGCACACGAGTTACCAAGAGTTTAACATCAAACAACATGCCAGATTTTCCAGGAAAACACATTTTGACTGTCGTGAGCTCAAGATGTGACCTGTTTTCTTGCTTTAAGTATTGTGGACACTCATGAAGCCTGACCTGCATCACAGCTCCAGACTCCTCGCTGAGCGTGTCATCATGCTTAAACTCCACCGTCACGGCCTTCTCGCAGTCCACTGCGGCCATTTCCACATCTGTAGTGTTGTTCATGTATACGGCACCAAAGAAATCTGTCGCCCTGAAGCCTTGAAGGATAAGGAGCACAGAGAGATTACAGAAGCATATATATAGTGCATTACCATTCAAACGGTCCGAGTAAGATGTCTTGTGTTGTTTACGCTCAAAGCTATATTTATTTAATCAAACAAACATTTATTAAAATGAGCACATTCAGACAAATCCAATTCTTGTTTCTTACAAATTTGGAGTTCTTAAATCCAAATAATGCCACACTTTCTAGCAATACGTGTGCATTTCCATTGCTTTTTAACCACTAACCACAAACTTTTAAATGATCATTTATATGGTATTTATAAAGTTCCATATTCTAGTGTACTTGTCTCTAATTGGTTAATACCTGTGCCAGTACGGACACGCATGATGGCATCGAATCCGATGGACTTCTCCACATCTTTCCTGAGGTCACTGAGAAACTGCTGACCATTTACCTCCACCTCATAAGAGAGAAATACAGCTTTGAGGTCTGACCACAAGAGGGCAGTATAACAACACTTCAGCCTCTATTCTGTGTCATATTCACAGCATCTGTGCTTCAGTACGAGCATGTTATGAGTACCTGGAAGTTGCTGTACTTGTAGATGGAGCCGCCTGTGTGTGACGGCACGTCACCCATCGTGGCTATATCCACAAACTGATTAGGAAACAAGAAGAGGTCGACACAACAGCCCTGCGCCACACAGTCTTTAGTTAGCTGCTCATACACACCCCGCTGAGGCTGGAACAGAGTCTGACAACACACACAAATCATCACTCACTTTATGATTTTGTCCTTCAAAGCATTAATGCCATGACGATACAAATTTGTAAATATGCTTTGAAATAATGTATATTGTAAAAAGCACTTATAAATTAAGTTTGACTTGACATTTTTAAGACCAAATAAATAAATGCATGTAAAGTCTAAAATTAGCTTTCAACAGATATCCATTACTTTACACTTGAACTGCTCACATACATTTTCAAAAATGTGCATTTAGTATGTGCATATGAATTTAACACTTTTAAAAAGTCTTTAAGGCCTTGAGTTTTGGACTTAAGTAAGACTTAAATTGAATGAAGTCAAATATTTACCTTCTCCTTTTCTGTTCCCACTAGTTTTCTGTCATCTCTGTTTTTCAGTTTTCCTGGAGCCTCTGCTGTTGGGATGGAGGACTGAAAGATGAAGAGTTTGCCACTGCATTCAGCAGCCTGAGGAGAGAGAAAATATCAATATATTAAATATAAAAATATGTGAAAAAGCTTTAACTGACATGCCAGGATGTGTTAAGAGTATATGATTGAAAATTGAAGACAGATGTTATGAAACAATCAGTGCTGTCACCAGTAATGATAAACATTTTATTCATATTTTTCAACATAGCATCATCAAACGTAATAGTAGAGTAATTTATACCTTAAATCAGAAGTAAGAACAAGATTTTATTACCAAGTATGTTTGGCAACAGATGTAATACACTATGTCAAATAAATGCGGTTTGATTTGTACAAGCCAAGCATGTTTAAAATGCTATTTTTATGGTTTTATATTTTGGTGAAAAAGCAATACCCGAAAACTTCCAGTCACAGAATGAATGTGCCCCTAAATGCTCCTTAAAGAGTCAAAGACAGACGTTATGAAACAACCTACGCTGTCGCCAGTAATAAGCGGGGACATCTTCCCAGGCTGATGAGTTCAAACAACGACCCTAGAAACAGCTGCATGTTTATTAAACAAAGCCTGCCTGCAGCATTCAAAGTTACTTTTGTTAAAAAACCTAAAGGATGATTCTAAATATGCAAGTGCAATAACAAAGGGCCAGTACAAACGGACTAAAGTCATTGTCTGGAAAACACTTTAGATGATGTATTTTTTTTTTACCTTTAGTGCCTCCACACCAGCTTGGATGACCGGTGCATAAACAGTCTCACTCTCATTGGTGTCAGCAAACATGTCAGGGATCTGATCTAAAAGGCTAAAGAAAATAATACATAAAAGCATATTAACAAGAACAGCCAATCTATCAAATATAGAAGAGTATTGGAAGGATGTAAATACTGCAGTTCTAGTCTGAGCAGTTTACTTTCTCTTAGAAATGATCCAACACTTTTTCTACGGAGATGTATGCAAAATATTTGAACAATCCTTTTGCTAAATATTTTTACAAATATTTTTTTTGTGTGTGTGTTGTGAGAATGCATAAGATAAGGATGCAATTAATAACTTGACACCATTAATAACAGATTAAATGCATAGCTAAATCTTATTATATTAGACATATATATATATACATATATATATATATATAGATGTAACGTTGACTTTAATACTACCATTAAATGCTATATATATGACTCATGTCTTTAAATGAAACAATATTCACCGAAGAGTAAACTAGAGAATAGAAATGAGCCTACTTGTTGATGACAGCTCGAGACTCCTGGAAGTTGACGAGGAATCCGTCAAGAAGTGGCACGAACATCTCTGCCACATCAGAGACCACCATCATCTGCGGCTGGGCCAGAGCGCTCTTCACATTATAGAAGTGCAGGATCTTATTATAGGTGACAAAGCCCACTTTGATAGCTGAAGTATCCGCTCCCTCCTCTCTTCAAAAGAGAAAGCACATAAGAAAACTGATCAGAAACATCAGTAACGTTACTTTTTTGTATCAATATATAATAAAAATTGCATTTAGCTTCTGCAGACAAATAATACTAGATCTTTTCACAGAACAGAATTTTTTTCTGCATAACTGAATTTACGTGAAGTCAAATAATTGTTTTTTTGCCTTTTTTTCACATTTAGCAGATAAGAGCTGGCCAATCCAAGTTTATTTTTTGCAACAATACAAGGCAATTAAAGCAGTTCAATATGCTAATGATACAATTACATTTTATAACAAAAGCCTAATTGTTTTATGTGAGTGTACTGTATGTAGTTCATTAAATTACTCTAACTAAACATTTATTATAATAAAAAGTGTGCAAATAATTTCTTTTAAGTGAAACATTAAAGTAAAACATTTATATTTTTAAATAAATGCGTTATAATTACTTAATATAAAAAACACTTTTTTTTTTGTATTGTGGCTCTCTCATTTAATTTATTTTATTCATTTTTTTTTTATTATTTAAGATACATAACTGTAGCTTAAAGGCCATAAAGATATGGTTCAACAATGATGACTACATAGAAAACTATATAAGAATCCACACCAAAAGACAATAATGTTCTGATTAAGTGTGCAAATACTGTTTTGATCTGCTTGTGTATTAACTTAAAAGAGAACATCGGTCAGCGTCGGTCAGTAAATACAAGCATTCCAGATTGACGTCTGTATCTGGGCTTTGTAGCTTTCTATGGCTACATTTATAAGACTGTAAAACATGGTGATGGTTTGAATCACTCACAGTCCATATATGCCAAGTCTCTCATTAAGCTAGAGACAAACTCTCCGATACAAATCCTATCAGGCCTTAACAGACTCCATCGACTTGGGGGTGTCCAATGTGGTTTTCATTAGCTGTGCGCAATCTAACAAGCAAAGCCAGGAACAGAGGAGAGAAATCAGATATAATAGCACAGGCTTATTTGGAGTGCACTGCTGGATTGCTTTCACAGTGAGGTCAGATCCCACACAAATAAGGAACCAGCCGAGAAGAGGTAAGGAGTTTAGCAACAGGGTGAAAAAAAGTCTGAAATACAGCACAGTACACGTGCTCTTCAGAGGTGAATCGAAAGCTCACCTCTCAGCTGGCCGTCACCCAAAGAAGCGGTATAACTGAAGCCATGTGTAGCACCAGACATTTAAATACACGCAGAACTAGAGCCGCTGAACCTCCTGACTTCCTTCAGGCAGGCATTTTCAAATGATGAGATATTGGAATTGTTTCTTCCCCTAGTTTTTTTTCTTTGCTTGCCTGTTCTCCCGTTACCATATTTGGCTGGGGATCGGGATCAGCTCTTTTTTCACCTGGATTCGTTCACATTCCAGGATGATAGTAGCTGAGATGAACATGTGTTCAGCCTGAGAGGGGGTGGCTTCTGCCCGAGGCTTCACAGAACCTTACTTCACAGATCCTCGCAGCCAAACACCTGGAGCAGGGCAGCAGTGTGTGTGTGAAGGGGATGAAAGCCATCCTAAATATATCTGCAGCCAATCCCAGTTCTTAACAGTCTGTGCTTTTCAAACATTAAAATACTAACAGAATCATCTATTCCCTCTGCTAAATTTCAGTCCACTGGCCAGTACAGAGTCGACAGATGCACATGAGCTGCTGACAGGTCACATGTTCACAGTTTGCTTGAATGTTTTAAAATGTATTTTATATATATATATATATATATATATATATATATTTATTTAAATAAATAGAAATTATAATTATTTAATTCTAAATAATATTAAATATTTATCTTTTTATTAATATTTAAATTAGTTTTTATTTATATTTATTTATTTTTCAGTTTGGCATTTTTCACTTTTGTTATTTTCATTAGATTGTTTTTTAAAAACCATTTTTACATAAAAAAATTTGGTTGAATTTATTTTATTTGCTATTATTAAGTTTAGTTAGGTTTCTGTTTTAGTTTTTATTTATTTCTAGTTTTTGGTTACATTTTAGTGCTTAATTTTTTCAGTGCTTTTTCCTTTTTTTATTAAATAATTATATTTAATACAGTTTCATTTTAATGAACACCATTTTTTAAATAGCTATAGTTTCAGCTAACAACTACCCTAATGGGAAAAAAAAGTAAAAGAGACCAATTAGAGCAGACGGCATGTACTACACACACACACACATATATATATATATACACACACAGGAAATCTTTTTCTTGTTCTTTGTACATACTCGCATTCAAAATCCTAAAGCAACAAAGAAACAAAGTGTTCAAGTATGAGAGTTTTTATGAAGAACAAAAGTGATTTATCACGTTTTCCCCCTCATTTTCATTAAATATAAACGGCAAACATTTTCTCTCAACTTACTTTGGAAGTCGGTCAAGCAGTGTCTTCAGTTCCTCACATATTAGTTTGACAAGTCCACTTTTTATGTTGTTGTAAGAGACATCGATCATGAAGATGTAGGCAGGAGGATTAGGAGGCTTATTATTCTTAAAGACAAAACAGAACATCACAAAAAACTTCAACGTGAGCTGTTTTTGCTTGTTCTTTACAGGCTTTGTGCACATCTTGTGGAAGAGAATAACTCTGAAAGCATATCATATGCACGAGAAAGCTTTTTTATCCTGTTCGCAGAAAGACTGCGCTAAAGACTCATTGCTTTTGCTCTCAGAGAACATTATGCAGTATGGATCAGCTGTGATGATTTAATTAAGCGCTGCATGACCTGATCCTCAAATATAATACATATCTGAGAGAAACAGGAGTTCAGATAGAAGATTATGGTGTCAGGCTGAGATGAGGAACCTGGGCACGGACTGGGGCCAAAAATGTGTCATAAATCAGTCTGATAACCGAATTGAAATGAAGTTAATTTGAGATCTCAGCCTGCTTTTCACCCTGATCCATGAGAATGTAATGCACAATGTATCTCAAGTATCTGAAGTATTCACACCCTGACTTTTAAAGGAATAGTTCACCCAAAAATTCATCCAATATGGAGATGAGAGAATAGTTCTGGAGAAATTTATCATTGCATCACTTGTTCACCATTGGATTCTCTGTAGTGAATGGGTGCCGTCAGAATGAGAGTTCAAACAGCTGATAAAAACATCACATTAATCCACAAGCAATCTACACCACTCCTGTCCATCCGTTAACATCATGTGAAATAGAAAGCTGCATGTTTGTAAGAAAAAGAAAATCATCATTAAGACATTTTTAACTTCTGGCCAAAAAATTAATCCTAATAAGGCTTCATTCAAATGACAAAGGGTTACCCCTTTATGTCAAAATCCTTGTTTAGAGCAGTTTTGCACTGTTTTTCCAGTAAAAAAATCCTTCATCTGTGCTTTTCTCTGCTTCTTCGAACAGGAAAGAAATATTATGGATAGAGCAACAATGGTTTACAGTTAAAAACGTCTCAATAAAAGATGATGTTGCTTTTTTGTTTTCTACAAACATCCAGCTTTTTACTTCACCTATGTAGCAACACATTCACCTATGGACTGGAATGCTGATAACCTGTGGATTACTTTGACCTTTTGCTGTTTGGACTCTCATTCTGACGGCACCCATTCACTGCAGAGCATCCAATGGTGAGTAAGTAATCTAATGCCACATTCCTCCAAATCTGTTCCCATGAAGAAACAAACTCAAATAAATCCCGAATGACCTGAGTGCATTTTCATTTTTAGGTGAACTATTCCCATCAACATTAACTTGCGTTCTTTCCAGTTTTATTAATAGCTAAATTACTCCCTCAGCTGTCCACATTGTGAAAATATGGATCTCAAAATGACATACAAAGAGGTCAAGTATGCAAAAGATGCTGGGAAACCAAAGACTGTGCATTACCTGGAGGACTTTTATAAAGAAAATTAAGCTCAGAACAAATAAGGGATTAATGAAGGACATCACAAAACTATAGATCATCCAGGTAATGGCAAATGCATATGTAAACTTTTGAAATTGTGTCTATTTTTTTTTTTTTTGTTAAATAACCTTTCCAGGGCAGTGTTACTGCAAACCTTTAATATTTCATTAATATTCCAAAATAATGACAAATGTGTCTTTGTTTATTCAAATCAGGGTCCTTTTTGTTGTACTCCGAGCACAACTTATCAAGATTTGATTGTATATGCCTGAATGAAATATGCAATGTGACTGCCAAGAAAGAAACCTTTCTCAGCTGCTTCCTGGGGCAAGTTGACACACCGTCTCTAATGATCCACACACTCTCTTACCATTATATTTCTAGAGGAAAATTGTTAGCAAAGGACTTTATTAAGATCAATCAAATATAACCTATTAATAATAAGCCTAATAAAATATCACTGTGAGCATTGTACACATAGATAAGTAGTCTGCCTCCTTATTTTAAGTTCTCTGTTACCTTGCAGTAATCCAGTGTGGCAATGAACTCGTATGAGCCCAAAGACAGTTCTGGTCTCTCATACAGATCCATTCTTCTCCCCATATGATCCAAATGCTGGAAATACTGCGCTGGAACTGGAAAGGTAGTGAAAACCCATTTTTAGAAACACTTTTTTTAGCTGCACAGACAAATAGTCCCTATCATATGTTGACAGGAAACACAGCGTAAGAATTAAGGTCTCAGCAGTCTCAATGGTACATTACCAACCTTCATTAACGCAGGTGCAGAAGCCACACTGGTAGCGGCGCCCTCCATCCATAAACTGCATGTAAGGACACATGTATGCCTTACAACGGTTGCAGCGGATCGGTCCAGTCTCCCCGTGATTTACAATGTACAAAGGAGTCTGTAGAGAGAGTTATACAGCCTTAACTTCTTTATTGTAACATATACTGTAAGGTTTTTATATGCTAACATATAGTTGCGCATATGTTTTTGGGTTTCTTTTAAAGTTCTATTCAGTAAGGCTAAATTAAAATGATTTATGATACATACGATTTAGATTTAGATTAAGTGCTGCTTTGCAAAATATACCAGGTTTCCACAAAAAAGAAAACACATTTATTTTTAACTAAGAGTTTCTCTCATTATTATATATTGATCGTATTGATAGCAATTAAGGTAGCTGTTGTAATAGGCATGTTTATCTAGAAAATGGTCATTATTACATATAAATATGTGCTTTATCATTAGCCTACTTATAAATACTAGTAATAGGCATGCTAATAAGCAACTAGTGAATAGTGTTCCCTAATCTAAAGCGTTACATGATGAGCTTTCATTAAAGTGAAATGAGGCAATGGATGATAAATGAACTTATTAAGCTTGGCTCATAGATGCTACCGTGTGGAGTCATATTGTTCAAAATCAACCCTGCTTGTGGTGTGCCTTAAAATGTGAAATCATTTCCTACTTTATTTGAGAGCGCAGTAAACTATTCCTCTGACTATCTCCTTGGAGACTGAACCTAGACTAATTAGTCTCTCAGGAGAATACTAACATTCCCTAAAAAGGCTCTGAAGCATAATGAACAAGGGTAAAGCAGTGAGACACTCTAGAGTTAAACAAGTCTTGAAGGCACCAAAAAAACACTATTAAACTACTGACACAATAAAGCGTAATTTCCAAAGATAACACCATGAAAAGTGCATTCATTCAGCCTGTCTCATTTCATTTTTCCAGGTAACATTAAAAAAAGAGAAGGTTATAAGAATGTTCATGCTGCTCTTTTACGTATAATGACCAGAGCTGTCAAGCTCCAAAATGAACAAAAAAGCACATCGCCTACAGCTCTCAAGTTTGATTAAATCGTAGATGATACTGTATGAATATGTATATATTCCCTTGCACTTTCCTATAAATTCCTTTTGAGTATCAATGAAGGAAATCAGCTCAGGCCACTGGATGGCAGTCCAGCGCCCAGCAGACTATGTGTGTTTTGTGTTTAGTTTGGACTCATTGCCACAACCTCATGTCTCCGCCCACTCGTTGATTGTCCAGGTGTTTGATTGTTTTCTCCACCCCTTTGACCTACTTTCACCTGTATAAAACCCCCCTGTGTTTGAGTGTAGTTCACGGTTCATTGTTTGTGTCACATACTTTCGTGTTCCTAGTATCTTGCTGTTCCCGTTGGATTATCTGTTGACTACTTCTGCCTGAATCTGGACTTTCCCTCTGCCTCTCCCCAAGGACTCTGATTACCGGTATTTGTGGCCTTTTGCTTTGTTTATCGACTCTGTCTCTGCCTGTGCCTCCTTCATTGTATCAGCTGGCGATCAACTACTTTTATTCTGACCCTGAGCCTTAATAAATCACTTTTTGCACATGAAGAGTAAAGCACTTTTTTTTTGACAAATAAAAAAATCTGAAGTTCATTGAAGAATTCTGATGGTGGAAGTACTGTATCAGGTTCCTTAGAACTTCTTTTGAAGTGTTTTTTAGAACTTAAAGCAATGCTCTTTGAGAAAAAAAAAGTGTTTAGAATAACACAACTATCAAGCCATTTCTTGACATAACAGTTTGATTGTCTTCAACTTCCGTCATTTTACCCACAAAAATGCCCAATTCTGTTCAAAGAGGAACTGAATACCACAGACAAAAGGCCTCATGACAATGAAAGGTGTTTAATGTTGAGAGTATACAGTAGATCGTGAATATCTTCGCTCTGTTGTATGCTGACTCATTCTTACTTTTTTCCTGAGGGCACCAGCATAAAGGGTTTGAATTAACAAGCAACCTAAAGCTTCGACATTGAGCTTTCTGTTCGTGAGATTGAATGTCGATTAGCTACTCAAATGCTCCACATTCTGCTCGATCTGAGAAACATGATTTGGTTGATTGTTGGGTCAACAAAGAAACTTGAAAAAGTCAGCATGTTTACTAAAGTTATTTGATACTCGTTGCCACACAGGAGATTCATATAGAAGCATTTATTGCCTTTCCCAGAGGATTAAGAACATATTTGTTACTGTGTTTTATGACTGGGTGGTCTAATATTATACGATTGCAACCTGATTTTTGGAAAAGTCTGGAGTAAATAAATCAAATGAAAACAGATGAGTCTAAATTGTAAAGAACAAAACAGATGGCCCTCAAAACCATTTTCTCTTTCATAAGCTGCTCTCAGTAACTTATAATCATTTCAAATTGTTAATTTTTACAAATCACATGAAGAAGGAAAGCCTCCCAACATTCTCAGAGGCTCATCAACATGTTTTCTGGTTCTCAGACCTAGAAAGACTCAATTATATCCATGTTTATAATAATAGCATGACTTTGTATTAAAGGCAGTTGAACACAAAAGGTGGTTCCTTTTCAGGAACTCAACACTGCGTCAAAAACGCTATGGGAACGCCTTCAGCGTGACCACGCTCTGAATCTGCTGTGAAATCCGTGTAGATTA
>JAUCNO010001819.1:22653666-22677299 GCA_032353835.1 Enteromius viviparus
GATAGATAGATAGATAGATAGATAGATAGATAGATAGATAGATAGATAGATAGATAGATAGATAGATAGATAGCAATGCTTCACAGTAGCAGTAATGGGTGGGGGCTCATGGGTGACATGACTGGTAAAGTTAAGAATAAAACATGGGCATGCTAATGATGCTTGCAGAAGTGCCATTTGACAGACATCAGCATGTGTTACTCTGGCCTGTTACCCGATCCTTTAAAATTGGCCATCTTAGCAGCACTGAAAAGGAATGAGCACTCATCTATGGCTATCTCCCCTTTGAGATCGGAAAGGCAAGAATTAGAAATGTGGCTTTATTCTTACTAAGTTTCAGATCTATTTAGATCAGATCTAAATCTATTTTGAAAGGACAACACAGGTCCATGGTGGGAATATGGGGCCTGGCGGTACTTCTACGTATATTAACTGGAATAGGGTAGGGTGTTTTCTTTTTACAGCTTTTGGGGCTACACATATGGGCTTGTATGAGAACTCTGGCACTAGCAAGCCCACACAGTGCCCTGGGGCTATTTTTACTCCCTCTTTTTTCTCTTGCTGTGTCTGCTATTGGCTCAACCTCAGTAACGTGCTCTAGACACATTCACAGCTGTAAATGGCTTATGTTAATGTCTGGATGTTATACATGGATCAGAGATTTAGTTAATTGGTGATGGTGTTGTCAAATCTCTGCTTGGAGAATGACTTATTGGGTCATTGGGAGTAATGTGGGTCAGGAGATCTGTGAATTCCATTTAATGCCTGTTAAACCCGGGATTCATCATTTGATAACCAGACAAGCCATGACTCTCTTAAAAACTTAATTGACAGAATCTGAATTGCATGCAGTATATTCTGAAGCATAACAAACATATATGCTTTTGGTTTAACAATAGTTAAAAGTTAGTTAGCTATAGGGTTCTCAGTTTTCTCAGTTTAAGTCCTCTCATATGAAATGACTTACTGGCTGCTCACATAACAGTGCTATTTATATGCTTCATGCACGGTTCAGTGAATTAGGCCACCAGGACCAACCAACAGCCCTTCTTTTTGACCTCACGCTGTACTCTCTACCCGTAACCTAAACTTCTCATTTTTTTCTTTCTTAGGGCTCCGGCGCAGTGAGAGCCTTTCAGAGAAGCAGGTGAAAGAGGCCAAGTCCAAATGCAAGCGCATTGCTCTCCTGCTGTCGGCTCCTGCCCCCAACCCTAATAACAAGGGGGTGTTGATGTTTAAGAAGCATAGACAGAGGGCCAAGAAGTACACGCTTGTAAGCTACGGTACTGGTGAGGACGAACCAGACTATAAGGAGGACGAAGACGACAAAGAGGAGCACGCTGTTGAGTTCACTGTTCTAGCAACAAGTGAAACAGAAATTGACGAGGATTTTTTTACCGATGCCTCAGGCCAGAAAAGAATTGTAAGTTTTGATTGGGATACTGGATTACTTGAGATAGAGCGCAAGCTTGACAACCAGCAGGGTATGGATGCACTTCCTGAGACCAAGGGGAAAGGAGCCCTCATGTTTGCCCAGCGGAAACAGCGCATGGATGAGATAGTGGCAGAACATGAAGAGATGAGAAGTAAGGGGATCCCAGTTGAAGCGATCCAGGAGACTCAGACACATCAAACATACCAACACATGGAGGAGCAGGCTTATATGCATGCACAAGAGACCCAGAATTACATGGATGTAAATCTACACCACAGTTTATCGCCACAAAAGCAGCAACAGCAACAACAATATCATCAGTACCAAGAACAGTACTATCAACAACAGCAGCAACAGCAGCAGTATCAAGAGTATCAGCAGCAACTACAATACCAGCAACAGCAACATCAGTACCAACAACAGCAAGAGTACCAGCAACAAAAAATGTACCAACAAATGCAATCCTACGATCAGCAACAACACTGCCAACAAGAGCAAGTGCAACAGTATTCACATCATATGAATGGCATGTTCGATCAGCAAATGCAAAACGAAATGCAGCCGTTAGTCACGAACAGGAGTGCCAAACCATTTTCAGTTCAGAATAGAGCAGCTGCTCCATTTTCATCTTCATCAAGTGCAGACAATCAAGAACAGCCCGGGTATTCATTGGGACAAGGTGAACAGATTGCTTCCCGTGATGAGCGTATATCTGTGCCTGCTATCAAGACTGGTATTTTGCAAGATACAAGGAGGAGGAGTGCCACTAAGCCTATGTTCACTTTCAAGGATTCTCCCAAGGTTTCACCTAATCCTGCTCTGTTGAATCTCCTCAACAGGAATGACAAGAAGGCAGGTGTTGAGTCTTGCCCAGAAGAAGATTATTTAAGCTTGGGAGCTGAAGCATGCAACTTTCTGCAGTCTCCTAAGATGAAAATCCCACCACCAGTAGCTCCTAAACCTCTCATTAACCCTGCTTCTCCCCCATGGTCTATTCAACAAGAAATGACTGACCAACCCATCTCACAGCAAACCGGAGACAGTGTGCCAGCACCTGCAGAAGCTCCAGTCACAGAGGCTGATGCTGCTTATGCCCCTGCCCCTGAAATGGGAGGCCCAATGTTGTCCGACGAAAAGACGACATTGACCCCTGAATCCCATGATGTTTCACACTGTCCTGAACAACTTCCTCCTGATAATGCCTGGAAACAACAAGAATCCCAAATAGAGCCGAACCAGCAACCAGAAACCTGGAATGAAAAACAACCACAGCCGCCAATTAATTCTGCTCCTGTCGCACCACCTGTTACGCAGTCAGATCCCTCTGTCAGATCATGGGATCCAGCTCCAACCCAAGGTCATCAGCAGATTCCAGTAAGTACTTGGGGTCCAAATGAGGTCCAGTTGCAAGTCCCATCTCAAAACCAGTCTCAAACACAGCCACAGTGGATGGCACAATCTCAAGGTCCTCCAGAAGTACAAGTGCCTTCTAAAACACAGTCCCAGCCTTCTTGGGTGACACATCCTCAAACTTCACCCCAAACCAAACATCAACCACAGTCTCAGCCCCATATCAATACATGGGCACCAAGTCCAAATCAGTCAACCCCACAAGTTCCATGGTCTCAGCAGCATGAGCAGGCACAACCATCTGTCAATGTTTGGCAACAAGATCAGAATCAAGCTCAGGAACATCCAACATGGACCCAACAACAACAGTTTCAACAATCCCAGGTTATGCCACATTGGGCATCAAGCCATCAGGAACAGCCACAGCCTTCTTGGACACAACCTCAGAGGCAGTCACAGCCACAACCACCTTGGGCCTCTCAGGCCAAACAGCAAGAGCCAACACAGCAGTCTGCAAATGCATGGACTCAACCACAGAGTCCAATTCAAGCACAGCCTCCATGGGCCCAGCAGACTCAACCTCCACCTCAGCCCGCAGCAACAGAGCAGCAACCCATGAATCCTTGGCCAACAATGCCAGCCCAGGCTCAACCACATCCACAGTGGGGACAAGAACCTGCTTCTCAACAACATCCTCAACAAGCAATGAACTCTTGGACACCTGCACATAATCAAATTCAGCCTCCCTGGGCTCAGCCACTTCCACCAACTCAGCCTCAGGCATATCCTCCATGGGCACCAAAACCTCAACAGCAGGCATCCCAGCCACCTGTGAGCCAGTGGGCACCACCACAATCTCAGTCTCAACCGGCTGTAAATGCTTGGGCACCCCAACACCAACAGAGTTCAGTTAACAGCATTGCCCAGAACGAATCCCAGAAATTGCCTCCCCAACCAATCAAGCCATGGAGTACAACTCAAAGCTCTCAGCCCACTCCTCCGCGACGAATCAACTCGTATAACACTGGGACAAAGGTACCATCTCCTGTTCCAACAAGCAGTACTATGTCTCCCTCTGGTTTTGGGTCAGCATTTGAGATGCCTGCATTGAAAGGGAAAGGAGCTGAACTGTTCGCCAAAAGGCAATCCAGAATGGAGAAGTACATTGTGGACTCTACAACAGTGCAGAATAAGGCAAGACCATCTTCACCTTCTCCTTCTTTGCCAAATTCCTGGAAATATTCACCCAATTGCCGGGCTCCCCCACCGCTGGCATATAATCCCATTCATTCACCCTCATATCCACCAGGTGCTATAAAGCAGCCTCCCCCCTCTAGCCCTTTAACAGCAAACAAGAACAAAAACAAAGATAAGCAAAAACCTGCCCCGAAACCTCTTCATGTTCTTGATGTCATGAAGCATCAGCCCTATCAACTAAATTCCTCCCTTTTCACCTATGGCCCAGCAGCAGAGAAACTTGCTGCAGAAAAGGAGGCAGCTGAAAAGCTTGCTGCCCAAAAAGCAGCTGAAGCCCAGGCTCAGGCTCAGGCTCAAGCTCAGGCTCAGACTCAGGCCCAAATTAAAGCCCAAGGAATAGGTCCTCCAAATCAAAACCAGCAAATGGCATATAACCAAGCTCCCCCCCCTTATGGTTTTATGCCACAACAGGCCCAGCAACCCTATGGGATGGCTGGTCAGTCACCTATGCAAGATGGCCTTTACCACCAAGCCCCTCCTAATACATATCAGCCTGCTATAAATTCGTATCAACAACATCCTCAACAGGTCCCATATCAATCTCAATACAACCCCCAACAAGCTTACCAACAACCTTCTGTAAATCCTTACCAACAAGCGCCAAGCCCTCCCTACCAACATCCCTCCCCACCCTCCTATCAGACAGATCCTAATCCAGCATATCAAGCTGGACCTTCACTGGCCTACCAACCAGCCCCTACTTCTAATGTTGTGCCATCTTACCCTGTAGCGACAAGGGCAGACTCTGCCTCAGGAGGCAGTATTATTGCTGTCCCAAAGCCAAAATTTTCAGCCAAGAAGAGTGCTGCCCAGGTGTGGAAGCCAAGCACTCCTGAAAAATAGTTATGTTATAGTGATTTGTCTCTGGTGTTTTTACCTTAGGACAACTAAGCTATGATCCAGATACTTTATGTAGAGCAGAAGCATACTTCCAAACAAAAATATCGTGTAACAACCAGCTTTTTAGATCTGCCAGAACAGAACAGAAGAGCACATAGATATTTCAGAATTATATCACTCTGTGTTTTACAGAAGAATGCTCTGCCAAGTACTTTATACAAATATTTTTATAGACATGTCCTGCTACAGGTAAGACAAGAATGTACTTAGTCAGCTTAAGACTTCATTTTGGTCAAAGGGAATCATTTTTGATCGAGTTGGAGAAAAGAAACTTGAACGCTAGAGAATGAGGGAAATATTTGGACAGGTGAAAAAGGGACAGAGATGCATATGGTCTGTTATGAGGGCTACTGAACAAATAATTTGCAATTGAACTTACTATAAAGATATAATCTTTAAAACCAAAACCACACTATCTAATCATATTACAGCTGCTCAGTGTACAGATAGAAGTAAATGCTTGACAGTTGGAATATGCAAGTAAACAGTTTTTGAACAACTTCTGGCAGAGCCAACAGTGTAAGGAGATACTACTGTATATACAGTAACACAGAGAGAGAATGTTACAGAAAGGTGACTATTTTAAAGTAGTGAAGTTCAATCATCTCTTGGCTTCAGAGGAAGAAAAACACATAGTCCTATTTCTGAATTGTAATGTTTCAGACCTTCTTCATAACTGAAGAAATGAATGTACTCAATATGTGAGTTTTTTTCAAATAGGTTGAATAGTGTCAATATTTTAATGTTAAACGGCTGGTACATAGTTGGAGAGCTTTTAATTTTTACATTTTAAGGAAATAATTCGATTTTGTCTCACTTCTTGTTTCTTTTTGAGGGAGAAATTTTTGTTTGCTTCAGTATTTTTCAGCAGTTCTACTATAGGAACATCAAATAAAACAAATATAAAAAGTCAATGAGAACATTTTTAGTTCGATTGCTATATTCTGTTCTTTTTTGCTGTTCATTTCTTTGTGTGATGTTTTCTTCCTTGAACACTATTTGTAAAATGTACCACAGTGCCATTAAAATTACTGTCTTCAGTTTTGTTTGTTTGCTTTTGCATGTACAGTACTTCACTCACTTCCATCCTTTTTTTCATACATGTTTGCATTTTCTCTCACTATTCTCTGCTTTTTTATATTCCTTCTGAAAATCATTATTTTTTAGTAGTAGATTCTTTGTCTATTGATAAGGTAAGTAAAATATTGAGAACTATCATTCATTATTATTCATAATAGATACAGTTAGTAAACACAGTTACTATTTACATTAAATGCAGTTACTTAAGTAAATACAGTTATCTATGATTTAAAAAAAAAAAAGGTTTTGAAATTCCTCTCAGTCTTTCCTAAAAGAAAGTAGACTATATTTGACAACAAGTCGGTTTAGATTGCATAAATCCATATATTTTTGTAGGTATGCATGAAATTGTATTTTCTATTATTATTTACATTATTTATATTTGGTCCTATATGCATGAGAGTAATAATTGTCTGCATAGAAAAAAGTAATTAATCTGTAAAGCTTGAAGTTATAATGTCAAAAGGCAAGCTGCAGTGTGAGTATTGTTCTAAATTTGGGCTCGTGTTGCATCATACTTTTCAGGAGCTAAATAAGACATACTTCATAATTGTGGAAAAGTTAAAATGATATGAATGAATGCCCTGCAAGGCCTGCTGCAGGAGCTATATTTGGAGAAACATGATCTCTGGTCCCATGATTTGAAACGCGGCAGAGGAGAGAGCTTCGCTTTACAGCACCTGTCACTTTCATATCACTTTAGACTAATTCATTTATAATTTTATAAAATATTTGAGACAAAATGACATGAGCAACCCCTACATATTAATTCTGGTATTTAAATTTTAATAATTAAACTATTATTTCTTATTTCTATTATTTATTTTACTAGCTTCTTAAAACAATATATTCAATTTTTAATGTACAAAATAAATTAATTGCATATGCATATTTTCGTGCATATTTTTTATATGCATTGCTCTTGGTTAACTTGGATTTTTTTCTACAAACTACTACAAACATACTGTAAATTCACTAAAATGAATATTATCATTAGAGTATTTAGTTACACTTTATATTTAGGTGTCCCTGTTACAGTGCAATTGTAAATTTACTGAATAATATGAATTAACTACAAGCACTACTACTATAAGCAATTTATTATTATTATAATAGTAAGTACATGAAACATGCAACAAAGACATTTTAAAATAAAGTGTTATAGAGTATTACATATATTTAGCTCATAAAATGACATTTTATTCAAAATGTTAATTTTACGCATCCTCCAAAATCTGATTTATCAAGTGAATTGTAGTGCCCTGCAAGTTCATATAACCAGATGGTGGCAGTACAGTCATTCTGATCTTTTTACTCGCTTGCACATATCAGTAGCACTTTCTGTCCATTAAAAACTGTTTTGTAACGACTTGTTTATTGGCACCTGTATGAAATTAATTTATTTGCTCTTTTCAGGCATTTAGGAGTTCATCCTTGTCCCCACCGGTCAGACTTTCAGCACCGGGTTTCAACCCCAGGTCAGTTTCATCTTCTCCATCACCCAGACTTTCTTCCAACACTGTTTCCATTCGGCCACCGCTGGGACACAAGCCTCCCACCCCCTGGGAAGCTGCTTCACGTCACCCACTGGGGCTCGTGGATGCAGCCTTTACATTTCTGGACATTCAGCAGTCCATTGCCTCTAACCTGCGCTATGCCGCTAAGAGTAAGCTCTTACCCGAACCTCCGGCTGAGTGGAAGGCAAAGGTCGCCTATGAACCTCCGCCAAAAAACCAAAAAGACAGTTTAAGTCAATCACCTTTGACATTTCTGTCCCCAGTCAAGAGCACAATGTCTGCACCAGCTGGTCCGGTCCCATATGTGTCACCCTTTAGACAACCCCAAAGGTCAATGACAGAGGCTAATCTTGGCCCTCCACTGGCCAATCCTAAGGAAATGGGTCCACATAGACTAAGACTCTATAAAACCAAAGATAGCAGTACTTGGAGACACTGAAGGAGACTGCCGGGAAGCCCATTATACAGTATGTAAGAGGAAGTGCAATCAAATAGGAAGGAACATTGCTGGAAAGTGAGTAAAGTAGAACTAATATGGCTACTATTGAAGACAATGAAGGTCCATGAAAGTCAGAAGATGATACCAAAAGTTAATGAAGATTAAAGTCAACAAGATAATTAGTGTTTCAGCTTGCTTTTGAAATTCACACTTTACAATAATCACCAGTTGTGATCAGTGAATATGCATCCCCTTGTGAAAATGAAGTACATTTACATGTGAATTTCTTTGGTAACACTTTATTTTAAAGTGCCCCTGTTATGGGTTATAAAATAATCATATTGTAGTTTTTATTGACATGCATGCAAGGTCAAAAAACATTGCCTTACATTTCGTTGTCTTATAATATGCATTTATTTGTACCTAACTCATTCAACGATGAATTTCTTACAAACCCCCCCTCTGCGTGAAGCTAATCTACAGTGTCTCATTTTCATTTCATAATGTCTGACAAAGCAGTGTTTGTGAGCTCAGTGCTGCTTTGTGTACAGCATTACCTGAGAAAAGCGTCTCCTAAAGCGACATCTAGTGGTGAAGAATGAATTTGCATTTTCTTTCAGACCAACCAAGGCCAAAAAGTGGACAGGCGATATGCTAATGTTTAATGTCGACATCAACATGCAGTTTTAATGATTCAGAGTCGACTCTTTCTTTGAGAAACAATAACTTTAAACACAGCGCACTTTTAGATTTAAAACTTTGCAGTTTTCATTTACTGCATGAAAGGTCTATCTATACGGTCTGAGGGTGTTTTGGGGCATTGGAGAAGTTTTGACATTTATACATTTTTTCAGTTGACATATTAATAGCTAAAGTCTGATTACACTGTATTTGACAAAAAATGGGCTACAATAATGTGTAAGCTGCATGTATGGACATGAATGTGTTTTTGAGAATTGAGCAACGTTTATGTGTGGTTAGTGAAAAATAATTTAAATTAAAATTAAAATTAAAATTTGAATCACTGATATACATTACACATTACATGTACTTACTATTATAACAACAATAAATCCTGCATAATTACATGCAGGCAATCCAAACCTAACCATATAGTAAGTACATGTACATAGTTAGTTAATATTACTCAGTACAATGTATAATTGCACTGATTCAAGGACTTTTTAAAATAAAGTGTAACCCATATTTTTAAAGAGTACTTATTATAGAAATAGTATGCAGTGCAAATATAGGCCTATATATACTTACAGTAAGTCCAAACTGAGTGTTCTGCACAACTAACTGCATGCTAATTGAAATAAATAAAACGCAGATTCCATTTTTATTAAATGCAGTTAGCTGCACTAGAATTATATTTGCAAGTACAGTTAAAAGTATGTAAAAAGTAATTTTAAGCAAACTGCAAGTGCACTTCTTTTATCAAGGGTCATGCTTTCCGTTTTAAAGTGTTGCACTAATGAACGGGGCAAAGTGTTTGTGCATGATACTGTACATGCTAAAGAAATAACAAAACATTATACATCTTCATAGTGCATAATGTACTGTAAATGCTAGTGTGAGACACAGTTCAGCTTGCTTCATCACAAATTAACAGCAAATTGTACTGCATTCAAATAATACTTATAACAGGGGTTGTAGTGATGTAGTGATTCTGAAATTAGAGAGGAACTCATTTTATTTGTGCGCTACAAAGCTATTAAGCAGAAACTGTTGAATCAGTAACAGCCGTACTTGTTACATAAGCTTCACTTTAAAAGATTAAATCATTCTTTGGTGACCCGGCCTGACCCCTTCACCACATTCACTTCAGCTAACTCAATCTCCGTTTTGCTGTTAACAAATAAATATGAATAAGTATTTTGCTGTGAAATTTGTCACTAATAATTGTTTGTCTGTGATATTTCATATGTGGCAATGCATGCTCTCAATCACATGTTCTACTCTGCAAAGTTGTTCGTACTTTTATTTCTTTATTCCATGACTGAACGTTTCTTCATGAGGGATATCAGCAAGCTGAACTCTGACGTGATTTATAAAACGTTGATCAAGACACAAAGAGATTTGTTGAAATGTCATCAGATAGGAGTTCAGTATCCAGTGAACTGTTTGATTGATGCATTATCCAGCTGAAACAGAATCATGCTTTGCTCTTGTATTAAAGGACCATCTTAAAAACTCAGCACTTCTCAGTCAAATTCTTTGGGGAGTTTTTAAGGGAAAAAAGTAGGCTGCATATTTAGTGAGAAATCAAGCCTGAGGCAGAGTGGGTTTCAGTCCAGCTGTCTGTAACAAGTTGCTGTCTTGTTATATAACGGCTTGTGAGGCTTGGCCCGACTCCTGAGCTTGTACTTGTCATACAACTAACTGTGTGGCAGCTGACAGTTTTAAACCGAACATTTTGCAATGAATCTGCTGTTTAGGATATAGAAATTATAATCAGTGTCTGCCATTCAAGTTATATTATATAAATTAGTTAATGTATTAAACAATACACATAAATTAGGAGTATATTTTATTACAATATACCTGGTCTCATGGCATAAACGTACCTGGGTGACTCGAAATATGTACCAATAAGTACATATCACTGCAGTTTCTTAATATTAAGACTAAAATGTGTTTTAATGTCATATTGATGAATATTATCAGTCTTTAAATGCAGATATTTAACTAAATGGTTCCACTTTAGCAAAATCAAATATACTTCAGTATATGTTTAGATAAAAGTGCATTAAGCACAAAATCAGTCATGTCAATTTTACAGATTTTCAGTATACCAAAAGTGCAAGTATACTGTATAAATGCATTTTAGGTTTTTTGCTTTCACTAGGGAAGAAATATTTAATTAAACTTAACGTTGCCATGACAAATGCAGGGTAAGGCGTTTCATATATCCTACAAAATCATATTCCACTCAAGACATTGAGTCAAAACTTGACCGAACTGAAACCTAAGAATGAATGAACTGTACAAACACAGTGAAGTCATAACCTGAGCAGACACCTGCTGTCTCCGTCACACTCAAAAGTGTCAACGTAAGTCTGTTTGTGTGTGATCAGTGCTATTTATAACAGTATACCAGTGAAAGCGCACAGACTGACAGCTGGCCGTGGCTCTGAGACCCCTCCGTTCGGCCAGAGCCCCTCAGTCCTGCTCAGAGAGGAAAGCAGCACAGATCCAGACTGACCTCTCCACATTAGCTGACCCGGCGCAGGTAAGAGCCCTCCTCAGGGTCGCCTGTGTGTTAAAAGCGCTGGTGACTGCCGTCATCTATGCATAACAATGTACAGTAATGTCTCAAAGCAGTACAGTAAGGTCTCTGATGGGGTCATACAGTGCATTAGCCTGTTCATGTACAATATCTGCACACTGCTGAATTGATGTGTGAATTTGTGTTTTCAGCGCATGAACTGTATATTTTGAGAATGAGCTGAAATGCTGATAATGCTAAATAGTTTGCACAGTACACAACTACCCTTTTTTATCTTGTTTTATTTATGTATTTATTTTTATTAAGTATTCTTGTGAAAAAGAAGTAGACTTATTATATATTATATATATTTTTTTTTTTTTGCACTTACTACAAAATTCTTATACTTTTTTATTCAAACTGATTTCAGAAACTTGACCGTGTTGTTACTTACAGTCAAATAAACATGTACTGTATTATACTTCATATTAAATGCAGTTAGCGGAGAGTGCTTTTGACTCACTAAGTGCAAAAAAAATAAAAATAAATAAATCCCTAAAATAACAAAATGTACTGGCAGATTATTACATTATGCATTAACTACAGTAATACCCTATTTTTTTACAGATTTTGTTTAGATTGTCTATCTTTATATATAATTTCATAATTCTATTGTCTTTGAAATATGGCTAAAGTAAACTAAAATATTATTTATTTAATGTAATTTCTTTTGAAACTTGGATGTCATGTATTTAAATATATTTGCAATTCAGTGCATTTTATATTATATTAACTATATATATTAAACATATTCAACTATATTACAACCTATATTAACTATTAACTAAATGTAAAAATAAAAGTTATAGTCAAGTACTTTACATGTGCTTTGGTTTGTTAGTCAACACACCAAAATAAGTACTTCTGAGAAAGGATTATTAAAATAGTAGTAGTGTTCTTTGAAGTGTAAATAATACGGTTCTGTACATGCATGTGGTATTCTCTCATACCTATATATAGAAATTAAAATCATCAATGTACTTTTTAACACTTTTAGTTCAAGGCAAGGCAAATTTATTTACATATCACACATTTCATACACAGTGATTCAAAGTGTTTCAAATAAAAGGAAATAATAATAATAATCACAACAATAAAAACAAGAACATTCTCAAGCTTTGTTCAAACTTGTCTGCAGTTGGTGGATATTATAATACTATTTGTATATTGTTAATAATTATTTTTATTTCATTTTTAGTTTCAGTAATTTTAGTACTTCTTACAGTTAGTCACTAATAACATTTAGATTTTTTCTCTCTAATATTAATATTTTATTCTATTGCAGTCTTATTTCAAAGATCATGTCTCTTCATTAGTTTTAGTTCAGGATAAACTGTATTGAGTTCTGTTAGACAAGCTTTCCATTAAGACTAAGCGAACAGCGTGTTTAGTCCAGTAACGGACATGGACAGATTCCCGTCTTCTTCTTTCCAACTATTAGACTGTGGAGTGACATCACACCGTTCGGCAGGGTCCTGTCCTGGTCTATATCAGGCGTATCGATTGGCCGTCCCCCGCAGAACTAGACGGGGGCGCTGCCTTTGCTGGGCCGTCATGTTTAATTGCTCAGGGTTATTTAAAGAGATATGCTAGTGTCAGCCTTTCAGCAGGTGTAATAAACGTCAGCCCGTCCGCTGGACTATGAATGCGATTACGAGTTGGTCTGTTGTGAAGCATTTTGAAACGGTGTGAGATTGCAAGGGGCAAAATGAAGGAGACTCACATTCCCTAACTTTGTTTTCCACAGACAGCATGTCTCAGCATACTCTGATGTCAACACAGGAGAGGAAAATGCAGGCGGCTGCTATTTGTAGAGAGATCCATGCCACTGATGGTACGAGCGATGATTCATTACCAACCTTTCACTTTTTTTTGAGTTTGTGTGTGTGTGTGTGTGTGTGTGTGTATATATATATACACACACACACACACACACACACATCAATAATTTATTTGCAAAACAGTTAAATCTTTTTTTTTTCAACATTTTTTTTTTTATTAGGCTACAAAAAATCATGTTTGTATTTTATTTACTGTATATTTGAGTAATTTTTTTTTAACCTAATCAAATAACCCAAATGCAGTTTGATTGTAATTAATTAGAATGCACAATAAAGAAAAGCATTTTAATATACAGTATGTATGTGTGTATGCGTGTGTATGTGACCCTGGACCATAAAACCCAGTCATTTTGGAAATCATTTGTTTCCTCTGTTGTAAGTGGCTTTGTATACAATGACTGAATGTAAATGTAAGAACTAGTATATTTGTAGAAACAGCCAAAAATACATTGCATGGTTCAAAAAATCATTAGAAATGGTTCGCCCAAAAATGAAAATCATTTACTCACGCTCAAATAGTTCCAAATGTCCATTAGTATTTTTTTTACTGCTATGGAAGTCAATAAAATATCTTCCTCCGTGTTCAGCAGAACAAAGAAATTCATACATCATTTGGAAATACTTGAGACATAATTTTCATTTTTGGGTGAACTATTCCTTTAAGTAAAGATCATGTTTTGATTTCCAATTTGTTTTTATGTTTTTGATTTTTTTTTGTGCACCCACAGATTCCAGATTTTCAAATAGTTGTATTGCAGCCAAATACTGTGCAATCCCAACAAACATCAACGGACAGCTCATTATTCAGCTTTCAAAAAACGTGACCCTTATTACTTGTTTTGTGGCCCAAATACAGTACTGTATATACCTATATAGGGACTGCCAAGGGGTTGGTGAGTTTAAAGAAAAGCCAACAATTAAGTCATTTTAAAAAATGTACATTAAAATCCTTTTAAAATAACAACAACCAACATAAAACATTCACTAAAAATGATGAAATATTTGATTTGTTTGCATGTCATATGATCATTATCCAATGTCAGAGAACCATGAACATCCAAAGAGGTTACTTAATTAACTTATTACCTAAGCAGGTGATATATTGGGTGAAAGAGGTTCAGCTGACAAAAACATGTAAATACAATTAAATGTAAATAAGAAATAATGCCGATTTGACATAAGCTGCAACCCAAAATCACATATTCTACACTATTATATGGTGTTTGGTACTATAAATAAAGAGTTTATGAATAGCGTGTTCACACGAGAAGCTTTAAATACATAATGAATTACATAACGAAGAGGGGGGTGGTTGTCAGACTCCAATTATAAATGACCTTACATAATTCATACATGTTTGAGTTCACAAGTGCTTAGTGAGTGTGTCTTGGGACGCAGTTGTAGTAATACATGGTTAATAATATATATAATATATGTAATATAATTAATAATAAACAGAAAGTTCCGAAACACAACGGGTCTCTTCTTTTAGTATAAAATTGTAAAAGTCTTTATTTTCACTTTTAATTAATACATAGATTTATTGCATCATTGATAACTATAAGCTTCCATTTCTTAATAAAATACTTAATTACTCAGAACTAACAAGCTGACTTTTAATTGGCTCTCTAATTAGTATAAACATTCTAATACTATCAATACAAGCATGCCATAATTAACACATGTTAAAACACTGTTAAGATTTGAGTATTCGCATTAGTAGAGATTGGATTAACCACACCCGGACAGCTAAAAATACTAATCCGTAGAGACATATTACTACCGAGAGCAGCGAATCCTTTTGTAGTTGCTGTTTGAAATTCTATTTCGGGGGACGGACAACTCATCCTGCGACTGACTGCTAGATGACGCTTGACAGCTGTAAGAACATACCAGCAGGATATATTTGCATCCTTTGATAAAGTTAGAGCCCCTCGAATGACCCGCATTACGGCCGTCAGTAATAACTCAATAACTATAATTTTTTTACATTGTCTCTCTGGTATTTTTAATATGTTAACAAAAACTGTGAGCTAATTCATCAGTCGACATTAGTCAATGCTGAGCATTTACTCTTTAAATGAGCACTCCTCTAATTTTCTAAGTCCCTCTGATTTTAACAGTTGAGTTTTAACTGTTTTTGAATTCATTCAGCTGATCTCCATGTCTGGCGGTAGCACTTTTAGCTTAGCTTAGCATAGATCATTAAATCTGATTAGACCAGTAGCATCTCTCTCAAAAATGACCTAAGAGTTTCGATATTTTCCATTCTTCAATAGTTACATGATGCACTGAGACCAACGGGAAATCAAAAGTTGTGATATTAGGCTGATATAAACTACATTCTCATTCCTGAGAAATAATCAAGGAACTTTGCTGCCGTACCCGCAGGTGCAATAATATCACGCAGTGCCTGAAAACAGTCCCCAGCATTTTCAGGAACTACGTAATACCATTGTGAGTTGCTAATGGTCTAATCAGATTCAATGATCTATGCTAAGCTCCAGCTAAAAGTGCTATCACCAGATCTGGAGATTGGCTGAATGCATTTGAAAATTATAAAATTGAAATGGAGCTGGAAAATTAGCAAAAAATTATGGAGTTTTCAAAAATAATAAAAATTAAGACTGCGGTGTACAAATACAGTCTCAAAAAATCGTGCTTTGAAAGCATGCGCCTTCTACGTCACAAGTGTTTAATCAATTTTGTCAACATGCGGAGCAGGGCTTTTTATCATGTGTTCTCAGCCCAAACTCAAGGCAATTCAAACAGCTTACACAAGGCGACTAATTATCCCTAAATCATGTGTATTTTATGAGTTGCCCATTTCTTATGAATTTGTACGAATTATACACCTTACCTCGCCGCTATACCCGTCACTGGGGTCTAGACAAATCACACAAAACTGAACCAGTGAGGTCATACAAATTGGTATAAATTAGCCGTCTCGTTAAAAAGTACAGATTGGTTGGAAGATAGCACTGGAGTTCTTCACACTCGGGAATCCTCTCATCATAGCACTTCATTCAATTATAACGAAACTTTGTTAGATCGCACAATGTACAAATTCACTCTCGGGTATCCATTGATCCAATATTGTGCCCTGCTATTGAGCAGAGTTTACTACTTCAGTTAACGAAGTGAAAGAGGAGAATAGAAAATTAGATTTATTGTGTTACTCCCTAAAAAAGTAAGTCATTGCTATTACTTAACTACTTTTGAGTGAAGTGATGCTTTGTGTACAGCGTTGCCTGGCAAACAGCTTTTTTAGCGCTCCAAAAGCACCACCTAGTGGTGAAGAATGAATTTGCACTTTCATTCAGACCAATATGAAAAGTGGGCGACTGAAGACATGAAATGGCTTGAGATTCATTTTAAAAATGACTAATTTCAATGATTCAGAGTCAACTCTTTCTTTTGAGTAATAATATCTTTATACACGGCGCACTTTCAGATATAAAACTTGGCAGCATGTTCTAATTTGTAATTCATTACCGCAACACTGCTTTCTTCTTTTCAACAGAACTAGAGATGGATCTAGGGAGGAAAGTCAGTGCACCAAAGGAGATCATGTTGGAGGAGCTTTCCTTAGCATCAAACAGGGGCTCCCGTCTCTTCAAGATGCGTCAGAAGCGCTCAGAGAAATACACCTTTGAAAGTATTCAGAATGAAGCCAACACGCAGCACAATGTGAGTGTCATCAGAAGCTCTGTGTGTGTATATATACAATCCAAATACCCACTAATCTCAATATAACATCGCATTTCTCTTTTCTCAGATTGATGCCATTTTTCCAGGTCCAATGGCTGAAACGACAAGCATTATAAGTAATGAACACTGTCTCGGAGTTGACCAGGCACAAAATGCACTTAACCCTGAAAGTATTGCTCCAGGTTAGTCTATTTCTTGATACCATCATGTTTTTAGGGGTCTAAGCATTAAAAGTGCACCCTGTTGCATTTGTACTGTTTAGCCAATTTTCTGCCCTAAAAAAAAAGTAAAATTTTAGTGGTTTCAAATGAACTCCTGATGAATGTTATCAAAGAATTTTGATGACGATATAAGGGCAATGGTCTGACATGGCCCATTTTGGCTATGATTTGCAAAATGCAAAGTCCAAATTTAACAAAACTTTGTACACATAGACAATAGGACATTCTGAGGATGCACACCAAATTGAGTTACAATCCGCCAATAGGGGGCGCTACAGCTACAAAAAAATCATAAATCCAGAAAAATGGTTTACTCAAGAAAGCTATTTTAACCACACTTATATACTACTAATAATAATGTAGATGTTAAAAAGACGCTAAACGAAGTTAAAAATACATATGTAGTAACAACAAGGGGTTTTTAATTAATTAAAAATATTATTATGGAATCAATTTTTACTAAAATTGTTACATAGATTAAATAAAATCAAGAGACAATAGTTTTTGTAACAACTGATTTTTGTTTGTTTGTTTGTTTTCAGAAAAGAAAAAGGTGTTAAACTCAATATTAAAAACAAAACCAGCTATATTTTATGCTGAGAAGATGTTACATAACCACCCACTTTCAACAACCAAGTTTCAAAACTCAGATGATTAGACAAAACCACCATTATGTAGAAAAAAACATCCATTTCTATATATATATATATATAGAAAATGGAATGTTTATCATGTGATATTGCTTGTTTATAGGTAATGTAAATTATGCACAAATAAAATGACTATAACAGAGATTGATCAGCAACAAAAAAAAATTATATGAATTATTTCAATTATGAATTGATATATAGTAATAAAAGTTTTTGGTGCATGGTGCACTCTGTACACTGCATCTTCTACATCTTGAGCATGTGATTCCTGTGTGAACGGTGGTTGTAGTGCCCCAACAGGAAGCTAGCTAAGTGTTTCCTGTGTCCTTAAAGTAGTGGCACAGAGAAGCAGCCGTCCACGATAACATCTTAAACAGATCCTATCCTTATAACTCTCATGGCCACATCTAGCCTCAGGCTCAGCCACCCTTAGATCCACATATTTACAGTGTGTCCTGCTATTTTAGTGACTTTGAGGATTCATTTGGATGAGGAGAGGATGATACGAAGACCAGCCGTTGAATTTTTGATGATAAATAAACAAGATTAAAATCAAATGAAGTCCCACAGTGTGAGAGATAGAAACCTCGGCTATCACGCTATGCTGTTTTATTTTATCTTTCATTCATTTTTGGTTATTTAGTTAAGTTTAGTTTATTTGTAAGTTAAAGTAAAACTATAAAATTGTATTTTATTTGTAGACATAATGTTAACCAAATTGAATTATTTTAGTATTTTTGTTATACATTATTTCTTAATTAATCATATTTTATTTATATTTTAATTCTGTTTTATTATAAATGATCTTATTTTATTTGTTATTTTTTAATGTTAAACCAAACCCATAAAACAAAACTGGTAAACTAAAACTATTAAACTATTTTATTTTATTCTATTTTATCACTTTTAATGTTAAACCAAAATTGAATTTGCAATGATTTATTTTTTATAAACACAGCTATGTGTTTAAACCAAAGTTATAAAATAAAATAATGTTAAACCAAAACGTAATTGTATTTATTTATTTTTACTAATGCTTTATTGTTGAAAACTAAATTTTTGACATGGCATATTTGTACAGCTAAATGCATTAAGTGCAAAGAAAAAACCCCTCAAATAACATCATCTTAAGACATTATTTTGCCTTCTTGTGGCCAGTCACTTTTCCTGCATCACTATAGTCAGCAAGCCTAAACTGCCCTCTAATGAGAATTTCTTCATAGCTCATCAGCGTCTTGATGTGTCAGCGCACTGCCCCATGAAAACAGTGTCTAAAAACGAAATCCCCCTGCTGTTATTAAAGTTTCTCTAAGGCTCATTGAACTAGCCAGACCCTGAGCGCTGAAACTCATGAGTTTTGTGCTGCTTCCTTGAGGCCAATAAACTCAGGAAGGAGATTGTCCTCAGCGTGAGGCTGATCTGTCACAGAGCACCCACATTACATAACTCTTGTTTTGGGCTTGCTGGTCCTGGTTTGAGGGATACTCTCACTGAAGGGTCACCCAGTATTCCTCCACAGCATGTTTTAGGACCTTGTGGTACCTTTAACTACTTTCTCATTTGTTATGCTTCACTAGCAATGAAAACAAATAGGATCAATGCCATAAACACTGAGTTGCACTGGTAATGCCTTACATTATGACGGTCAGGTCTGTTTTATTAAAGGTATAGCTCACAAAACAATGAGAATAATTCATCAGCAGTGATGTAGTTTGTTTCAGACCACATGTGTCCTATAGGACCTGTATTCCCTAATGCTAATTTTTCATTTTCGAACATGTGCTTTGTTCTGATCTTAATGTGTACTGTACTTGAGCACCACTGATTATTTTGCAGTGGTCTATTTTTAATCCATAGTTGTGTTTTTATCCCGTTTATTAGCGTTTTTGTTATTCAGTAAGTCTTCTGAAAAAGAAGTGTGTTTAATTGTATTTTTACAAGTATGTTTTAAAAGTGTGTTTTAAATGTTTTAAAAGTGTGAAACTTTATTTTGGGGACCAATTCTTACCATTAACTAACTGGTAACTATACGACTTTTGCCTCAATAAACTCCTAATTTGCTGCCCTTTTAAAAAGTATAGTTTATTTATTTTAAGCATGGTTTATTTTCTTTTACTTAAACTACTTTTACTAAAGTTAACCTTACAGTACATTTTAAATCTTGACATTTTATTATATTTTGTTATGCTTTAAAGAAGTACACTAGTTTAAATAAGTTTACTACATACTAAAGCACATGTAAAGTATACTGTACTTTAATTTGAATCTATATTATTTATTTTCAATTCTATTGCTATTACATTACATCCGTCGAATTGACATTAAAGTACATTTTAGCTTAATATAAATGCTTGTCAGTAGATACTGTTCACTTTAATAATATTATTTCAATAGAATTATGACATTATGATTTATGATATATACAGTAATCTACCAATTTATATATAAGTGGGTGAAAAAGCAAAGTTCGGCTAATTGCAATTAAAATACATTTAAACTACAATAAATTGTAATTAATTGTGAATAACATGCAAGCGTATGGAAATGTAATTCAAACTAATGAATATTCTTTTCAAATACATATATATATATATATATATATATATATATATTTTTTTTTTTTTTTTTTTTTTTTTCTGTGCAAACTACTCTTTTTAAAAGCATGCTGTGTCACAGGGGTGTTCGGTTCACGTAACACATCATCATAATAAAGCATTCTTCATGCGTTCAATAGGTTACAGTGGTCCCCTGAAGGATGTTCCAGCAGAGAAGTTCAACTGTACAGCAATGCCCAGATCCTACCAGTCGCCGTGGGAACAGGCCCTCATTAATGACCCCTCTCTGGCCGAAACACTGGTCACCCGCATGCCTGAGCCCCAAACCAGACCAGAGATTCCTCAATACAAGAGCTTCAACAGGTAAAAAATATAAACACACACACACATATATATGCATATAGTTGCTTCTTATTCAACTGTTTAAACCATCCATGAATATTTACTGAAAATATCCAGTCCAAATTGGCGTTATTTTAGAGTATTAATTTATATTTTTGAATTACTACTTATTTAAATATTCAATTATAATTTTAGCTTTAGATTTAGAATTTTTTATTTTGTCTTTTTATTGTTTTTGTTTTTTTAAATAATTTTATATTAGCCAAAAATTATATTTCAATTTCAGCACTTTTTTCACTTAGTTGTCAAAAACATTTGTATTTTTTAAGTGTCATGTTATTATATAATATTTATATGTTAAACAATTTTTATAGTTATAGTTAACAATAATAACACTTCTGCTGATTATGTTTACAACAGATTATTAAACTGATCCATACTGTTATGTGAAAGCACACGTTTCATTAATTCTTCAGGCCCTTTTTTTCTCTTTGAATATCGTGTTGTATATGCAAAGAAGGTAATAAATGCTGTTTAATGTCGACTTTGAAGATTATTTGCCAAATGTTGAAAATTTTCCTCATGTTTTACGAGCAAAAAGAAGCTACCAGCAATATTTGATTTAGAGTCAATCAATAAGACACCTTTACCTAAAATGTTGCTGGGTTTGTATTATATTTCACACTAGTTTGCTGTAAGATTGTGTTGTCTAACATACCATAACTCCTCTCCTCTAATTTTAAAGGGTTGCTATTCCATTCGGTGGCTTCGGGAAGGCACCCAAAGCCCCTGTTAAATCTTTTGATGTGAACCCCAGCCTCCCTGTTCCAAGCCCGAAGCCTGCAGCACCCGCTCCGGTCAAACGGCCCACCTTCAACAGGACGGCCTCGGGCTGGGTGACTGACAGCGCCCCTCCCATGCTTCCCAGCATCCACCTTGAGCCTATTTCATCCATGTCTTCCACATTTCTCCCTGAGTCAGATGAATTATGAGCACTGTCCTTGTTTTTGTGAACTAATTAAGATTTCTTAATGTTTCTAAAAGAAGTCTCTTCTGCTCACCAATGCTGCATTTAGTTTTTATTCCAAACTACAGTAAAAATACTAATATGTTGAAATATTAAATGAATATTATATAAGTATAACTACTTTAAATGAATGTTTTACTGTAATATATTTTAGAATATAATTTAATCCTGTGAACACAACTACATTTTCAGCATCATTACTCTTCTTCATCAATGTTCAGTGTCACATGACATTACAAATAATTCTAACATTGCTGCTAAAGATTGATTTCTTATTATTTTCAGTGCTGAAAACAGTTGTGCTTGTGGAAACCAGGACACACTGAAACAACTGAGCTAAGTGAAGAAAGGTTTCAACATAAATACTGTATGCACAACATAATAAGCTAATAATATTCAGCATTTTAGAATGATTTCTGAGGGATCATGTGACACTGCAGACTTAAGCTGGAAATTCAGCTTTGCATCACTGGACTAAATTATATTCCAAAGTATATTTAAATAGAAAACAGTTCTTTCAAACTGTAAAAATATTTACAAAATTTACTGGTTGTACTGTTTTTGATCAAATAAATGCCACCTGTTAGCATTTAAAAACATGGAAAATACACAAAGTGGTACAAAAGCTGTCACTGAGGGGCTACCCCTTTCAAAATGATTGGAAGTGTCTCCTTATATTGATTTATACCATTTCTCTAAGCTAGAAGAGTTTGCCATTATGCCCATATAAACCTGTAAATATGTATTTACCTGTACAAAGGGCTGTGACATCAACATGTATTTAAATTATTGAATAAACACAAAGTTTAATGAACACGGTTTAACAAGCTTCAATTGCAGCTTTTTGGCACTGAAACAACATATTTTCAAAATGCACCGGGTATTAAATTAAAATCCAGCCGTGCATGCCTATGCTTGTGTCAGTTTTTTACACTATCAAGGTTAGAGCCTCCAGGGCCGACAAATTGAATCTGTTTTCCTGACGCAGCTGAGATGAGTGATGAGTCCCTTGTCTTTTGTACCGCAGCTGTCTCTTGTGTTCGATCAGACAGTCGCTGATGGGCACCGCTCAACTTCAGCCTCGACTCAACAGAGGCAATGGCATATGAGTGAAAATGATTTGATGAAAAGAAGAAGCTTAAGTTAAGTTAAGGGAATAATTCACTTAATAATTGGCTAAAAAATGCATTCCCACGTAGAGTTTGTTTCTTCATAGGAACATATCTGAAGAAATGTATATTGCATCACTTGCTCACCAGTGGATGCTCTGCAGTGAATGAATAAGTTATTTTTTTTGTCGGTAAAGTAAAATAACTGAACATAAACTTAGGAGCCTTGGAAAAATAACCACTTAGAGGGTAAGCTCCTCAAGTCCATAAGCCAAAATAATGCTTCCTCAGGTGAGATTGATTAAACAATTAATGTAATGGCCATGATTTAATAAATAGGTTTTCTTAAAAAAAAAAAAAAAATTCTTTCCATAACTTATTTACCAGAAAATGTAATTCTGAGCTTTTTCAACTGAAAGAAATTTTAAACTGTCTCTAAAACCCCTCCATAATTTCTTGAATTTTGGCATTATTATTGTTTATTTATTTTTTATTATTTAAAACATTATTTAATTACAGAATGTCATTTGAAGCATTATAGTAATGAGAAAAGTATTTCTTATTATTTTTATTGTAATGATAACTGGGAAAAACAACCTACATTTATTTTATTTCTTGTTTTGTAATCAAAAAATGTGATCACAACAAATCATATTGGTCAATCTTTCATCTTTGGTGTCTTAACTACATAACACATATGTTTTTTTCGGTCACATTTTATATTAGGTTTACTTACATTTAAATGAATTATTTGATACAATACAGTACATGTGTTTTACATTGTATTTATATATATATATATATATATATATATATATATATATATGTATATTTAAAATACCTATAAGTAATTTCGGTCCCACTTTATATTAAGTGTCCCTAATACCTGTGTACTTACATAGTAACTAGATGTGTATCTAGTATGTAA
>JAUCNO010001819.1:22677399-22687399 GCA_032353835.1 Enteromius viviparus
TTAATAATCGTGATTTCAATATTGACTGAAATAATCGTGATTATTATTTTTTCCATAATCGAGCAGCCCTAATATATGGTTTGTTAGGATTGGATGATATTTGAAAATCAGCAATCTGAGGGTGCAAAAAACTCTAAATACGGAGAAAATCGCCTTTTAAAGTTGTCCAGATGAACATATTACTAATCTAAAATTATGTTCTTTACAGCAAGAAATGAACAAAATACATTCATGAAACATGTTTACTTAATATCCTAATGATTTTTGGCATGAAAGGAAAATCCATCATTTTGAGCCATACAGTGTATTTTTGGCTACTGCTATAAATACACCCCAGTGACTTAAGACTAGTTTTGTGGTCCAGGGTCACATGATGCACGTGATGTTCAAGTGTTTTCGGTCTGTGTGTTTGCCAATACATAGTCATGATGTCAGTGTGTTCCTGTTGGATAGCATCAGCTTGCTTGTTTGCTTGCAGAGAAACAGGTTGGTGCAAAGTCGTAAAAAAAGTTAAACATTATTCAGCGCAGTATTAGTTGGATTAGCTGACCTACTGACTTTTGCACAGTTGTGTATGTTTAGCCACTCCTCTCATCTGTGATTTGTAAGGAAGTGTGAGTTCTGTGTTTATTGTTGTCAGTGTCTCAATTTGCAGAAATGTTGAAGTTCAGACGGGCATGTTTACAATGTTATTCAAGAATTCATGAATTGCTTTGCTCCACAGAGCGAGTCCTACTCATCCTAAGGCTGATGTCCTCCAAGAGCAGCGTCTGAAACATGGATGACCCTTTAAAGGTTGACTGATTCCAGCTGACACCTTCGTAACTATGCTGCGAGTCACTCCAGGCCTGATGGCCACCGTAGCCACCAACAACCAGCCGACTTCCCCAACGCAATTCAAGGAATGATCAAACCGTCCTGTCTTGGACATACGCATCAAGAGACCTCTTACATTCAGGTCAGCACATGAAACAGTCTTCACAACAATTTGTCATAACAACCCTTTCCCATCTTCTATTAGTAAAAGTGCTCCAATCCTCCTTAACAAATACCTGCTTCTTTTGCAGGACGGCAGATACCCCAAATCCAATGGCATGGGTCAAGTTCTTCAGGAGACCACAAGGCAATCTTGCCAGGTCTTACCAGCCGGGATCTATGTTGTCCTTGGCCCCTACCAAGGGACTACTAAATGAGCCGGGACAGAACAGCTGCTTCCTCAACAGTGCAGTGCAGGTATGTGTTTAACCCACAGCTGAGAAAATCATGTTTGTTTTACATGCCTATATTTGTAACCGTTTACATGGAGTAAATAGGAGCGCTAGTCTAAATGTGTTTAACTAATGAAGTGCAAGATGAATTGCGGAAAACTAGTTTGTATATACTTGATAATTGTTTATTTAAATGAATTTAATTTTGATTTATTCAATGTTTTTGGTAAAAAGTGTATTTATGTATGTATACAAACAACTCTGATTGAATTAATGTTTCTAAAAAATGTTTCTTATGCTCAAAACAAATGAATTAAAATGCATATCTTTATGAATTATTATTATTATTATTATTATTACAATTTAAAATAAATGTTTTCTATATTAATATATTTTAAATGTAATATATTCCTGTGACACAAAGTTAAAATTTTTAGCTTCATTACCCTAGTCTTCAGTCACACGATCTTTCAGAAATCATTCGGATATGTTGATTTAATCCTCAAGAATTCTCAAGAATAAATTATTATATTACTATCAACATTTCAAACAGCTGTGCTGATGCATTTTTTTTTTTTTTTTTTTTTTTTGTGGAAACTGTTTTTTTTTTTTTTTTTTTCAGAATTACTTGATTAATACTAAGCTTAAAAAGAACTGCATTTATTTAAAAAAGGATATCTTTGATAACATTATAAACTGTCTTATATGTAAGACATATAACAAATTGAATGCATCCTTGGGTATTTCTTATAATCTATATTTCATACATAGCCTTGCCTTTTTGCTTAGTAATATGTTCACGTTTGGTACTTTGAGCAGCTTGAATATGATTATCATTTTGCCATATTTTATTAATTGTGGGGAAATATGAACGTAATGGCTATATTAAGGCTAAAGTCTTCAACTTTGAATGAATGAAGTAAATATGGTTTCCATCACACCTACAGTACTGTAAATATAAAAGTCAGACAGATTGGACTCCACATAACCACAATAACATAAAAACATCACGCCACCCCCTTAACATACGTAACTGTCTTATGACTCCCATCTCTACTCTGACCTTCACAGAAAACTACCATCTTCTCCTCGGTGCCTACTGAGAGAGTATTTACGGCATCCCAACTCCACCCGTCAACCCCCAAATTTTTATCATGCTCCCAGGCCTCTAGTTACTGGAAATCAGTTTTCCCTCATGGATTGGATTGTGGATGTTATGATTAAGTGTATCTCTGCCTGTCTCTCTGTTGTCTTGTTCTTGTACTCATCACCACAGAGTGAGGTCATACTCAGACTAAGTTGTCTGGGGCCTAAGGGAAAGACACTGAGTGAAGAGTAACCTTACACTGGCCGTTCAAACTCCAAACACACACACAGATGAACTTCTCTCACCCCCATCCTGTCACAGCCTGATCTCCCTTGAGCTCTTCCACCAAGCAAGGACACTGAGTCATATTTCTCAGAGTTTTAAGAACAAAATGACAGCCAATAAGGAGAGGCTGAGACATAATGCATGGCCTTTGGGTGTGGGACTTTGAAGTCATCATGCAAAACCAGAATAAAGTTGTAGGAGGATAACGTTAGAGAAGCACACTGGCACAAAATGCATTTGCACAGCAATTAGTTTCGATTGTGAGGGACTGAGGTGGATCTGAGAAGGCAAAGTTTAGTCCAGATTTATTAAGGCATTGCAGAATTTTAAACAGGCACACCGCAGCCTTAAATCAGCTGTCTGAAACAGCTAAACGTATAATGGTGCAGTTGCTGTGTAAAATGCATTTGTGGCACCTCTCAGCAGCATTAAACAGACTAAGTGTGCTCAGAAGACTAAATGACAATTGGAAAGCGCTTTTGTGCTACCTCTGCTGTTTTCATTTTACAGTATGAGAGCCTTAAGTAAAATATTAGACAGCATTGCTGTTTTTATTCCTTACTTAAAATCTGTTCAAATAGTTTCCGATAATTGAAATGAAGCTGAACAAATGAAAAGTTAAACTTAAGCTGGTGTTATATCAGTTAAAAAAATAACAATAATAAAATAAAGGGAAAAAAAGCACAAAAAATTGCTAAAACCTTCAAATATTGAAGCAAATGCTGAAAATATACTAAATAAATTATAATAATAAATATTGCTAAATTATATTAGTACAGTGCCCCACAGGGTCTTAAACATTTATTTATTTATTTATTTATTTAGAAATGTATTTATTTTTCAAATGTATAAAAGAAATATAATAAAGCGTAACGGAATTCTTAATCATTGTTGTAAGTGGTCTGACATTTTGGGATAGGACAGTAATGTGATTGTTAAGCTTGAAAAGCTTGTGATGTAATTAAATGTGTTCGCTGCACATTTGAAAGTAAAACCACCAATACTAGTCCACCTTTCATCTGTTATATTGATACAAAACAATTTTACAGAATAAAACATGAAGAGTATTGCCAGACTAAATTGCACCTGGTTTTGCTGACTAGCAGTAATAAGTCCATAAACTGCTTAATTAAGTAAAACAATCTACATGATGTATTTTCAGTTTAGAGTTTAATGATGTGAGTTCATTCTTAATCTGAATTTCCTGTGAATCCATGCAGGTACTCTGGCATCTTGATATCTTCAGACGGAGTCTTCGTCATCTTCCAAACCACTACTGCTTGGGCGACTCCTGCATCTTTTGCGCTTTGAAGGTATTCTCATGGCCAAACACATCACCACGCAGTATTTAATACTTCCTTTAAAAGATGTTTTAAAGTCGAGAGTCTGAAAGCACTTCATGTTTGTTTTTCAGGGAATATTCTGTCAGTTCCAGCACAGCCGAGAGCGAGCGTTGCCCTCAGATAACCTGCGTAATGCCCTAGCCGAAACCTTTAAGGATGAGCAGCGCTTTCAGTTAGGCTTCATGGATGATGCTGCTGAGTGCTTCGTAAGTGTCTTTTTTGTATTTTTGTGAATTTTAGATGATAAAAATGTGTGTGGGTCTGTATTTATAAAAGCATGCATTACAATCAATGCGACATGTCAGATATTTGATAGAGCATTGGAAAATGAAACTGTATAAATATCAGATGTTTGACTTTGCAGTCTGCTGGTTGTGTTTAGAAGCCTCTCCAAATCTGAGACTATTTGTCACTTAAGCATACAAAAAAGGGGAGCTTCAAAACTGATTTCCAAATTTGCCATTATGTGTATTATGCAAGGCACAGATCACACAGCCTTGTCCTAGTGTCTTTCTCTCTCTCTCTCTGGAAAGCTGAAGTAAGCATGTTCACTCCTTCGGTATGTGCAGGATTTCTCTTAGGCTCACCTAATTGCAGTAAACCTGCTTAGCACTGGGACCTGTAATCATTTTCTGTTTAGCACAGCAGGACTGTAGAGAGTCTGTCATTACCTCAGTAAAAGTCCATTTACAGGGCTCGTTTAAACAACACAATCAATGAAGGATCTCTATCAATGCACAGATGCGTTCACACTGCTCTCAGTCAGTGCTGGGGTAGATGCAGCCAATGCTTTTGTCTGTTTGTACAAGATGCCCTGAGCTGGGACTGTTTAAAATAAGATAGTCTGGACTGTAGAAACATAACATTAATCTTGCCTTTTTCACAAAAGGGCAAATTGTCTGAGTGCTGTTGGTGTTACTGAATGTACCCACAGTTCTCAGGTTTGAAAGGGTGTGTTTAAGCAGATAATAGGCTTGGGGAAAATTACTAAAGCTTAGAGTGCTTTCACTTAATGCCAAGGTATCATTGCACCAGTCCAATCAAATCCAGTTTGATTACATCATGTACATGCCTGTAAATCTCTAGCGTAATTAATTATACAGTTAATAATTCTTATGTATGAAATATATGTGTGTGTGTGTGTGTATGTATTTTTATGTATTATATATTTTATATATTTTTTGTTGATTTCATCTTAATTCAATTAGAGAATAATGTAAAATTATATGAGAATCAGTGTAAATATATATAGATATATATGATGTATGTGTATTATTTATATAATATATAGGTGTGTGTGTGTGTGTGTGTGTGTGTGTATAAATCTAGGTAGGGGTGTGTGTATGTTTTCCTGTATTAAAACGGAGGTTCAGTGTAATAGTATATTACATACGGTTACATAATTTTGTGTTATGGTTGCACATTTTTACGATTAATTATGATTAAAGATAATGCCATTTAATTAGTAATTTTTTTGTACCGGACAACAAGCACTAATTTGTATATTTATGTTATATATTATTGTCTTTTGGAGTATGTTTTAAAATAATTGTGAAAAATGCCTTATGACACATACAAACAGCAGGCTTCTGTATTGTTCATAGGAGAACATTTTAGAAAGGATTCACCTGCACATCGCGCCCGATGCTGAGACTGACGCCTGCACGTCCAAGTCATGTATCACTCATCAGAAGTTTGCTATGGCACTTTATGAACAGGTATTGTTGCTTTTTAATACCAAACGTGCGCTCATGTGAGTAATTGATCGCTCGTGTGAGAATTGATCGCTGTCTTGTGACGCCAGTTTTCAATCAGTCGGGTACAGTGGGCGGAAAACTCACAGGGAATACTAATACACAGACATTTACATTCAGTCTCGCTTCTTCCTCTGAGGGATGAGAGCAAAGCCCTGATGAAAATAGTATTATATTGTAATATCATACACTACATGGTAAAAACACATTATATGCAATAACCTTAAAAAGATTGGGTCCATAACTTTTTTTTTTCTTTGTGAAATCAATGAATACTTTATGAGACAAGGATGAATTGAATTGGTCAGAATTCAGAATTCTTGATTTTCTCACCCCCATGTCATCCTTCTTCAGTCAACAAGACATTTTTTAAAAGAAAACATACCAGGATTTATGTGGTGGCCAGTGAAGTCCAAAATGTAGTTTCAATGGAGCTTTAAAGTCCTTTACATGATGCTCTACACGAAAGATCTTATCTAGGGAAACATGGGTCAATTTCTGAAAAACTATTACCCATTTTAACCACAAATTAAACAGATTTTTTTTACTGTATATTTGATCAAACAAATGCAGCCTTGGTGAGCATTAGAGACTTAAATAATCGTATTGACCCCAAACTGATGCTATAGTATTTATTGGTGCCCAGTACATATTTATCTTGATTGATGCATAAAGCAAGGCAAATCACTAGTGCAAATAAGTTATGAAAAGCAATTTAAGATCTGTTGTTTAGACCCAGAAAATAATTAATAGTTTTGTCTCTAAAGGCAATTTCTATATTGGTTACACCCTTAAGATGTACTCGGTGTATGTGTGCTAAGACATCTCCTGCTTCACATACAGTAGTGTAATTAGGTTTTATGTAATATAGCAGTCATGACTCCATCACTCATGATGCATTGCTGTGTGTTTTCCCCTGCAGTCTGTGTGTAGGAGCTGTGGCGCGTCGTCCGACCCGCTACCCTTCACTGAGCTTGTGCACTATGTGTCCACCACAGCCCTCTGGTAAGCCAAGATGTGTTTATAGAGCTGGATCACCAATAATATTCTACTTTTTTCACACTTCATACAATATCGCTAATTATTAAAATAATAATTTAGACAGGTTTGTTAGAAAATGAATGTAAAGGCATAATTTAACCCCAAAATTCAATTTGTGTGTACTATTAATAATTTTAAAATAAGTGAAAGTGACACTATTAACTAAGACCTTAATACATTCCTTGTTTGCTGCTTATTAATATTAAGTATTGGGTAGGATTAGTCATGAGGGCATCATTCATCTCTAAATTCAGTATTATATTTTATTCAGTGCAAATTTATCATTAATAATAGTGACTAATTAAGCGAATTATTAAAACTTTACAATCGAATCAATATTTTAAAATGTATTGAAATGAAAATGTAATAAAATTACTACAAAACATATTTTAATTTTTCATTTTTTCCTGGAGTCTGTGATTTAATACAGATTTGGTCTCTAATTAAGTTAATTAATAAAATAATTATAATAGATTTACAACAAAACAATACGATTTTTGTTAAATAAGTTGCTGCAAAATTAATTAATAAATTACTATTATTATTACATGGAAATTATATTTGAGTATTCAACAGTAACGTATTTCTGTCACAATTTTTTTAAGTTGAACCAGACTTTTAATTTGGCAGGTTGTCATAAAGGTCTTTTAGTGTTAGGAGATGAAGGTGTTGAACTTTGTGCTTTGGTTAGTAACATCTTCTTTTTATCTCTCTCTCTTTTTTCCCTCGTTCTCTGCGCTCCAGCCAGCAAATGTTGGAGCGGAGAGATGAAAGGTTTGGGGAGTTGCTTCAAGCCGCCAGCACAGTTGGAGATCTGCGTAACTGTCCGGTAGGTGGCTGCTAATGTTGATTAATAAGGTAGAATTTACTAGCACTTCCAGCCCTGAGAGGACACCGTCCTGCATATAGTATGAGGGCTGTTTCTGCAATGTGATGTCATCAAGCACACTCAAGGACGAACGCACACACTCATCTTATCTGATATTCTGCCTGTGTAACACCTTCATGTGACAAGATGAGTAAGATGAAACCCGAGACCGGAACGTTCCTCTCATGTTTCAATACATTCTGCATTTTTAAACAGGCAAAGTAGGAAGTTACATCCTACTACGCTCCCTGCCTGAAGCAGTACTACATTTGTTCGTCTCACTGGAGTAGTAAAATGTCTGCTCACAACAGGGTTGTTATAACTTACTCAAACTAAAAGGATGAAAACAGGCTGTTACTTGAAATAAAATACACAAATACCTACACTTGTTATATTTAAGATGCAGAGCAACATTTCCAATTATCTGTTAACAAAAAGCTGAAGTAATAAATAATGGCCAAGACCCACTTTAAAAATAAATAAATATACATTTTTAATATTTATGTATATATATATATATAATTATTTTATTTATATATATATATATATACGTATTATATTCATAGCATATAAAATGCAAGTTAAGATATTTTTATCTAAAAATGAAACTACATTCTGACACATTCTTATTAAAATATATAAATAAAAAGTGAATTACAAAGAAATTTTATTATATTTTAAATGATCAATAACTTCTTGTTGGCAAATGGGTCAAAAATAATGGTTTTAAGGATAGTGACAAAATTAAAAAAATAACAATTAATTTGTATTTTGGGGGATTTATGGTGATCTTTATATGTATCTTTTAATAATAATTCTAGTTCTATATATGCCTGGCAGTTTTTTTTTCTGTTGCTGTTATATGAACTATTGTTACATTGACGTTTTAGTGGGTGTCTGTTGTAAATCATGGTTAAAATCTGCGATAGACATTATTTTTTGCTTACTTAAACTAGACACATTCTACTACATTCAGAATGGAAAATATATAAAAATATGGACCATTTCAAAATATGACTAAAGTAGTGTCTCAATGATATCCGACAGCTAATTTGAAGTATTTTTTTAGTAGGAAAATTCTTATAAAATGGTGTTGTTGTCCTAAATATGTCTTAAATATCTTATTATTTTAACTTTCAAAATGTAATGACTATATGGTTTAGATAGATATGGTTTTCAACATGGGAAATGGAAAAAAAGCTGTTAAAGAGCATTGTAACACTTTGGAGTAGGTTAACTATTAACTACATTTTCCTCAATAAATTCCTGATTTGCTGCCCTAATAATGGTTAGTACTTGGTAGTTGTTAATTTTAGCTATTGTGTAGGATGAGGGATGTAGAATAAGGCATTAATATGTGCCTAATTACTACTAATAAATGGCTAATATTCTAGTAATATGCATGCTAATAAGCAACTTGTTAAGAGACCCTTAAATAAAGTTTCACTTTAAGTGAACATAATAATGAACAGTTATGTGTTATCCGCATCACCTCAACAGAGTAACTGTGGGCAGAAAATCAAGATCCGGCGTGTTTTGATGAACTCTCCAGAAATCGTGACCATCGGCTTTGTGTGGGACTCGGATCAGTCAGACCTCACCGAAGACGTCATCCGATCTCTCGGACCACACCTCAACCTCTCAGGGGTAAGAATGTCATCTAGTAAATACACTCCTATCCACCTGCTTCATTTCAGCAGAGCACCTGGCTGCGTTTTTAAACAGACAGACTACAAAAGCACTACAGTACAGTGAAACCGTGCTTTCTATAACATATGTTAGGATCAGAAACAAGATGTGAAATGTCTAGCTGTTTGCTAAGAACTAATTAGTCTTGAAATTTCCTTATCTTCTTTTGTTACTTGTAGTATCGAAGGTGATATTTCACAATACATATAAAATGGAAAATAAAACGCATGGAAGTCAATGGTGACCAAAATCATTGATTGTGTTTGTCATGCTTGTTTGGAGAGACATGGGGGTTGAATATTATGACATAAGTTCCAATCAAATCTCTCGTAATTACCATGGCACATGCATGTCTAAAAATACATTACATTACCATGTTGCTTTTTACTTATTAGAAAAAAAATATGGTTGGTAAGAAGATTACAGTCCATGTTTCAGACTGTGCAATTAGATGATCTAAATGCACAAGAATCTGCTGATCAGGTTACTCAGATGTTTAGATGTCATTGATGATTGAATCTTTGTGAGGAATTCCAATAAAGAACATTATTATAGAAAATATGGAATTCATAGGAAGCCTCCATTCAGATTGCACGGCTATAAAAAGCTCCTGACGTCACAGCGGCGCTCTTTTACAGTTATTTATTTTTGCAGCACATCTGGTGCTGGTGTCATTGAGGCCAGTTTATGGTGGTGCCGTGGACCATATGTGTGAAATAAAGCAG
>JAUCNO010001819.1:22689789-22701182 GCA_032353835.1 Enteromius viviparus
ACTCTCATGTTATGTAAACAGAAACTTTTATTTTGTATCATAATAATTTGACTACTTTATTTCTATCTATCTATACTACTATGTATTTATTTATTTAACAATTTAATGTAATATTTTTGTTCTTACTGACAAATAATTTTGTTAGTCAACATTTTGGTGCATCGTTATATTTAATATTATTAGAAAACTGTGCTGTTAGACATTTGTTATAATTGTTTAAAGATCTGCGTTTGGTTGTGTTTGCAGCTCTTTTACCGCGTCACAGACGAGCGTGCGAAGAAGAGCGAGCTGCTGTTGGTGGGAATGATCTGTTACTCCAGCAAACATTACTGTGCCTTCGCCTACCACACCAAATCATCCAAATGGGTTTTCTTTGATGATGCCAATGTCAAGGAGGTGAGACTAGACTTTCATGTTATCTAGTCCTTCTGTTTATATGTTTACACAATTACTATTCAGAATGCTTACCCAGAAGCAAACATTCCATCCACCTGCACATATTAGTTAAATATTTTTTACCATTTAACATTTTTTTTCATTCTTCCTCCATTCTCACGCTAGTGTGTTTCTCCATCAGAGCTTTTTATTACAGACTTTTTTCTTAATCCATACTTTATTGTTTTATTAATATTAAAACACTTAATTTAGCATTAGCATTTTTTAGAGATTTTAGCAAAAATAGATTGCAAAAAAACATTATGTTGTGTTTTCATAATGGCATTCAGTCTTATATGCGTTGCCAAACAATTAACATCAAAAGTGCAAATGCAATGCAAATTGAACACATGAAGTCATTTCCTGAGAAATTGAACAAAATTAAGTTTTTAAAAAGAACAAATATCTGTCAGTGGGGTATAAAAACTGTTTTGAGTTTATTTCCTAAGTATGTTAGTGGATGTTTGTTCTTTTGGTAACAGCTTTATTTTAGGGTCTCTTAACTAGTGGCTTATTAGCATACACATTACTAGATTATTAGCTATTTATTAGTGCTAATATTAATTAGTGCACATATTCATTTCTTATTCTACATCACTAATCCTACTATCAACTATTAAATTCAATTCAATAGTAGTAAAACTACTTTACTAACTATTAATAATCAGCAAATTATGATTTTTGAGGGAAAAGTCATAGTTAATAGTGACACTGTTACTGTTCTTAATATTAATAAACTTTGTATTTTGATCAGTTTCACAGAACACGAAACTTACGTCATTTTGCTTCTCAAAGAAATGCATCTGGAAAACAAGACAAAATGAATGAGGAAGAATGTGACTTTTTGCAGTGCAAAGTTATTTTCATATTCTAGTGGTTTGGAGCCGAGCTATTTAATATTTCTCATTAAATCAGGAGGAAGCTGTATTTTAATAGATTTAAGTCATTCACTAGTTGTGGTGACAAGTTGTTTCTCCCGAGTAACTACATTTCTCAGAAGGAACTCCCTCAAAATGTACTTTTTAGAGATCATATTAAATTTAACACTTACATTTTCTTTACATGGCCTTAAAAAGATCTTAAAAATTCCTTCAGAAACCATGAAAACAAACTCCAACTCAAATACTAATACAGAGACATATAAAAAAAGAACAATAAGAAAAATTACTAAAACTTCAGATATCAAAATAAAACAAAAATATAAATTAGAACTATACTATAATAGAATCTCAATAATACAGGAAATGAACAGTGCTGCTAATCAAAGTATTTTGATGCACATGTGAAATGAGTGTTGATGAAGTGTAGTGGATGCTCGAGCGTATCTCTTCATCCATCCATCAGTAGTGTGCTTGCGTGTGCACTTCAGCTCTCTCTGGGCTGGTGCTGCCCGTCTCCACCGCCAAGATAAATCACCCTCACACACACAATATGTGCGCTTCAGTAGATGTGTGTGTGTGTGTGTGCTAACCTACAGTATAGAGAGCCAATCCAGAAAGCAATGCAAAAACAGCTGTTTTGTTGATTAAGCACATCTTAATTCATCTCCTTTAAAGTCTTGCCTGCTCTTTTTTTTTTTTTAATAGAAAGCCCTGGCTCGCTGTTTCTTTCTTTCTCTTGTGTCTGGTAATTAAGGAAGGTAGCATCTGTTTGCCTTGAGAGACTTTCGTAGTACAGCCTGAGTACTCTTACCTCTGAAGCGTGCAAGCCTGATTATTATCTAATAATAATCTAACACTTCAGATAACTGCTCTCAGTTTGCTTAAGAGATCATTTTTGGTTGCTATTTTCTTTTATTTAGGTGGGATCGAGATGGAAAGATGTGGTCACTAAATGCATTAAAGGTCACTTCCAGCCCTTGCTGTTGTTTTACTCTAACCCTGACGGCAGTGCTGTGGTAACAGATGAGGCCCAGCGGACAAACAACAGTGCCACCCAAAATAAGAGCTCAGTCAATGGAGAAGCACCAGGTAAAAAAAAATAAAAATAAGATTTTTAATGCATGTTATATTGTGTTCACCCCGAAATTAAAATTTGGAATAAAAAAAAAAAAGTTTTATTCTGCTTAAAAAAATTTAAAGAATCACAGAAAATTATTTAAGCACTAGAAAATGGTTCTCAAAAATATAATAAATATATTAATATTTAAAATTATCAAATATTTAATAATATAGTATGAAATAAGTACTAAATAATGATTTTAAATGTAATGATATTCCAAAATATACTGAAAATAATTCTTTGTCATCAAAATTTGTATTTTCCAAGAGAAGATAATGTCAGTGTGAATTTGTCAAATGTTAGCGCTAATTGACCTTTGTTTGTTCATACTCATTTCACATGTCAACTATGTAAAGAATAAAGTAAAACTTGAGTCAGTATTTAACTACTTAATGTAAATGTAAATTATTGCACTGCTAACAGTTATGATTCACTACAAATCAAAGACATTTAGAGATATCAATATGATTTTGTGTTTGAATTGGTGAATATGATGGAAATTTAGTCAAAATTGCATGTATAGGTATTAGATCCTTCAAATTTATTTGTTAATTTTACTGTACAAAATTAAATCAAACGTCTTTTCAGACAAGTTACGGTCTTTGAAAGCTGTGGGTGTTTCCTTCCTTCCCTCCCTGCTTCTTTTAAGTTTTAGTTTTGGTGACATGCCAAAAAGTGTATATTAGTACAAAATAAGTGAATTCAGCAAGCTGTGCAGTAAAGTGAAATAACAGTAGTACATACTGTATGAAGAAATACAGCGCAAGGGTAATTTGTGTCTGTTTCAGGAACTCCGATACTGGGTGGAAAGAAGCTGGAGTTGACGCGAGAGAACTTGACTGCTTTCTTCTCAAATCATGGTACTCTGAAGCAGAAGACCCAGCCTCCCTCTGTGTTCAGTCGTAGCAGTAACCAGACGAGCGGAGGCAGAGGACCAGGTAAAAACACACAGAAACAACTTAAAACACTGACACCTCCAATGTTTGCTGCTTATAACCGCCACTATTATTTACTTTATCTCTACATTCATTAATTTCTACTAATTGCTAGATTATATAAAAGCTTTTATAGACGTTCATTTGAACAAAAAAAAAAAAGTCAGAAGCACGGATTTGTACATATTGCAAGATAATTTCACAATAATTTCTATTTTAATTTAATTAAATGTCCAGCATTATGACAACATAATGATATTTCTTTATTTTTTTATCTCAATAATATATTTAAAAAGACCCAAGTATTATTGAAATACTTTTTTTATTTTTTTTTATTACAGATAAACCGATTTTTATAATATAAAACAGGAAAAATATGAACACTCATATTAAAGTGTAAGTGTAGTGTTTATTAGCGTATGTTTTTGTTCATATATTTATTATGTATATATAAATATTACATAAAGTTTTTTGGTATTTTTACTATTTTTTTTTTTTTTTTTACTGATTATCATTTTAATTATATAATAAATAATTAATAAATAATGTATTATTTTTTTACATATATAATTTTCTTGTTTTGTTTAGTTTTTTTTCCCCAGTTAACTATAATAACCCTGGACCCAAAATACCCCAAACATTTCCCTTACCTTGATTTACCTGTGTCAGCCGTCCCAATCCTCATGCTTTTTTCATGAACGCCACAGTGGTCAAAATGTTCTCTCTAGGAGGCAACACAGTTCCCCCGCAAAGTATTTTAATACCCAGAGGATCAGAGAGAGTAGCGCAGGATGTTTGGACAAAGACAGACAAGAAAGACCTGCAGGGAGACGGATTGCCTCGTACTCCAGTAGCCCATATTCCTCTGTTATTACAGGCCATAATGGCTTGATGCGTCTGTCTTTTTATTGTTGAAGTTTCCTCTCCGATGAAAGCTCTTAGATCAACTCTGTAATGGCTTTCTGTCCTTAGGCAGTGAAAATATCCCTTTAGTTCAGGGATATAGCTTATAAAGCCGTGCAAAATGAGTCTTTTTATTAGAGTCCTCGGCGATGCAAGTGCACAGCTGCAATTTGAACAAAGCTTAAATAGAATCTGAGAGTGACTGTCTGCCAAGTCTTTGCTGTAAGTTTATTTGATGGACACGTTTACATGGTTTTGACTAGGGCTGTAACGATACACCAAACCCACGATTCGGTTCGTATCGCAATGACCGTATACTGCTGACTTAAATGAGGAGGAAGGGCCACAATCTCTGGGTTGGTTGCCATGTTTCCTTACATTCTTCTTCAACTAGCTCAACTTTTGCAGGCAGGTGTCACATGATTGAAAAGGTAGTCACGGGGTGTGTCGCGATTCTCCCTTATCACACCGTGACACAGGATCTTGGATCTGAGTGTCGCAATTTCGGTTTCATATCGCAAATCGTTACGGCCCTAGTTTTGACTGTTTTTAAGCAGTCTGAAAATAATATATAGTGACATAAGAAATTATATGATACTTAAGCCACAATGTACAAATATACAGAAGCTTTTGTTTTGTTGTTTTATTTTTTGGCATTTTGTTTAGCTTTTTTTCGCTTTGCTTTTGTTTTATTTTATTATGTTTTTTGGCCTGTGTTGATTTGCTTTTGTTTTTTTCTCATGTTTTGTTTTCTTTTGTTACACACTATTTTTCTATTTAATGTGTGTTGTTAAAAGTGCTTTATTATATATAAAGGTGACTTAGCTTGAATTTTGTTTTGTAATTTACTTGTATGTATTTATTTAGCTTTTTATTTTGTTATTTATATTTATTGTTTTGGTTAGTTTTTTCCTCTTTTTTTTTTTTTTTTTTCCTTTATATTTCTTTTTTGTTTTTTTGCTGTTTCTGGTCTGTTTTGATTTTCTTCGCTTGTTGTCTTTTTTCAGTTTTGCTTTTGGGGATTTCTTTTAGTTTTAGCCTTGTTTGCTTTGTTTTTCAATTCTTTTCTTTTTTTGTTTTTGTTCCATTCCTTTTTATTTTATTTTTTATTTATTAGTTTTATTGTAGCTAAGACATCCACAGTAAGAGAGTAAGTTCACACAGTTCGTATCTGTTAAGTATGTTTGGGAGTGTGATGTTTGGGAGTGTGTTTTGTGATCACTGATAGTCTGATGTTTTCTCAGCTGAGTCTAGTAACCCCTCACTAAGAGACCGTTATGTGACTGCAGTGTGTTTGAGGGCAAGAAATGTCCTTTCTCTTTCTGTTATCTGTCTCTCTCTCACTCTTTTGCTCTCTTGTAACACTTGACTGCTTTTCTCCTCCAGCAAAGCAAAAAATACTGGCGCACACACACACACACACACACATTGATTGCCGTTAAGTCTCTTAGGCTCTACTGTCCTTCCCAGAAACCCCAGGGGTGTATTTAAAGAGTGCAGAGGCCACACTTTCTCCCACCGTCCCAATGATCCTTAACTTCAAGTGTACTGTAATGTTTTATTTCACAGCAGACCCATAAAACATTCTTGGCATTTTTTTAATGGCTACATTAAAATTTCACAATTCCTGCATGGAATAAAAGCATTAGATTGAGATCCTGATATACGATCATTTATAGTAAAGCTAATTCTTTCGAGCTATATAGTTTTTTAATGCCTCTGTGGGACTTGCATATGGATTTTGCTGAAACAGTGCTTACATTTGTGCAATCTCTGGTGAAAGTGCTACGTTTATTCATATCCGTGTTGTTTGTCTTACAGTGAAGATGAGCTTTGAACCACTTCAGAGTCGATTCAGAGAGATTTTGCGCGAGCTGCCAAAAGAAGGCCGTCCCATCAACCTTATGAAGAAGGACTCTGATAGGTCACAGACGAGACCAGAAGCACTGAGGCACCGGGGTAAGAGTTATGATCCTGACTGATTTGGGCAAAGAAGTTTAAATAAAATGCCATTAGTGAAGTTTATGAAGGCAAGCCTATCATTTATACCCTACTGGTCAAAAGTTTGCTATATATTTATTTAATATATCATGGCTCTCACCAAGGTTGCGTTTTACATTTATAAAAATAATAGTGCATTGAATTATGCATTATATAAAAAGTAAAAACTAATATTGTGAGTTATTATCCCAATTTAAAGTAACAGTTTCCCGTATTAATATATATTTAAAATTGTTATGCAAAGGTGAATTATCAGCATTATTACTCTTCAGTGTCACATGATCCTTCAGAATTCATTGCAATATGCTGATTTGCTGCTCAGTAACATTTTTTGTTTTGCGTTTTATATTTTCTATATAATATATATATATATATATGTATGTATGTATATAATATAATATTATATTATTATTATTTTTTTTTTTCTCTTTTATTTTTGTGGAAACCGAAACACCACCATTTAAATACTTTTATTAAGCAAGGATGCATTAAATTAATCGTAAGTAATATAAAGACATTTATAATATAGCAAAATAATTCTGTTTCAGATCAATGCTCTTCTTTTGAAATTTTAGTTTACAAAAAAAATATAAAAATTGAAAAACTCATAATTCACTCAAAAATATTAAACGGCAAACATTATTTTCAGCATTGGTAATAATATTTATAATAATAATTGAGGAGCAAATCTGAATGTTCTGAAAGATCTTCATACGGATCAAGACTGTGCATTACAAGAATAAATTATACCTTAAAATACATTAAATAAAAAACTGTTATTTTAAATTGTAATAATATTGTACATTATTACTGTTTTACTGAATTTCTGATTAATAAATACAGCCTTGGTGAGCAGGAAGTCTTCTTTCAAAAAGTAGTAGTGTGGTATATTCAGGGCTAGAACAAAAACATTTTGCAACTGTACCAAGAAGGAAATCGAATCACTTTTGCTCTCTTGTATTCAATCAGACCACTTTTAATGTCTTCTCAGTAGAGAAGCACAGATGTGTTGTAGTTAGACTCTGAGCTTTTAGCAGAGCTTTGGAGTGGAATAAACTCACTCCCGGTGCTCTGCTGGTTTTTATGTAACCCGGGGTCAGCGAGAAGTGTTAAAAACACAGATTACCTCTGACGTGTGCTGCATCCTCACGTCTCTGTAACGCTTCCTCCGTCTCACTTGTGCTTTTCCACTGCATGTGCATCTATCCGATACCAAGTCACGTCACAAATCAAACTGTGATGTTATTCCAAGTTTCCAGGTGGTTTATTATAACCGAGTCTGATTCCAAACGAGAAACGACGACTTTAGCACTTCACATTAATTTTGCTGAAGAGATTAGATCAGTCGCACAGAAGCGTCACTTGCATAACCGCACTAAAGCTGGACGAGGTCAGTGATACTCACTCAAGCCTTGAAGCCTTTCTAATGAAACGATAAGGGACACATGTCCATCAGATGGGAAGTGAGTGCTTCAAAGACAAGTATGAGCTCACTTTCTCAGAAAAAAAAGCTACAGAGCTGTCACTGGGGGGAAAAAGATGAAATTTACTTTGTTCTGTGTACTTGATTTAACTTTAAATGCTGTCAAGCAATTAATCTTGGTTAATCACATCCAAAAGTTTTTGTTTATGCAATATATGTATGTTTACCGTGTGTATTCATTATCTGTATATATATATAAATATATGCCTGTGTATATTAAAGTAAATATGTTATGTTTTATATATTAAATATTTATTTATAATATAAATTATATTAAAATAGACATGTATTTGCATATATAAATATACACAGTACCTGCACATACATTATATGTTGTTATATTGTTTGACAGCTCGAAATGTTACCTCAAAAGCGCATATTGGTAGCTTTTGATCAGGTACCGTCCCACTCACTGTTTAGTAAAAATCTTTTCTTATAGCTTGCTTTTTATATGAAATGGAAAAGAAGGGTTTTTGCAGAATCTGTTGGCTGCTATTTTCCACACAATGAAAGTGAGCTTCCTTTACTTTTATTATATGGCATAAAATGGCTGGTGCATTCTTTGGTATTTCTCATTTTATGTCCTACGTTAGAAAACAAGCCGTACGGATTTTAAATATGAGTGTGAGTTTGGCAACACTTTATTTTAGGGTCTCTTAACTAGTTGCAAGTGTTTACTGAAATAGGTTTAAATTAAACCAATGTGCTTTCTATTAAAACTTGTCTTGTATTTGATCATATTTGTAATCACATTTGTAATGAAGTTGCAATTTAGTTTTGCCATGTTCAATAACGCTACTGTTGACATTTATAACAACATAATGATTTAAAATGTGCTTTAAGATAAAACTTTTTTTTGACGTTACTACAAATTGACTTTTTTTTTAAGTATGTGCATGAACAATCACTAAACTGTGCTCTCTTTATTACAGTAATATTCTATTTTCTGCGAGTACAGTTATTTTGAGTATTTAAACTTTTAATGTTTGAGGTGCATTTAATAAATTAAAGTGCTCTTCTTCTCTAGAATGGTAATAACTAGAATAACTGGGCCGTGTAGATGCATGTTTATGGGTATCACAGTGACATTTTCTCATGTGCAGTGAAACCGGTTCACCATATTGTGACCAACATTAGGTCTGCTTTTTATTGCTCACAAGCTGTAAAATTGTGGTGTGCAAGCCAAGCTGCTTGACTTTGCTTTACCCTTTTAAAGTAGGTATCTGGCTTACTAATGGCTTTTTAGCTTTCTGATCTCAGACCAGTCTGCCTTTGTCTTGTAGAAATAGGCTGTTTTAAAATTCATTATGCCAGATAATTAGCATTTTCAGTATATGTGACGGCCACAAGTCAGAGCTGCATTAATATCTAATGAGATGTTTTTTCGAGCTTGTGCTGCATAACAATGTAATGGACCTGGCAGTGGAGCGGTATGGATTTTCGCTGCTGCAGTATCTCTATACCAGCCTCTATATGAGTGCCAATATCAGCACTGTTCTGCCCAACGAGAGTCACTCTGCCACCTTCACGAGGGAAAAGGTCATCCAGGCTATTAGTGCAACCCCGCATATGTCAGAGATGGATGTTTCTGGCCTGTAGACAGAAAGTGGGTTCAGCATCTCAGACGAGGGTTGTGTGTTCATACAGCAGCACAAAATACTTGTTTTGAAAGCTAAATTTACTTCTGTTCATACGTAGATTGGTTATGAAAGTCTGACAATGTAACGCTTAAGCTGAGAATTGAATCCTTACACCTGAAGTGTTTACATCATGAATTATTCATTCTTAAATATCGTTGTGTTTTAAGAGTCACACCACTCTTTAACAACCTAAATAACTTGCTTGTCTGTAAAAGGTCAGATTATTTGATATTTAAGAAACTTTTGACCTTGACCTTCTCAAAGTATTCTCAAACCTATGATATACTGTACTTGCATTATTTATTTATATATAAATATTTTTCCCCCAAAATATATACTGTATGTGTGTGTATTTACATAATTGCTTTAGAATATACATTTACATATTTTTAATTTATACTATATATATATATATTGTGTACATAAAGAACATTGTTATTTATATATTGTTTTTTAATCTAAAAGTAATAATTAAAAATGCATAAAAAATGCAAAATTGTTTTAAAGCTTTTTTTATTTCTTCTTGGTGCTATCATGACAGTTTTTACTTTGTATTCCTAAAAAATTATCATTAAAATAATGCTTATCATATTAAATTTTATTTATTTGTATTTTTAAACCATAGTAAACAGAAAAAGTCATGTCCTAAATAACTAAAAAAAATTAAATTAAATTGTTGAAATTTTAAAAATGCAGAAATTTCTAGTAATTTTAAAAAACAATTACAAAGAATTGTTTCCACACATTGAATTAAACATGAAATTCTGAAGTAAAAACATGAAAATATGTAAAAATCCCTTGTAAAACTGCAATAAACTTTCAATTAAAACTTTAATATTTTTTAATAATTTTTTTTTTCTATCCCCAGACTCCCCAGAAAAGCCTCATTCCCGCTCCCTGTCCCCTCCGGAGAACGGCTTCAAGGTTCTGGAGTCTCGGCTCTACAGCAGCCAGGGCCGGGGTCCAACGAAAGCCGAGCGCTGGCCTGTTAATAACACTCAGTACAGCCATGAACCCCGCTCTCAGTCCCAGCCTCGCATCCCACTTCATCCTCCGCTCGAGAGCCGCTCCCGGAGGCTAGACGTGGCCAACGGCTACGACACCGACAGCAGTCAGGACTCCCGGACATACGCAAGCTCACACAGCCGACCCAATCGAGCCTGGAGACCGATGAGAGAGGCGCTCAACGTCGACAGCGTCCTGAACAGCGATAACAATCAAAACTACCCCAACTCTCACAGACAGACCTTTAACCAGGAGGGCGAAGAGTTGGCGTGGAGCCGGCGAGAAGAGCGCAAACCCAAGAGCTTAATGACGATTTACGAGGATGAGCAGCGGCAGGATCTGGGCAGCAGGAGCTCGCTGGAGTCAGAGGACAGGGTTAAATCCAGCAGCAATAACCTCACCATTCGGACTGATAACTGGAAGATCCAACGCACTGAGTCTGGATATGAGAGCAGTGATCGTCTCAGCAACAGCTCAGCAAACCTGGACTCTCCAGTGGTGGAGAATTTGAGCAACAAAGAAATGCAATCCATACCAGAAACAAATGTCTCCAGGTAAGAGATACAGTAGTTAGGAAGAACATCAAGATGTATGTATTGGTTGATGCGTATCACTACAGCAATGACGTAAAGGTGTTTAAAAGAGAGGAAATCAATAGGAATTCAGTAATAACATGAGCTTAGTTGCACATCCCTGTTGGGTATTGTTTTGTAACATACTCTCCCATTTAAACATTTAGTTTGAATGTAATGATTTTTTTCAAGAAAGGACAGATGCATTTTTTTGTATTTTTGTAATGGATGTAAATTAAAAAAAATTCACTCTTTGTATGTGCAGCCATTTGCTAAAAACATTTTTTCCTCACTAATGTACACACAGCACCCCATATTGACAAAAAAACACAGCTGGACTGAATGAAGGTGTAGAACCATCTCAAGGATGATCAGAAGAAATGGACAGCACCTGAGTTAAATATATGAGTGTCACAGC
>JAUCNO010001819.1:22719879-22729963 GCA_032353835.1 Enteromius viviparus
GGTTACATACTAGATACACATCTAGTTACTATGTAAGTACACAGGTATTAGGGACACTTAATATAAAGTGGGACCATAATGGTAATATAAAAAACTATATATAAATACGATACACAATTCTAAACTATAAAAAAGGTGAGCCCTTCTTGATCATATTTCAAAGCTGAATACATACATTTAAAAAAAAGTAAAAAGCAAGATATTTTACATTTTACAAAAAAAAAAAAAAAAATTTATATTACATTATATTACAAGTCTCATTTTACACTAATATAATTGTCATACTTTAAAATACTTATAAATATTTAATAACAGCTACGGTAGTGATGATTTGTCTATAAAATGTGCTAATTAATTATTGTTCCCAAAACAGGCATATATATTGTAAATATGAACATTATTTAATAAATGAATAAAAGAGGAAACATCTGAAGTTTTACTTTGAAAAAAGAAAGTAAAACAATACCTAGGGAAAAAATATTGTGTAAAAAAAAATTCGATTTTAAATGTAAATATTGTAGATGTAAATCAATATTACACTATATTATATTCATTATTAAGAGAATATTAATGTCAATATAAAAAATAAAATGTCAATACACTTAATTATAATGAATAAAATACTAAATTCCTAAACAGGATTCATTTTCTTTATTATATATTATATTATAAATATTATATTATAAAATAATTAAATAAACAAGAAAAATATGAAATTTTTCTTTGCAAAAAGAAAGCGAAGCAACACTTAGGAAAAAATATTGTGTAAAAAGTGTATATATATATATTTTATTTATTTATATACATTTATATATTATATATAAATATATATTATAGAAATGTTATTATATATTAATACTACAGAACATTAATCACATTAAAGGCACAATATGTAAGATTTTTGTAATAAAATCCAAAAACCACTTGAACAGTGTTGAATATTTCATGCAGGTGTGTACTTACGTTATCTCAAAAGTTCTCTATGATTTGTAAATTCAAAGAAATTCCAAATTTAAATAATGAACCTATCTATCTTTTTTTTTTTTTATTGCAAGTCAAAAAGGAAACAATAGTATACAGCACTGCATAGAAATACAAAAAAACGCACCAGTCAGCAATCAGTAAGAAACTTGTTGTTCTTGTTATCATTAATAAGTTTAAGAGAATGAACAATAAGCAAATTTTCTGCGAGAAAATCAAGGTAACATATTAAGAAATTTGGATTTATGAATAAAACATTTACAATGCAAAACAAAACAATTAACAACAAGTTCAGTAGCATAATCACTACTAGAAAAATGTAGAAATATTTCTTTTAGCGTAAATTTTAACAAAATTTTTAAAAGACGATAGATAACATCTTAAGTTCTCCCAAAGAAGTTTAATCTGATCGCAATGATAGAATAAATGAAGTAAAGTTTCTTAAATATCTAAATTTAACTAATGCCTAGTCCTGGCTTAAGCTACTGTAAGCTCTGTTCATGAAACCGGGCCTTAGAGATCAAAACAAAAAATGGTGCTCTAATGAATCAAAGGCTTTATAAAAATCCAAGAACATTATAATAATAGAGTCTAAGTCAATATTCTCTAAATACTCAATGAGATCAAGTACGAGTCTTATATGGGAACTGATATGTCTATTCCTCATAAACACATTTTGTGTTTCGCCAATTATACCATTAAGACCAGATTTTAAGCGAGTTGCAAATATTAAAGCAAGTCATTTTTAATCAATATTCAATAATGATATTGGTCTCGTGTTTTCAACTAAAAGTGGATCTCTTTAAGCCCCTGCTTCATAGTGGCTGTCATCTCTCCTTTGTGAATACATTCTTTAAACAAACAATATAGAGGCTGCTTTATGTAAACAAAATTAAACTGACAAGTACCTAGAGATTTTCCTTTTTTCATAGATTTCAGTGCCTCCTCTATTTCAGTAATAGAAAGGTCAGAATCACATAGTAATTTAAAATCCTCATTAATACCTGGAACTTTATCACAAACCCTCAATAGAAAAGAACCACATTTTTCTTGAGTAAACTGAGAAGTAAAAGTTGCTTCCTGGATCCATACATAAATCACTGTTAATCTTAAGGGCAGATAGAGATGTTGTTTTTTAATATTTCTGTTCTCTAGAGCAAAAAAATAATTACTATTTCTTTCACCCTTTCTCGATCAATAATGAACCGTCCCTCTTCATTGTTATTTTCCTCCTATGAACACATGCGGAAGTGGTAGTTATTTACTGTGCATTTTCCATTTAATTTCCATTACACTCTCCACAATCCCAAAAAAACTTAGTTGTAAACAAACCGAGGCAAGAAGATATTGATCAGTCAACTAAATAAAGCGAGAACAAATATCAGCGTGGCGTTTCCGAAATGGAGAGAGCTTCACGAAAACCTCGGCCTGGACAAAGACTCCAGAGACAGGTAAACAAATATATATATATATCATTCATTGTGTAAGTAATAGTCATCTGCAGGTGGTTAGGTGATAAAACAGATATAAATGAGTGAACATGATTTGTGAAAACGACCTCTCCCAGTGTTCAACACTCCATCCTTGGGTCATAGAACTTCGCCTCTGTTATGGTTTTGAAAATGCGACCTCTAGTGGTGTAAACTTACATATTTTGCCTTTAATACTACATTAATATGTAATAATTATCGTGGAGCTGTTGTGGGAGTTTACATGTCGCGTGCGTCTCACGTTGATGACAAAGCGAAAGTAGCTAGTGGGCGTGGTCACATTAAAAGTAATGAGATCAGATTGAGAAACTAGACATAGTGACTTTACTGCATTCAAAAGTAGACACTTCAAGCTTTCTATAGATATGTGTCTCATGTCTGTGTGTCATAAATGTAATATGATTTAAAATCTTAAAGCTCCTTACCGCAGGGTCTCTTTAGTTGAAGTGGCTCTGTTGTCATGTACGTAACACACCAGGTTTGCTGCTATGTCCAACTGACTGAACGACTGGATTTGTACTCCGGTGTGTTTGATGTACTCCAGGTGTCCATGTGCTGGAGGTACAGTGATGACAAACAGCAGCTCCTCCGGCTTGTCAGTACCGTCTACAGCCAGCAGGACGTCTGTGGTGAGGATCACACGCTCCCCACGACTCGTCCTCACAGGCTTCAGGAACACTGCTATATCTCCTGGAGAGAAGCACAAGACTCGAAATGGTGAATTACTCGCTGATAACTCTTGTTATATAGGATGCATATCATCAAGAATGTTAGATTTACTTTATTTTCTCTTAGAAATTAAAGAGCCCCTATGATTATTTTTTTCAAATGATCTTTCATGCAGTGTGTGACACAGCTCTAAATGAATGAAAACATCTTTAAATCTGAAAGTACACCATGAATTAAGTTATAGTCTCTCAAAACAAAGAGTTGACTCTGAATCATTGAAACGAGTCGTTATTAATCTGTTTTAGTATGTTGCATATTGTACACACACTTCATTGACAAATGAATTCTTTGCCACTAGGTGTGAAGCGGTAAAAATAGCACCCCTAAAAAATGAATGAATGAATGGTTTGGAAAAATGAATCGTTGAGCGAATCGTTTGGGAGACAATGAGCAAAGTAAGGTAAAAAAGAAATGCATATAAGACAATGAAAGTGTTTTTGATCTTGCATCCAAGTCAACCTGTTGTTGGTGACTCCCAAAACCTAAATATGAACCTTTCATTAACCACTATATGGGTAGTTTAATAATAAAGTTCCCAAAGAAACTGCAAGTAACTTTGGATTAAAAGTGACATTTTTATTTGAAATTTTTATTAAATTATTTACATTTTTTTTTACAGTGCTGGGAAACGATCCAAATAAACTTAATAAATACGCTAACTTAAAATGTAAACAAATCCCACCTTTCTCCAGCTCTTTGACTGTGATGTGGAAGCGCTGCGCAGGAGAGCGGTTCTTGCCATCCAAGAGGTGGAAGACCAAAAAGTCAGCAGCGGCTGCTCCGGGACGGCCGGTGTGAAGATAACGTAACTGGTTCATATCCAAAACGTGCTGAGAGCAGTTCATCCCTGCTGATACCGGCACCCAGTCTGTGCCTACCTGAAGAACAGCAGACCGCCAGTGTGTCAGCGGCTTCAAGGAACAGTTCACCCGCAAACAAAAAAGTGCTAAAAATATCCTCAAAAATGTAGATGATTTTGGTTCTTCATATAAACAGTTTTGAAGAAATGTATCGTTAAGTCTCTTGCCTACTAATGGATGCTCTGTAGTGAATGGGTGCGAGTCCAAACAGCTCATCTAAACATCACAATTATCCACAGCACTCCAGTCTATCAGTTAGGCTCTTGTGAAGTGAAAAATTATTATTGTTGCTTGTGGCCAAAATGTCCATAATATTTTTATCAGCTGTTTGGACTCTCATTCTGACGGCACCCATTAAATAATAATTGTTCTACTCCACACCACTGAAATCAGTCCGATTTTTTTTTCAGTTGAACAACAAAGACATTGAGAGTCGATCAGAATATACTGGAATCAAGCATTTAAAGCAGGAGACGGCTTAACTGTAGTGTGTGTTCATAATATAAAAGTACAAAGAACATTCTTTCACTGTAAAAAACCCGGAAAGGTTCTACGGATGTCAAACGTTTTTCAGACGCAAATAAAGAACCTTTATTTTTAAGCAGCGCCATTATGATACAAATTGTTCGTTTTTAAGTATAAATAACAAACATACGAGTATAGTTGATATTTTTGGAGTAAACTGACCTTCATCTGAATGACACCGTGACTCGGTACACTCTCAAACACATACATGATTTCCGAGGACGGAGTGTCTTTGTCGTGAGCACTAAGCACAGCACCGGAGATCAGCCGGGACTCCCCGGCCTCAATCTCAATCCCAGTGTTCCTGTGATTTTTTTAGAGAGATTTACCACTTAAATATGTAATTTTATAATGGCTAACATTAGAAAACGTTGCCATTGTTTTCAGTTACCGTACAATCTGCGGCTCCTCATCGTTGACAGGCAGTACTTTGACTCGCATGTGTCTCTGGAGCTGGTGTTTCCCGTCAGAGAGCTGAATAATGAATCCATCCTCCTCACTCTCAGTGTCATCGTGCATGTACATCAGAGTCATGCCTGAGGACAGAGTGTTGACATACAGTATGTTCTAATTGATCATGAAAAGACACATTACATCAGAGAGCGTACAGTGTGTGTTTGTGAGGGGGGTTGGGGTGCATTTAAAAGTATTTTTTCCAGTACCGTTCCTGAGGTCGTCCATGGTGAAGTGCTCCACAGGGTTCTCAGATCCTCGCTTGTAAAGAGTCACATCATTGCCGTGTGGTACGCTCATGATGGAGCCGTGCTGAGGCTGCTGGACGATGCTGAACATTAAACGCTCTCTGGGAACATCAAGATCCACCGCACTGATTATAGATGAGTCCAGCTCTTTCATGTCTCCCTCTCGAACCTAAAAGACAAACACTGCTCATCAGAACTAAACTGACTACAGCAATGTTTCTTTATAGAGACAGACTACTTCAAATGTACAGTATAAACCCAACCTTTTTGTTAAAATTATGGGAACATTACTTTTGAATGTCATCTGAAATTTCTGAAACAAGTAGCAACATTCAAAAAATTACACGGACATTTAACTAAAATTTATTTTCAGAAAAAAATTTTTTTATGAACAATATAATGTATAAATAATCTTTTTAAGATCACCGCATTATTATAGACCAGGTAACTTTGAACTTGAACTGATTTGGAGCAATGTTTCTTGAAAACATCAATTTTCATTTCAATCTTTTAAAAAAGTTTTTAATGCAAACATTTATGGAATATTAGAATTGATCAATTTTGCAAACATTACGGGAATGTTACTTTTGTCTTCTGGCCATTCTGAATCCTGGAGCACGAAACCAGTTATAAGTAAGATCCAGCAATACATTGTATGGGTCAAAATTATCCATTTTTTTATTGTATGCTAAAAATCATTAAGTAGGACATTAAGCAAAGGTTATGTTCCATAAAGATATTTAGCAAATCTCCTACCGTGAATATGCCCAAACTTTTTTTTTTTGATTAGTAATATATTGCTAATAACTTAACCTTTTAAACTTTGTGGACCCATTTGGATTTCCAGATTTACACATTTTTAACCCTTTGTCTGCACCAAGTACCCTATATTTGGTACCATTTGAAAGCTTAGAATCTCTATTTTATGCAGATACTTTGATATGTATTTTACTGTCACAAAGTTATTTACACATAAATTACACTAATGTAAAATGATGCCAATCTTTTGTATATACACCTCTGCATGTGGGTATGGGAAGCTTTTTAATTTTGGTATGCAAAAACAGGCGGAATTTCCCAAAATAGCTACAAAGCTTAATTAAGACAACTTTCTTTTTTTTGCACCCTCAGATTCCATATTTTTCCAGTTGTATTTCCAAAGATTGTCCTGTCTTAACAAATTCAAAATCCTCATACTTCAACAGAAAGCCTATTTATTCAGCTTTCATATTGTAAAAAATTGACCCTTATGATCCTTACGCTGTGTGGTCCAGGGTCACATTTTAAAAACCATTACACAAACTTTTCAGAAAAAAAAAAAGTTTCATGAACGAAGTTTACGTAATTATTCTTAGCTCACGTTTGGATAACGTTTTTTAAGACAAGACAACCTTTTGAATAAACATTCCATTACCGTCTCTTAAAAAAGAGAACCTTGACAGAACATTAAACAATGTTCTAAAATCATTCCCTGTTAGCCGGTTACGAGATTACTCTCTGACTGACCGTGATGTTTCTGGCCAGGAATTCTGGAGTCTCATCATTGGTTGGACGGATGATGATGTAGAGCGGGACTGAAGAGGACTGCTGTTTCCCGTCGGACACGTGCAGCATGAGCTGGTCGGTGGTGGGCTCCATCCTCTGGTGTCTAGACTGAACATAGTTAATGTGTCCATTCAACACGTCTCTGTAGGTAAAAGAGGCTGAACAAGGAAAAACAACGCTATCTGATTACTAATTACATGATGAAAACCGCACTTAGTAATGCAATCTAAATTACTCATTTCAGGCCATGTATTCTGACTACCTTTAGATCATTTTTAGGTAAGTTGTATTTTATATTCAACCTAATTTATTTTAAGCTCAGTGAAATGTGACTCACCAATACTGATTCCCATGTTGCTCTTTTCAAATCCTGGACTGGGCAGGATATTTTCTATGTATCCAAACTGTGGTGGAGCAACCAGAAGGAGGTTAAGGTCCTCTGGAGCAGAGTCTTGATCTTTAACTCTCAGATGGGTGACCGTGATGGAGGCTGACCCACCCTCATCCACCATGAACACCTCTCCTGATGTGAGAAAAGATGCTTCATGGACTATAACATGTAAACAGCGAGTAGCAAATGCTAAAATATGTGACCTTGGACAACAAAGCCAGTCGACTGTTAGCAATGCATGTATTTTGGTACGTTTGGCTATTGCTAAAAATATACCTGTGCTATTGTTACTGCTTTTGTGCTGCAGGGTCATATGTCTTCTGAAAAGAGATGCACTTAATATTTTAAAGATTAGGTTAGATTTGTACTAATTTGCTTATATTTCTAGTACAATCTAAACACTGGATTATGTCAATTTCAAAAATCTAATGTTTGTCACTCAATACAGTAATTCAGAAAACTGTCAGAAAAACCCCATATTTTCACTATTTTAAAATGTACTGTATATGATTAAGCAAATTACACATGAAATAAAAATGTAAAGTTTGGTAAGTGCTAATGAATAGAGACTTATGAAGAAAACATTAAGATAACGGCTTTTAAAAATATGTATTGTAATTGAAATCTATTGACACAATTAGATAAAGTGCTTGGAAAAAAATAGCTAACAGATGTTTTCTTTCCACTAGTCTGAAAAAACACTTTATCAAACACCAAAAAGCCCAAAACTGAAACTTAACAGGTGCATGTAAAACAGTGTTTTTGCCCGCAGAGACAGAGCTGCTTTTATGAATGTTTCAGTCATAAACATACAGCATGATTTTCTAACATGAGAAAGAAATGCATTTTCATTACCAACAGTTATAGATGGCGGTTGGTTGTTCACAGGATAAACGGTGATGTTAAGGTCATAGACAGGCAGGGCTTTCTGTACTTCAGGAGTGTTGAATACAGTGGCTTTGTCACTGCAGCAGGAAGAAACTGGCCCTGATTCTCCATCAGAGATCACAAACGTGACGACGTCATGACGAGGCTGCAGTCCAGTCTCTTGTCCTTAAGTGTATAATTTACATCAATTTGTTATTGCAGAGATTTATAATCAAAATGAAGCAATATCATGCAAATGCATATATACAGTGGGTACAGAAAGTATTCAGACCCCCTTCAATTTTTCACTCTCTGTTATATTGCAGCCATTTGCTAAAATCATTTAATTTCATTAAGTTCATTTTTTCCTCATTAATGTACACACAGCACCCCATATTGACAGAAAAACACAGAATTGTTGACATTTTTTGCAGATTTATTAAAAAATAAAAACTGAAATATCCCAAGCCAAGTTTTCATCCAGTTTACGCTTTTTTGGTATCGATGAAGAGATTTTGCAGAAAACGTTTTTTGTTAAATTTGCTGTCTCCAGCCTGTTTCCATCTAACTGGCCTTTTGCTGATAAAATTGTGCGTGATGACTTCATCCTTAAAAAAACTAATTGTCACCTAAGTTTAAGTGTATCACAGAAAAATGCCCTTAAGCTGTTTCCAAACATAATTTCACTTATTGTGCAAATCATATGCAAATAGTCTGTTCTTAATCCATTTTGAAAAAAAAAATCTTAGCCCATTATTAAATTATGGAGGCCTACATAAAAATAATTATCTATTTAATTTTGTGTGGTTTGAATTGACATGTCACTTTTGGCAGTGCAACAGATTTGATCAAAATACTTGTCCAATCCCCGTTACAATCAACATTAATATCAACCTACAGTAATTCATATTTTAACATAAACTTTTGGGGTAGAACTTCTGTTTCACCAACAATGAAAAATGGAGCAAGTGTTGTAAAACCAATATTTTTGCAATTTCGGTATGTTTGATAGTGCAAAAGTTACAAATTTCAGCTTTGAGGAGAAACAACTTTTTTAAATGAAATTCAGTATATGGTCCAATGACTTTCATTAAATAGGCATAAACAATAGTAACATACTTCTAAATATCTTCTTTTGTGATTTGAAAATGAAAATAACACCAATAATTTAAAATGGGCACGAAAATGAACAAAATACCTAAAATGATTCAGACTTCTAGTTCTACAGCTGAATCCAATGCAGGTTCCAAAAAAAACCATGAAAAATCTCCTTTAGCTTTTATCTAAGTCTACGTTTCCCCAATATTTCCTGTATGCTGGTAACCTTGATGTTTCTTGCCCTGAAAACCAGAGCTTGTGCTGACATGAGAATATTCAGTAGCATTCTTTGCAGTAGTTCAAACCCTCCTCCATAAATCAATACACATATCCAGCCTTCTGCAATGTCTCAGGCAGCCTTTCCAGGAAACTCCAGACGCCTCCATATTGTCTTCCTGGAGGTCTTCTAAACCCATTGTTTTGGCCCTAAGGTCTTAGTCCAATAGGGTAGATTAGAAAAATGGTTTTGCATGTGTGGAGTGTTTTGAAATGGCAAGCATGTTGGAAAATGCTGAATTTTTTATGTGGATTTTAAGGCATGGTATAGTACAGTGCTGGATGCGAACTGACATCTCTCTCTCTTTTTCTCGGTTTATTTCTCCCTCTCGCCCTCTTTCCTGATTTAGTTAATAATTTAGTTAAGTATAGGAGTGACCCCATTCCTGCTGTGGTTCTGACCGAGTTACTGGGACAGTATGTGTGCTATTGTCACGAATGCGGTGTGAGCGTTCAGATCCAAATCCAGGTCTTTATTCATATCAACAGGCAGGGTCAAGTAAACAGGCAAATAGGAACAGCAGAGGCAATACAGAATCGTGGTCGGGGTACACAAGCACATATAGGGGCAACAAGCAAACAATCACAGAGTCCAGGAATAAACAGTCACAGGTCGAAAAC
>JAUCNO010001819.1:22752445-22767992 GCA_032353835.1 Enteromius viviparus
TCTATCTATCTATCTATCTATCTATCTATCTATCTATCTATCTATCTATCTATCTATCTATCTATCTATCCATCCATGGACTAAAGGACAGAACATATTTTGTTGGCAAAAACCAACTTCTTTACTCACAGAACAAAAAACACCCCAGTATCTGTTTCCCTTAAATGCACACTTTGACATGCAAGTTTCATCCTCTAAACACACTCTTGCTCTCTTTCAAACAGCTTTCTTTCAGGCACACATTTCAACGCCGCATCAAATCCTCAGACGTGCTCACAGACACAAAGAGCAGCTGGAGGATTTGCAGACCGCAGCTGTAAGCAGACCCCAGAGTCTTATTTTGAGGAAACGATGGTGGCGGCAATGGCAGCGATAACACTTATTATCCAAACAGAGAAGAAGCGGAGACATCTTACGCATCTGTGTAATTGTAGTTTTCTCTCCCACGACTCAACTGAGTGCAATAGCCAGTGTCTTGAAAAATTCATTGTGAGATTTGATTCCACCATCAAATAAGCCAGGTACTGCACTGCTTGGCCGGTTTTGATGTTCCAACAACAACAAAAAATCTGGAAAATGTATTATTTTTAAATATAATATTTTGAGCATAAAATCTTCTTGGCTCATGCTCAAGCTTTCTGAGACTATAAACACAGCTGCAAACGCATGCATTCATTTCATGGGGTGTCTTGTTTCTAACCACAACAGGTGGCAGAGTTTGACTTTCTATATAAGTAACACAACACGCTCACAGCTGGGAGGAAAAGCCTTTGAGCTGCTCCATGCTGCCGCACAAGTCACTCAGTCAGTGGGTCAGTGGGTCTCCGCCAGCCATAGCCATATTCAAGCCTGATCAACAACTACAGACCCTCAACTCATGCAGAAAGTAAAAGCAGCAGGACTGAAACCTGAAAGTCATACATGCTATAACTGCATTATTTAACCATCAGTAAAACAAGAAAGAAAAAAAAAAACAGTGTTTTGATATTGATCTCAAAACTACACATAGTCACTCATTAGAAAGGTTTATTGATTGATTAATTGCAATGCATTTAAAAAGTCAAATTAAAATGAAATAATAAAACTTGTTGTAGGTAAATCAGGGTTATTAGTAAGTTGAAAGCCACAAAAACACTTTTGTACTTTAAATAAAATCCAAAACAATTGGCCCCATTTGAGGTAGTTGCAAAAGCAACATTTCTCATTAGTTTAGTTTTCTTTGGTTGAACTTTCTTTTAGGCCTGTTGCAATAATCAATATATTGACTTATCACACAATATATGTACATGAGTTTTTTTGGTGATGCAATATATTATTTTCCATTATAATTACATACATTTTTTATTTTTTATTTTTTTTTGCATTGTACTTGTGTCTTTTGCAGCTTCTCATATATAACGTGGTGTAGTCATGAGGTGCTAGTTAAAAAAAATTTAAATCCTTGAATATGGCCTTGTTTAGGGATCTGTGCCTTTGTGCACACAGAGATACATAGAGATTGTGTTTTTCAGAAATAGTGTGCAATAGTGTGTACCCTTACTTTCACAGACAAATATCTGTTCTTTGTATATTTGTCTCTTTTCTATTCGTAAGAAAACGTGTATTCACTATTAATTCAAGTTTTTTAAGGTATTTAATCTTTTAAAATTTAATTTCCATGATCAAAATTTTTTTAAGAATTATATGTTTCCTTTCAATTGAAAGTGTGTAGGCCTACCTGCATTATTATGCTGTTATATTAATGATTTTACATTCAGTGGCATAAAAAGGTCTTAAAATAACAATAATATATAATAATAGTATATATAATATATCACACAAAAAAAAGTTGTTATCGTTATATATTTTATATAGGTAAAATATTCTATTCTTTATTTATTTATTTTCAATGTATCAAAAAATATGCAAACATAAACATTTTCTTCCATAGAACAAATAACACCACGGACACAAAAAACATGGCATTAACCTGGTACCATGCTCAAACAAGTACTGTACTTTTTTCCCAAAAGTTGACTGGTTCATGAGTGTTCAATTATTATTGTGTTGAATCATTATTTAATGTGGATCACTGCGACTCTCACCGTTCTCAGCAAGTGGTGCCAACACCTCAAAGATCATCTCCTTCTTCTCATGCTCCACCTGCTTACGGAAGAGTCGAACCAGCTCCTCTGCAATATTCGTAGAGGCGAACTGCTCCTTACTAGACTCTGTTTGAGGATCAGGAAAAGGAGATGTGCAAGCATTATTCAACATGTCCTGACGCATTATAATATATGAATATAAATCTGGATATGTAGTATGCAGCGTGACTGAGTCGAATCGGTAACTCACCAAGCTCTGCCAGGTTGCCAAAGGCAATGAGGCACATCTCAGTGAGCGCAATGTTTTGAGAATGAACTCCCAGCAGTCGGACCAGTGTCGGGATCACACCCATGCTGATCAGCTGAGCCTGCAACGAGTCTAAAGAGGAAAGACAAAACAGGACATTCTCTTATTCTGGTTCAGACAACATAGATAATACATTATTCATTTTTATTAATGGTTAAGTATTACGTATTCATAATTCTTCTGGCAATTGCAGTAAATTAGGTTTATCCAAACACAATGCTATTTTAATTAAAACTACTTGCATCAAATGCCACACACAATAATATGATTTTCACAATGAATAAAAATGTGGTAACTTGATATCTGCCACCACTGTTATCAAAAATAAGTTTGTATCGGTGTTGTTATTGATAACTAGAAGTGAAATTAAAACATACTTTCTGTAACCGAAACAAAGCTTAAATAAAACATTAAGAAATACAAATAAAACAAAACAAAAAAAACAAAAAGCAACACTTGTTGAAAATACACAAATTAGAAATGAACACATACTAGAAATGAATAGAAATCAACAGGAATTAATAGAAACAAATATTTTTAAGTATTCAAATAAGTAAAGCTATATATAAATAACTAAAACAAACTAATAAAAGCAAAAAAGTACATAAAATTGAAGTAAAAAAATTATTACAAATACAAAAAAATTTAAATTAACTGAAAGTGTTGTAAAATGCTAAATTTTAATTTTTGTATAAATTTACTGATATGCACTCATATGTACATTTATATTTTCCAAAATATATTACTTTTACTGTTTTATTTTTAATTATTACTCATCAAACATGATCAATCATGCATGATTTAATTTTCTGTTTATATCCTACAATGTTTGAAAACAGGCTGCAGGATGAAAGAGCTAATTTACCAGCTCAACGAATTACAGACTGTACATAAAACACAGCCACATTATATACTGCTTTGAGTTTTCATTTCTGTAAAGTGCTTTGCTAAGACTAGCACAGAAAATATAGTCTTGACCTGAAAATGTGAAAGATAAATCAAAGCCACAGTGGAACAAAGGACTGCTTAGCCATCACATTTCATGTACATACACAGGTCCTTCACAACCGAAAATACTTGCTTCAACCACACTTAATTCCTGTAGAAATATCCAAATGTCTTAAGAACAGAAATCTAGATGAGAAATTATCTTGCCTCACATTTGAATATATTTTATACAGAATATCTTGTTGGCAGACATTTCAGTGGTCAAAACATACATTACCAGGACCGATATATTGTCCGATATTTAGCCTTATTAAATGATTAGCATGAGTCTCTAAGTTTTTCTGTTCAGCTGATATTTTGACTTATTTGTAGTGGTTGACTAATATACTAACAATATATTAATAATTCATCAACCGATAATTAACCGATATTTTAAATTACTGGCATCAGCTTGAAAAAGCATTAAAAATGGCAGCATCTGAACGCAACTGTGAGTAATCTTTCCAGACTTCATAAGACTGTGTGCTGCACTATACAATTTACCAATTGGTCACGTCACTTATAAAATGCATATAAATGCATATAAAATCTTAAAATACAATTCCCTGTGTGCACAAATTTACCAGATTACTCAGTAAAAAAAAAAAATATATATATATATCAGTTGACATCTAGTTATTTTAACATTGGCTTTATATCTCTCACCAACCACCCTGATCTCCAAAATATCGGTATAGCTATGGTTGACAACTACTTTAAAATCAGCTTTATATAAGCCCATGTTAACCCTGCTTTCTAAGATACTGTATCTGCAAAAAAAAAAAAAATCATTATTGGTAGACAACTGCTGATTTAATTTCACTCATTGGTCACCCAACTCTACAAGATATCGGTATCAGCTATAAAAATAAATAAACATATTGCTAAACACATAACTACAGTACTTATTTTAATATTGTATTTATATCATCCATTGGTCTCCATGCTATCTATAATATCGATATCGGCCAACAAAATAATAATAAAATCAACATCAGTTGACAATTACTTATTTTAATGTTGGCTTTATATCACCCACCGACCAACCTGCTCTATGAGATATCGCTATAAATTAAAACCGATACTAGTCAACCACTACTTATTTTAATCTTAAAGCTCAATAAATGTGTATTTTTTTGCAATGCTGCACAAGTAAGCCCTTAAATACCCAGTGAAAAGATTTTTTAGTTTGTCTGGAAACATCTCCATGAGACACTAAAATGTGGGCGGAACCAGCACACATCTGGTGCCATCAATTTGTCAGGAAGCAGATGTAGATCAGTAAATTCAACGAAGCAAAAGAGGAGAAGGCAGCACATAGATGTGTTAAAGAAGACGGCCCAGGCATAGGGAAAACATCCACAGTTTAAAAAAAAAAAAAGGAGAAAATGTTATTTAGTATGATGGACCATGGAAGCAAAGAATTGTAGCACATAACCTTTAAAACATTTATGCAACAGAAGTCCCTTCATCACATTTAATAAACAGTTGACAGTCCAAAATGCTTCTTCCGTACTACCTAATTGCTTGTTATTTGCTTTATCGACCACAGAAGCTTTGCTGGTCTGAGCAAGAGGTACATTTGAGCAGCAGCTATTGGCTAAATGTATCAAATGAGAAAACACAACATAACAAGCCTTGGCAGAATTGGACACTAGCCAGAAATCATTGAGGAACTCCTGCCAGTAATCGAAGCCCAAATCACATCAAGGAAAAGTCAGTCAGGGACCTGCAGATCTCACTGATGGAGAATGAGTCACGTTTCCTAAAAGAACTGTGAAGTATTTGCATCTCATCTAAAGCCTGTATGAGATTTAAATGCTTTAAGTACTTTACGTTTTCAGCTATAACAACGACAGTTCATAAACAGCAAAAATCAGCCGTCGCAAAACTAGATTATACCAAATAACTGAATAATTAGTGACTTTACTGTTTACAATATAAACAACACAAGCACATTTAAAGGGGAATTCCATCCCTGGATGCTAAGTGGTCAATAAAGCCTCGTAGGCATGCTAAAATAGATGATATACTAACAAATATGACGCAAAAACAAGTACATAAATATGCCACATTCATTAAGTGTTCATGAAAGCAATAAAGCTTTAGGATGCATTTACACGAGTTAAAAAAAAGAATCTAAAGTTCAGCTAATTGCTATTCATTTAAATTTGATTGCAAATAACATTCAGTTTACATTTACATGTATGTTTTTTAAAAATGGTATTATTTCTGTAATAATTATTTTTTTTTTAACTATGACAAAGTGTGCTGCTTCTTCCCAAGAGAATGAACCAGCAATGAGAGACATTACAGTAAGTATTTTGGTTGCTGAGATATAATAAGCAAAAAAAAAGAGAGAAAAGATCTGACCAAACAAGTAGAGTGAAAGATGTACATAAAGTCCCAAGGGATAAGCTTATGTGATTAGATGAGTCACTTATCTTTGTGTCTTAGTAAACATGATGACAGGCTTTAAGTTAAGACACATACACTTTGCTAGGAAAAGCAATTTGTTACATGACACAACATCTGAGAGAAAGAGTGACGAGGGAAAGAAAAGACTGGTTCCAAACAGCGTGAGGATGATATTCAGCAGCCCGCTGGCTGTTCTCTTCTATTAAAATCATATCTCACCATTTACTTTCATCAGGAAACCGAAAACAAAAACGCCTGACCTAAATTTGTTGATTTGCACTAGCCTCTGGAAGCGAGGTGTAATAGATCGAAAAAAGCTATTACCATTTCAAGCCTTGCTGGCAAACCGGGATAAGGGAAGCAGGGCTTGGCCTGTCCATCAATTATTCAGGGACATCGAGTCACAAAGATGTAAATACACTGCCTGCATTCCCTGAAATATTAAACAATGCACTGCACTGCTGAATAGCACAAGGCCAGAGCCTTATGTAACCTCCTGGGCATCCATGATACGGACACCAAAAACTGTCCCAAATATGTATCCCAAGTGAACTATTCTTTTAAATGTGAAGAGTGTCTTTTTTTTTTGATGGTAAAATCCTAGTTTAATATGAACAGCCACTCAAAATATTGCTGTGTTTGTTTAAGCAGTCCAAACAAGAGATAATGGATGGAAAGCTTTATGTTATCACTTCCATAAATCTCAATGGCAGTTGCTCAGCTGGAGCATTAAATCAAGGCATTGATTCACTGAGCAAAAAAGAGCGCAGTGCCACGTTTTTGCATGCATATGCATTTTTTGTTAAATACACAACAACTTTTAAATATTTAAAAAATGTTTTTAAATTAAAAAGAAAATTAATTATTTTAAATAAGTATTTTAAATACATTTTAAAAATCCACCTATATACTTTTAAAGTTATTATTTAATTTAATTTATAAATGAAACATTAATATATATATATATGCTAGTTAAAAAATTAACTATTTTTATTATGGATGGTCATAAAAAAAGCCAAGACAGCTAAATTTATAACTTACTAAACATTAACACCACCACCAGCTGCAAAGGACATGGAAGCTACGTATTTAGCAAAGATTGGAGCCACTTACAGTAGCAAACGTATCATTAGACATTAGATTCAGAATACATTGGAGAAGTTAAACAACACATAGGCTTTCTTAAAGTGGTCCCCTACAGATATTACCATTAATGTTCAAATACTGCAGTCAGACTCAAATCAAAACAGGTCTGTTTTATAGAGAACAAGATAAAAAGTTGCCTTTTCTATTTAGTATTGATTAACAATAATTTAGAGAACATCTCAGACTATACCAATAAGGGACCATTCAAAAACATTGCCTGGTTTGGGGGATCGGTCATTACCATTATCATTGCTATAGTTCATCAGCATGCCACAAAAGACAGTCAAGAGCTTCCCGGTGGCCGGGTCAGTGCTTTCGGACAGAGACCTAATGTGTTCGGCAACTATCTGAGCACCGCCCGCTGCGTCAACTGCACTTCTGCCCTCATCTGCAAAACAAAGAGGTCACATAAAAAAGAAATAAACAATAAAAAAGGCAACCAATGACACAAAGAAACATCAAGCTGGAACTGAACGACAGAAAATAGGGTGTTAAAGGAATAGTTTAAGTCGATTCACATGATTCAGACTTTTCCGTTTTGCTCAAACTATTCCTTTAATGAAGGGACAGGCTGGGATATTCACGAATGTATGGAAAGTAATATGACAACTGATAACGTTACATGGAGAACACAAGAAAATAAGCATTTTGAGATAAAAGAAGAGCAAATGAGATCAAAAACCGTCTGCTGAAAATGCACATTATTCCAGCACTGGATTTGTTTACAGCTGTCAGGTTGAAATGAGCTGCAGACGTAACTAAAGTAGACCAAATCCAGACTGCAGCAGATTCACTAACAAGGGAACGTTTTGAAAGATCCACAGAGACACAGAGGTCCAGCATTATTCACACAGAGCATAGTCAAGAGCATTACTGGAGCTTTGACCGTAGGGTTAAAACACCACAATTATGAGTGCTTAAAAATATAATGATTTAACGGTTTTAAAAGCAACATGAAACGACATATGCAACCTTTTTTTGCAATTTATTTTCGAAGCATCAAGTATTCCAAGAAAAAAAAAAAGCTATTCAGTGAAAAAACAAACAAATGTAGGACGGAACTCAATTAACATTATGTATTGGGAAAAGTTGTAAAGGTTTGAATGCTGTAGCGTGGTGGATTAATTTATTTACACCATGCCAGCATCAAGCTGTTTTTATGGAGATGTCAGAATAAATGCTTTAGAATGGTGCTTCCTCACCTTTTAATACATGTATGCAAGTAAGTCTTGTATGACTTAAAAGACAAGTTGTAAAAACAACTTGGTCATACATAGATTTAAAATGTGTATGTTATATATTTTTCTAACACTAGGATGTGTGTGTCTGCTGGCCAAGGTTGGACAAAATCAATAATCACAAAAATTATTTGAAAGCATCAAAATCCTCAAAAAAATATGTTGGTGAAGGTTATAAAAAACAAAGTAAATAACCCCACAAGAAGCCAATATTTACACCATTTACTCTGGAAATGTAAAGATGAAAGCCTTTTTTCGGTCGGCTGGTTTATGGATATTTTTAATAAAATAATAATAATTTGATTATTCGAAAGAGATGCTGGAAACATATAAATAAATACATTTTAAAAATAATGTAAAAAAATAAATAAATAAAATGGAATTTTTTTTTATAAAATTAAATAATAAAATAATAAAATATTATTCTATAATTATAAAAACTCAAAGGTAAATAAAAATGCAGCTTTTTGCAACTAAATGAAACAAAATAGTTTTAAGCTGATGTACTAAAATAAAACTAAATTGATGCTAAATAGAAATATTACTAAATGAATAAAAAGTAGAAGCACATAAAATTCCTAAAATCTCACCTAAAAAAGTACAATAAAAATGTAAAACATAAGCTCATTTGCAACAAGTAAATAATTAAACAGAACATGAACAGTACTAATTAATTAATAAATATGACTGCTGATTGCTTGTGCAAAACTCAAAGCCACAATACTACAATGTTGATGTTTTGCACTGTCCTGCATTACAACATGCTCTGACTACCTAAACAAAAGTGATTCATGAATCTGATGTTCAGTCTCTTACACGGCACTTTTAGACATACTGTCACAGAAACAATGCTCTGTCTTAACCTCCACCGGCGGTTTATATGTAAGCTACATTTTCCAGTAAGCTCTGTGACCAGATGACGGTGTTTGTGTGTCAGACATGAGTCAGCGTAGCTGGTACGAACATTGTTTCAGGTTTGTTTACACTGATGCTTGCCCACACAGAGTCTACGACAACTGCCTTCTACCACACGGATCAGGAAGACGGAGGACGAGAAGAGAGAACGTGATTTAGATGCAGCAAAACAAGTAAAAGATCTGAGTACTGAAAACAATGACATTGAACGATTCCCAAATTGGCTCCTTTGATTGGTTCTGGACGCAGTGCAGGGAAAAAGACAGCTACTGCTTGGGGTGTGCAAAGCGACGAAACCCTTGAGTGAAATGCATGACGATGACATGTGTCATCTCTGTCAAAGGGGATCAAGTTCAGCTGCCCCGTCAATCAGCTTCACCATTAAACACATCTGTGTCCATTAGCCAAGGGCTCCTAATGCAACGCCATTTGTGTCTCTCTGTTAGTAGCTACATAAATCCAAGTGTTTGGAAATGTAGCAAATTACCATCACTTGTTACTGCATTTAAATACTAATTAAAGAGCAAAATTATTTTTTATAATTACAGTTGAGTCTACATTTTTAAGCCCGACATTTACACACGTTGAAAAATAAATGACCTCACATTGTGTAAATCACGTTTACATAACTTTTGTATCCATAGCAATCATCTTGATAGGAAATGAGGATGAATATGAAAAAAAAACAAGCTTACACAAATTTCAGACTCATCAGTAGGACATAAAATGATCCGTTTAATGCTTAGCTCACACTGTAGGTCTTAATGTTCAGAGCGGATTTTTTGCTGAAATCATTTTTTTTTTGCGCTGTTGTTTACATTGTCATTTAAATGCGACGGCCATCAGTCTCGTGTGAACCTGTGTGCAGAAATAAAAATGGATGCTGCTTGTGTTAGAGTGTGTTTAGCGATCGGAGCCTGAATAACAAAGTGATTTCTCCAGCACAGTCTTTTGGATTTCAATGATGTAAAAATCACATGACATGCGACGTTGGCCGTTCAGACTGAAGTCGGATTCAAAACATCAGATATGTATCAGATTAGGGACCAAGTGGCCTGGGACAGATTTTTGCTGTTCAGACTGTCATAAGAAAATATGGATCAGATTTGGGCCACTTTAGGCTGCACTGTTAACTAAGCCTATGTCACAACTGATAAGTCAATTTTTTATTTTCTTTTTTTTACTTTTATGTCAAAATTATTACTTGATCATTTTTGCTCATAATTAGCTTTTCCTGTGTGTTGGAATTGGCCTTGCTTCTGAAAAGATAAACGCATACACAGAGAAATGAACTGTATGGAGTGCACTCTCAAGAGCTGAGGACAGCAGCATAATAAAACTGCAGTTTTCTTTCTCATCTTAAATTATTGTTTTACTAAACATAAAGTTTAGGCGGTGCATTATAACACGCTCGTCTCTTTTTAAAAGCCAACAGGCTATAGTTACCTCACAGCAATAAAGCGTGATTTGCTGCCTGTTAATTATTTAGATGCAGGTGGTGTTAGGGGAGACACAATCTCGCTCTAGAGAGCATTTGATTGAAAAACAATCTATGCAGTGCAGTATGAGTCAGCAATATCTTTCAACTGTACATTTGAAATGGTATATATATCTATTAAAAATGAACTCAATGTTAGTCCATAGCAGTACATTAATATTAACACAAATCGACTAAAAGAAAATCACACTTTGAGAAACTAATTTTTACGATTATATATATTTTAAAGGTTTGAATAGACGCAGATGGCAGTCACTGGATTGATTCAATTAATCTGCAGAAAAATGTCCTCGTCTTTACATCAGTCAAAATCACCTGATCCAGAGAGCTCAGATGCACTCTTGGGATCGTCACTCTTCCAGATTTTCACCCAGACAAAGCTCTTTTCATTCCCCTAAAACTCGACATCTATAACACGCAGTCGATTCGGCTCACACCGCTGTACTGGTAAACGGGCAAATAAAGCAAAACACATTACAGCCATAAAACATTTGTACACTCTCTCTTCAAGGAAGGGAGGTAAAAACGTGATACAACTGCAGTTGTCAGCCACTGCTAGGTCATCAATACGGTTCATGTACAAAATAATTACCAATGGACTCGTTAATTATTGATTCAAAAGTGTGCATGAATTCAATAAATCAATAGTCTGGAGTCAAATTATTCCTCCTCCACTGTATTCACTTTGGGACGCAGTGAGCTGATAGACAATAGAAAAACTATAGAATAGAGATATTTAGGGCTGGGTATCGATTCAGACTTGCCAATCTGATTCTTGATTTCTTTCGCAAGCTCTCGATTCGATTCTCAATTTGATTACATTGAGTGAATGTAGTTTTAATACTAACATTATTGTTATTTCAAAAAAAAAAATCAACAGTAAACAGTTTACAAATGGTGAATTAATACAAATATAAATAATAAAACGCCCTGTGTTTTAAACTTATACTCTTCTTTTTAAACAATTAAATATTTTTCTTAATCGTTCTGATAATCAAATCTAATTAATCCAAATCAAATGAAAATTAAACCCTTTTCTTTTTTTGGCAAACAAAAAGGTTTAGCGGCATTGTTGTTACATCGAGTCTTAAGATTGCTAAAGAGTAATATATGTTTGACAGAGTTTCTTCACATTAAACCAAACTTTTATTTTGACGGGTTGCTGTGAAGTCCTGTAAATGTGATATTATGGTAGTTTTCTCTAATTAAACAGTAAACTGTTCATGAAATGACTCTCAGAGCAGCTTTGTGTGTTCACAACATCATTTGGTAACATAAAAATGTTGCTTGCTCATTTTCTGTAGCTGCTTTTTGAATAACCGAGGAAATGCAAGCCGTATGATTAGTAACATACAATGTTAAATACAAATTCAGTTATATTAAAAACATTAGGCAGTCTTACGCAGGTAAGTAAATAAATAATTTAAGAAATTAGCAGGATAGATGTATCTGGGATATAACAGGCTGATGATATGATGACTAAGCATATCGCACAACGCTATTGGGACATCAACCAATCAGAATCAAGAATTCAGCAACGGTATAAGCTCTCATACAATTACCTTTGGAAAGCATGTGTGAAATTAAAAAGTGCAGTAAAAGTTTGGCTGGGCATCTTCTCGCTCAACTATCAGCTGCTCTGTCTGCCTCGTGTCACTCATTCAGACAACTGCAGCAGCAGCTTCCCTTCAGATCATCCCAGACACTCGGAGATATCTCACAGTCGATGCGGCGGGGCCGAGAGGGGTTCAGGGAGCGATAATGGGCACTTACGGCTGTCGTAGCAGATGTTGCCGAGGGCTCGTCCCGTCTGGAGCAGTATTTCCTGGTCCTTACTGTTCAGCAGTTGAACCAGAGGAGGAATGAGTCCTGCTTCCACGCACAGGCTCCTCATGAACTCTGCAGAGAAACACAAGCACTCCAGCTCAATAAAACATTAGCAGATAAACCGATCTGAGATCAGTAGATGTCTGTGTGGTGGATTTAACCAGTGCATGTCCAAATCATGACTCGCAAAACATGCTTGAATGTACAGGACTGCAACTGGAAATACCAAAACTGTGAGCCATAAAGGAATCCTCTAACAATCAATTAAAATTCTACTAGGTGAATGTTAGTCTAGTCATTGTTCTGAAGTAATTATTAATTCATCCAATTAGTCATTTATTCTTTTAAGATTGCTGACTATGTTTATGTATAAACAGTATTGTTTTTGATTATAATACCTCAGTTCTCTTTAAGGTTATATAAATACCATGGTATATGAATGTAATAATCATTTAGTACACTGTATCATGTTATTTATTACTATTTGTATACAATTTTCATATCGTAATGTTTCTAATTAGCTTCTTTTTGTTTAGTTTTATATTTTCTTTTTAATTTGGTTTAAGTTTTGTTTTTATATTTTAATTTTTTTTTTCATTTTTATTCATTTTAATTTGAGCAATTTTCAGTACTTCAGCTGCTACCGTTGCATGATTTAAGATTTTAAATAGATTTTTTTTTATCTAATATCTGTATTTTATTTTATTTCAGATTTATTTGAATTAGCACGGATAAACATTTTAATTTTAAACATTAGCAACACTGACAGCATCAGTCGCACTTTCAAAAAATTTAACTAAGCAAAAAATATGTATGTGTAAATATGTAAATAATTAGCGCACAAGTGTATGACATATTATGTAGATTTTATTTTAGCTTGTATCAAATACATTTTAACACATTTAGTATTAATTTCATTTAGTGCTGCTAAATGATTAATCATATCCAAAATAAAAGTTTACATAACAGATTTGTATATAACTGAGTATATTTATGTATATATATATATATATATATATACATGCACATGAATGTCCATATTTAATTTTTAATAATATTAAATAAAATAAATATTATATATATATACATGTATTTACATGTAAATACTTTTACAACATATAATGCATTGTGTGTTTAAATAAACAGTGGGTACGGAAAGTATTCAGACCCCATTTTTCACTTACTGTTATATTGTTATAAAATCATTCAAGTTAATTTTTTCCCTCATTAATGTACACACAGCACCCCATATTGACAGAAAAACTGTTGACATTTTTGCAGATTTAAAGTTGTAGAAAGTCAACCATCACTGCAGCCCTCCACTATTCGGGGCTTTATGGCAGAGTGGCCTGAATTAAACCCAACTGAGCATCTCTAGGAAAGACCTAAAAATGGCTGTCCACCAACATTTACCATTCAACCTGACAGAACTAGATAGGATCTGCAAGGAGGAATGGCAGAGGACCCCCAAATCCAAGTGTGATAAACTTGTAGCATCTTTCCCAAAAAGACTGACTGTATTCGATCAAAAGGGTGCTTCTACTAAATACTGAGAAAAGGGTCTGAATATTTATGACCATGTGATATTTAAGTTTTTCTTTTTTAATAAATCTGCAAAAATGTCAACAATTCAGTGTTTTTCTGTCAATATGGGGTGCTGTGTGTATATTAATGAGGAAGAAAATAGACTTAAATGATTTTAGCAAATGACCGCAATATAACAATGAGTTAAAAATGTAAGAGGGTCTGAATAGTTTCCATACCCACTTAATATATTAGTGCTGCACGTTTAATCATATCGCAATCGCTATGTCAGGCTATGCGATTACATTACAGCAAATGTTGCGATTATAATAAATAACCAAATGCATTTGTGGATGTTACAAGACATTCATTCTTGCGTTCACACCAGATGCAAATGAATCGTTAAGCGCGAGTGATTTACATGTTAAGTCAATGTAAAGAGGCAATTAGACATCCTTCAGCACGATTCACGTGAATTAAGCGCCGCATTAAACAAACCGGTTTTACTGAGTCTTCAAACTGCTTCACACGAGTCGTTTACGAATCATTTAGAAATGGGGTAAAATAAATCTATTTTTATAAATCTATTATCTATTTTTTAGAGAAAACTAAAGTGTTTTTTGACCTTGCATAAATGTAAACCTGTTTTAAGACACTCGTAAAACAATATTAGCCACCTTTAAAATGGCATTATAGGGGCACTTTAATGTAATTTAATTCAGTAATGTAAAGATGTAACTGTTTTTTGTTGCTAGATTGCACTGTACACTGCATCTCAGTTGAAAAATACAGATTTCAGCATTATTATCTGTGCGTGCATTTTCCTTGATAACAAGCAAGTCAAACCACTTATATATCGTATCACAATCGCAAATCGCAATTTTGAACTCAATAATCGCAAAGTGACATGTTTCTCCAAATCGTGCAGCCCTAGTATATATAATAAATAAACACAGTACAAACACATATATTATGTATAGAAAAACTTATTTTGAATTTGAATTATATTTAAAATGAATAAAATTAAGTTTTTAAATTTTACAACTTTTTTTTTTTAGTTTTAGTGGTAACACTACATAATAAGGTTCACTAGTTAACATTGGTTAAACTGTTAATTAATAAACTGTAAAAGTGCTGGAGAAGTTGCAGATGAAACGCAGATGTTCCCAGAGGAACGCTGACAGCCGTATGCCAGCAGGAGCTGCCAGAGATCTGGCACACCAGCAGGCCACTGTCATTAGCTACCTAGCAAACTGCTAAAAGGCCATTCATTATCCTAACCTTTTTATCTCAGGCACTCTCCATACACTTCCAAACCCCGGCTCTATCTGTCTGAAGTGTGCTTAAAAGAAACACTTGTGTAATTAGACTAAAAGCTTTAGGTGAAGAAGCTCACTGACTCTGCAGGACTGCAGGTTGATCTGCTAGATCTGTAATTACAAACCCAGATTTGGGCAAGATTTAATAATTGCTGTTTTTCCTCCAGGCCTATTTTCTTTTATTATACCACACTAGAACAGGTAAATATTAGGGGTGTAACGGTTCACAAAAATCACGGTTCGGTTCGATACGATACAGTAGTGTCACGGTTCGGTATGTTTTC
>JAUCNO010001819.1:22801556-22814336 GCA_032353835.1 Enteromius viviparus
CAAGGGGCAGCATGTATATTGAAAATAGTAGAGGACCTAGGACAGATCCTTGTGGCACTCCGTACTTTACTGGTGATGACTGCGATACTCCCCAAAATAAACAAACATATACATATACACACATAATATAATGTATATTAGCATTGGGACAGTGTGCTATTGCAATTGGAAATTACTATTTATGATGCTTATTAAAGACTAGAAAATATAAAATACTTGATTATACCCTTAAAAGACTGTATGCCACCAATGGCGTGTTGCTGGTTAGCCTCCCGCGCGGTTTGGAGAGTGATTTGCATGGAGGGTGGGATCTTATGCTTTTAGGAGCTAGCCTGCTATCGCTAGCTTCTCTGAAATCGCCTGCCCTGTCTGTCTTTTAGCAATAACGATGGATTATTACGTAATGGAAAGCTTTCATGAACTGCAATAAAATTTCCCTGCATATGAATGCGTCCTCCATACTGTCCTTCCTGATTGCATTTAAGCAGCTGCTGTTAAATGCAGACCATCTCTGAGCCTGAGTAACCCACAGCTCCCCTTGGTCCGGGGCAGTGAGTAAATGCCCATCTGTCAGGGCCGCAGGGGAACGGAGACATACCATTCCTCATGCTCAGGTCTTGTCAGGGCGGTGGCGGTGAAGTACAGCCCTGCACGTCCGCCTGATATATGGCCACGGACACTGAACGGATGACCTGCATCCTCCTCATTTGTACACCGTGACTGTGGGGACAGGTGCGACTTAGTGGAATAGAGTACTGGGTGCTTGTCCTAAAACCGTCCCAACATCTCGGAGGTGAGGAAAACAATCAATATCGTGCAGTTCGGTAATGGTACTTTATCACAATGTTGCATTGATCTACTGGAGCCAGCTATTGATTTTCAGTTGTTTTGATTTTACATCGCAAGGTTTTTTTGGGTATCACAAAACACACAGCTTTTGATGATTCAATGGCTGAGAATAAGTCAAACTCTATTTGCGATCATAATAATAATGCGCGGTGCTGGATGCTGTACTCGCACATTTGTGTCTAATTCACGAGTGTCATTGTTTAATGGTATTTAAGGCCCTGTAACTTACAGATTCCAGAGATTTTATGGATGCATTTTTCAGTTGATTTGATTGAAAACATGAGGAAATCTGGTGCAGGTTGGATTTGATCGGGTACTATATGTACTGCAGTGTTATTGGTTGTTGAAGACATTAATGAAACAAAATATTAATTAACAACCGTGCAATGACCAAGGAAAGACTGACAGGATATGAGCAGATGTTTACATCATTTTTATAAAAAATACTTAATTTATTCTAGATGTAAAACAATTATTTGTGTGTGATATCGCTTGTGAAAATTTCACCTATACTTTCAGGTGATATAATATTAATAACCACTGAAATGTACTTTTATTGAGAGTAAACATTCCTGGGCGTTTCTTAACTAATTTAAATATACGTGTGTGTGTGTATAATAGAAATTAAACAAATTGTACTTTTGTACACTTTCATGACTGTTTCTTAACTCTTAGGTACACAAAAATGTTATTCAGTATTAAGTTTTAACTAGGGTTGGGTGCCGAAAACCGGTACCATTATGGCACCGGTACGTAAGTAACCGGTATGTACCAAACCAAATCAAAACGCGGATTTCGGTGCTGTGCCTGAACGAAAAACCCAACAATCTATGGCGCCAAATCATCGCCATTTAATAAGCGAGCGCACCACTGATACTGGCGCGCGCAGCAAATAATTTCCGCGAGAGGAAAACCGATCAAAAGTTACATGCAAAGAAACGGGAGCCCGCGAGCTCATTTCAAACTCCGCTCGCGCATATATAATCTGCGCGCGATTATTCTTCTCATCTCTCACCCTCATACATCATGGTAAGCATCAGCAGCATGACATGCATGTGTCGTAGTGACCCCTTCTTTAAAAACTGCCAAAATGTAAAAGCTTGAAAAAGTCAAATTTGAACCTGCGCTGTCGGTGAGCTGTCAGTGTCCCCTTTAAACTGCGACGTACTTTTGTGATGATGTGTAGCTTTAGAACGCAGTCACCTCACTTCAAGCAGCATGTGAACAAATGTGCAATGAAAAATAAACAAATATGGGTGAATTAACCCTTTCAAACCCAAAATCTTTATATTCAAATCACACTTAAATAGATTTTATTTCCGTAAGCTTTTTTAAGGGACTGTATCTTTTCAGAAGGAAGTGTGCCTGCACAAGAAAACACAATCACAACTGAAGCGGCCATTGTGTTGAATAGGATTTGTTCATATTCATGTTATGTGCCACAATAAACAGTGAGTAAACGGAAGAGAGCTGCGGTCTGAGCGAAACCTTTTGTGTTTCTGTTTGTGTTTATCCTCAGCTTGTAAAATAGACAATCGAAGATGCAGAGCAGAGTGAATTTGAGCTGTCAGTCATGGCCCAGCCTGACCACATTCATAAATGCTCATTTAACCTCTTTGTTTAGGCAATGACATGAAAAATAGATGTTAGGTTGTCGATGTTAACAAATGTTCTGCATTAATCTCTTTTACTGTGTCATGGTGAACAGTGTTTTTATCATTGTTATGTGTGTGTTATTGTGTAATTGTTCCCAGCAGACGGTTCAAGGTACAGCGACGCTGTGGAAAAAATGGAAAGCTTACAGTTTATTGTATTGATGGAATTTATTATAATGTTATGCATGCATATTATGTGTGTTAATTTGGAGTGTGTGTGTGGTCATAACGGCATTCGTTTCCCTTCTGAACCAAGGTGAGAGTGCCAGAAGACTGTTCGAGAGAAATGAGTTAATAGTAGTGTAAGCCCTTAGCTGTAAATCACGTCACAGCCTATCAGTGATGCTGTAAAATGTCTTACTGTAGATGATGTCATCAATTTTAAAGCTCTTCCTCTTTATCTAGGGGATATCTGATTTCAGGAATGGTGTTTAATGGCTTGTTGAAGGAAACAGCAGTTATGTCGGCTGTATTCTCTGCACTTTTGGACTCCATTTAGCCAAGATAGACCAAGGAAGAAAGCGAGAGAGAGATTGCTGTCCTCGCAGAGAGTTCAGGCCATGGCTTGGAGCCTGTGAGATCTGGCCGCTCGTCCGGAGTCGGAGCCAGCTCAGAGTGTGTGAAGGGCTACGGACAAACACTCAGTCAGTGTGTCTCTGATGATCTGGACAAAAGTTGCTCAAAATAAAGAGTTTTTCACTGCAGGTCGTAAAAAAAAACGTTTTGGGTTCCACAAAGAATGAACAAGTTCTTCTTTCCTCTTTTTTTTTTCTCTCGCTTTTTCTATTCTATAATTCTATGAATAAACATCAGAAGGAATATTTAAAGATAGTTTAATAGCTAAGTGTAACGAATGGTTCGTTTGTGGTGCGTGCAGCTGATGCCTCTCAGCACGGCAGAGAGGAGAGAACACAGAGATTCAATAAACAACACTACACACAATAAAACAAAAGCTGACGAGGCAGCAACGACAACACGAAATTCACATACGAATACACATCACATTACTCTAACACCGAAGAACTCAAAAACAAAGGGCTTCAAATACACAGAAACTGATGAACAAAAGTGAGGGCAGCTGGAGAAACACAGGTGAACGAAATCAACGAATCCGAACATAATCACAGGGAAAAACCAAATCAAGACAAGACTGGACTAAACCAAAAATACAAGGACGGGGGAGACCAGGGGCCTGTTCCATAAAACAAGTTTACTAAATAAGCCAGGCTTATGGCAGATAGTCTGACTTATTTTAATACAAATGAACTGCTAATAAGTCAGACTAACTGCCATAAGCCTGGCTTATTTGGTAAACCTGTTTTATGGAACAGGCCACAGGACAGACAGACATGAAACATGAAATTTGATGAGGTCATGTAAAAACATAAAGGTATTTAAACTTTCTTTTTTTCAGTCCAGCTTGATTTTTCATGTAGGTTGATGTAATTCAAGTTGGCTTATATCACTTGTTTAACCAAGGCCGCAGCTGAACTTTTTAAGTGCAATCAACTTAATCAAATTAGTTTACAGCAATGCGGTTCAGTTTCAGTTTGAATACCAACCATTTTACCTGTAAAATGTAGTTTTCTCAAGAAAAATTCACATGTGCCTGAAATATTTCTGAATGAATCTGTGTCAAATTGATTCAAATTGAGAGCTTTGAATCCGAACTGAATCGAACCATGAAACCCGTCCCAGCCCTTGCACATTATATGCATACACTGGCATCTATTTTATTACTTCACTGTGGACAAAGAAGTTACTTGACATAAACTTGAAGATGAATTCAGACTCAAAAATAATAATTCTTCCGCACAGATGTTCTTAAAATTCTTCTGAAGAGCTTATTTATAGAGTGTTTGATTACAGTATATTTTTCCTGGTCAAAACACATCAGCCAGTTTCCTAGCTCCTCTCCCTGTTTTAAGAAATCCTGCTGTGGTCATGGAACAATGTGAGGGAGTGAACATCACTCCATGCTGACTCAAGAGACACTGAGGGCAAAAACAGGCCCTAAGATCTGGGCCGGTCCTGCATGCTCCGGTGTTTCTGTGCAGGCCTTACTGCTTTTTTTTGTTGTTGTCTCTGTTGAAATGGAATCCACTGGCTGTTGCTGTGGCTTTACGAAAATAAATCATCTGCGGTGCTGGATTTAGCCAGTAATGAGGTATTGATCTGCGAGGAGCCTTAACTTTTCAGGGGAAGTAGATGGAGACACTGTGAGCCGAGACCTGTCTGGAGGACATGCAAACATATTTAGTGCTTTGCTGAATTAAACGTCTTGACATTTGCTTGAAAAAGAAAATAATCAGGTGAATAAAGACTGCAACTGTCTGCGCAGTTACGATCTGTGATGGGTGGGAATATGAAATCGTTTGGCGAGGTGACAAGAACTTGAGAGTAATTATATTCCAATCACAGATGTGAAACTCTCAATAATATCCTCTATGAAGGCACAGCATCCACATATGGGAGTCGTATAGAGTCTGTAATGTATCAGCGTAGGTGAGGGAAGATGTTTGAACATGGTCTCAAAATTAATCTAGATTTAAACAAATTATCTATGCCCACCCCTAATTATCTTTGTTAATATTTTGAATATTTACGTTTCATTTTTAATTTTATGTGCATTGTATTTTTGCTTTTTCAACTTCTTTACTTTCAGCTTTAATAAATGTTATTTAGCTTTAATTTATATAGGTTTTTTACTTCAGTTAACACAAACAATAAATTATATTGATGCTGTCAAACGAATAATCGTGATTAATCACATACAAAATAAAAGTCTTTGCATTGAGTGTTTTGTGTATATTTATTATGTATATATAAATACACATACATACAGTATATATTTACTTGTTTTATGTCTATATATTTTTCATATAATTTATATTATAAATAATTATATTTAATTTATAAAATTACGTATTTTTCTTAAACCTATTCATGCATATACGACGTGTACTTATTTTGAATGTGATTAATCGTGATATTTAATAGTTTATAGATGGTTAACAAAAACAAAAATCGTCTGACATTTCGCTTGATGTTGGTTTGATTGGATGAGAAATTTGATAGAATAAAAATTATTACTTTTCTTAAATTATTTAATGTCATAGCTGCTGTTTTAATAAAACAAAATGGGAATCTTTCAAAGTGAAGTCCATGTACCGCATATTACATGTATACATATGTTCAAAATCTACTGTATGTGCAAAAACCTATTATGATAGTATATCAGTGCACTTTTTGTTTGTTGAATCTGTGGTCTGATGAATGATCTGTGGCAAACCTGAGAGAGCATATAACTAACTTGGCAACAAACATGATTGTTAATAATGTAGCTGCTCTCTTCTTGTTATGGAGACCAGCCTTTTGCAGTGAATTAATACACATGAATGCATTTGCAGAAAATAGGAAGTAACAGCAACACCTACTATAGTGTTAACGCATGTATTTTTAGATGGAGGCATTGTATTAATGGTTGCTAGTATTCGTCACGTTTTAATTGCATGTATTGCATCATAGCATTCATTTACTTTAACTCCTTAAAAAAGGGGAAAAAGAAATGGATGTGTCCAATTATTTCTAGCGAGGTCATCTTTACTCTTGACATGTGTACTATTGGTCTTCATATTCAAGATCACTCTGCTTAAATGGGATCAGCATACATTTTCCTCTCTGTCCCGATGGAAACGCTTCACAAAGTCCATCACTTGTGTTATGCTATGTGTTTATTATTAGTGGGGCACTGGGGCTTCACGCTGAGTCCTGAGTAAAGCTGTACTTCCGTCTGTACTGGTCTCTCTGTGAGCCGGCTCAGTCTATGCTATGTTATATGGGTTAAACAAGCACACCTATTCATCTTTGCACTATACGGGGGATGTTATTTCTGAACTCTGCAGGAGTCTGATCGTTTCAAGACTTTGTTGCTTGATGGAGGCCTAACTCTTTGAAGCTGGTCCTTGCTGTACCTAACCTTTTGGTCGAAATTTTGCAATGAGAAAGTGATTTAAAGGTTGATTTGCTTCGTTAAAGAGTTACAAAACATAAAGCACAACTTTTGAGGTGATTACACATGCTGTGTTTTGTACAAACGACGGATGGAAGATGATATATTGTATGTGTTATTTTTTTTATTTTAAGGTAGAATTTATTTAATTTTGGGGTTTATTTTAGACTTTATTATTATGGGTTGGATGTGTCAGATTCACACTAGAGATTTCGACATGATGTTCGTGAGTTGGTACTTTTTCTGCCAATCAGTTGCATTTGTTGCAATAAAATGCAATGTATTAAAGTAAAATAAAATATTTGAAGTGCTAAAATAATGAAAACTATTTACTAGGGATGAAACGGAATTAAAACTTGGCGGTACAGTAATACCTATGTGTGAATGGCACGGTACGGTATTTATTGAATCATTTACAGGAAAAACTAAACTAATGAAGAGACTACAAAGACTAAATAGTTTACAATGAACACTGAACATATCAATGGCACACACATTAGCCATCTATCTGTAAACTTTGAAACAGAAACTTTAATAACAAAAACTTATTAAACCTTCCACACATCAGATTTAACCAGTCGCTAGATGACGTCATGCGTCAATTTGCAGAGACGCAGAGAGAGGTGTGTGCGCGCGCTGGGAGAACAAGAACTCATGCTCGCGCGGCACTACCAGAGACTCGCTGAGGTTTGTCCAAGAAGTCGCTTTTAGGAAAAAATGTCGCCAAGGGGGTCTGAAAAGTCGCTAAATATAGCGACAGTGTTGCTAAGTTGGGAACACTGATCTGTAGCGACAACAGAGCTCAAAGAATGATGTCCACGCATGGGCTGATGGGAATTGTAGTATTGTGGTACGAGGGTATTAAATAATTTTTACGAGGGTACGAGGGTATTATATAAAATGTACTTAAAATAATAACTTAAAATTAAATATAAACCAAAATATTAACAAAGATATAATAGTATATTAATGATACTAAAATAACACTGATTTAACACACATGCTGTATGTCTGAAGACAATAATAATGACTTGAAAGTATAAAGGACTTGCATTTGATATGTGATCAACCATTTTGTCTAACAAGCTATTTTTTACGATTTCATGGAAAAGTGAACTGGGACTGTGGTCTGACACTGAAAATGCTATTGATCCCTACTTGCTGTAAATATGTTACCATCTGACTATAATATAAAATATGTCAATTTATATATTATAATATAATTCGAGGTGGGGCATAGATAAATTTTTTTAATTAATCTAGATTTAAATGGCTCATTTGAATTTTAGCCAACGTGACACAGCGTAGATGCTCTTACCTCATGCACGTTTAATATATTTTGATGTATAAAAGAAATTAATAAATACAAATAAAGATCACGTAAACTGTAAAGACTGGCTTTTGTAATCTCAGTATGAGGTAAGATTTAATCAATCTGTATGACTATAGCAGCACGCATACAGACTGTGAGATCTCTGTGACGCTCAGATCTACAAAACATCCACGCTAAAATATCAAGGTGAAAGTCATCATAGCTTGCGTAGTATAGACCCAGCTCCCAACACAACTAGATTAACGGAGATGTTTTTTCATAGCGCGATAACAGCCCACCACTAAATATATAGTGTAGTATAAACTGTGTGTTTGGATACTCACATTTGTGTTTTGTTGTTTAGCATTTGCATGTTGTTTACATGTATAGATATGCTATGTGTGCCACTTTTATTTCCTCTGGAATCTAAAGGTTCTAAAATGTAACCTCATGTCTTGTCAAGCATGTTTACACGCTACCTTCAAAACCTTCGTCCAAAATTCAAAACCGGTTCGATTTTTCGCATTCATAGCAAATAGCTCCTAATAGTTGACTAATTGCTAGTGCACCAGAATTGTATTAGTCACAGAAAGTAAAAAAAGACAAACTCGTGCCATCTGTGACTAACAGAACTAAAAACACATCTGTTTTGTTTTTTTTTTACCATTTTTTGTGGAAAACTATGCATGCACTTGAGCAATGTAGGCTAATTAACTTACTAAAACTTTTATTAAAATATTAACCAATGCAGGCAATTAAAGGGTTTCACCCCAAACTGTGATCTTAAATTGTGTTCTGAAGATGAACGAAGGTCTTATGTGTTTAAAACGACATGAGGTTGAGTAATTAATGGCATAATTTCCATTTTGGGGTGAACTAACCCTTTAAAAGCTCTTTATAATGATTGAAATGGTTAATTGATAAACAAGCGATTAGTGTGCTTCACATAAAATAATAGAAAGAAGTTCCTAGTCACAGGACAGACCTAGTAGCAAGCATTTTGATAAGAAATACAGAAATTTTGCAAAAAAAAAAAAAAGTGGCCTGAACATTGAGATGCACTCACACTTAGCGAAGTGTCTGAAATGAAGGGTTTGTGGCTCTCTCATGGCAGGACTAGTAACAGCATCATCAAGTGTAATATCAGCTGGAGGCATGAAGGCCAGGACTAGGATGAATGGGTTTACCGTAGGCTTTTTCTAGCGGGGGCGAGCCACATCTTTGCTGTCTGGCAGCCGCTGTACAGCTGAAGATTGACTTCCAGGATTGCCTGATTGGAGGACATTTAGGCGTCCTCCACTACCGAAGGCTTTCATCTGCTCTCAGACAGGCTCTTCTCCTGCAATTACGCAGGATTCCTGCGTGTAATTGAGCGCTGGCTTGTTTACCACATGAAAAGCGTATCGCGTTGGCCTCTAATGTATCTCAGAGCATTATCGCTCGGTCACTGTGTTGTTCTATTAGCGGAGGTTCGAGAGGAAAGTGTATTTTGTTCCTGCGGTCTTGTGGCTTTTACAGTTTCAGTCTCTCTGCTCCTGTTTTTCCAGATCGCTCACTATGATGTCAGACAGCTGAGATCACTGAGATTTAGCACGCTAGGATAGACTCATCTCTACAGTCACTCGTAAGCCGTGGGTCATGTGATTTCCAGCACCCCTGGTTGAATGATGGTAATGCAGTCAGATGATGTTATTATTGTCAGGTGAAATATGTCCATCCTTACATACAGATCCTGCATATTAAGAAGCACTGGCTGACTTTTATTTTGTCATTATTCATTAAATATAGCGGGTGAATATTATGATTTAGGTCCAATTAAATTAGAGGCTTAAAAAAGCAATTATGCTTAGAAATGTAATTTATGTTTTATTATTTCTTTTATATTATTTATTTGTTTTATTTTTTTGGACATTTGTCATGAAAATCTGTCACCTTCTTTTATTATAAAAAATATTATTATTTTTGTTCTGTCAGGTGTATTTCTTTTTTTATTTTTTGTATTTCATTTTTATTAATTTTAGTACTTCATCTCAACAATTAGAAAAGTATGGAAGCCTGTTTCCACCACTTAATAAATAATGTAAAGGTAAACTTTTTAATCTCACAATTTTCTCATAATGAGATATAAACATGCAAATCAGAAAAATATATCAAATCGAAATAAATAGAAATACAAATTTTGACTATTTCTTAAAATTGGGAGTTTAAATCATGCGATGCTGACTTTGTAACTTGAAATTGTGCGTTTATATTGTGAGAAAGTTACAATTACTTTTTTTTTTATTTATATATTTGTTTGTGTTTTTTTATAAAAATGTGGAAGTGGGTTTTCATAGAAATGGCAACTTACTGAAATAAAATAAGTTGTTTTCATCTGCTCTTATTTCGTTTCTTCTCCATTTGAGTTCATTTAAATAATTTAAATTCAATTTACGATTACTGAATTAAATTAATAGTTAAATAATTCGTTTTTGATTTTAGTTTCAGATATCAATTTAAAAAAATGTGCGCAATAAAAATTTGTGAAAGCGCTTGAAACTAAAATAAAAAACAAATTATTTAACAAATGATTTAACCTTTATTTCTTTGATCTTTTCTGTGGAGTCCATCCATTTGTGGATTGGTGTGTGTCTTGACGCTTGAAATTTTTCAAAATCCATAGTTGTGTTTGTAGAATAAAATAAATATGTGTATTTTTTTTATTCGCACGTCTAATTTGACTTATTTGTAAATATCATTTATGTTTGTGAAACTGTAAGTGTATTTTGTGAATATTCTTGTCTTTTTGGTCAATCGCTTTACATTTATTTTTGGATCATAATATATTTATTGGAATTATGAAACTAAAATATCTCCATAAGCCACAATCAGCAGTTTTTCTCTTAACTCAGAGTATTTGAAGCTAGCACTTCTCCAAGCAGGGACCTTATTGCTGAATGAATCTGTTTTGAGTTGACTCTGGGTCTGTTTTGGACCGGATATGGCGCTGGTCATCCAGTGTCTGATTGGTTGGTTTGTGTGGTGTGTTTTGTTTGGCGTCAGCACTTTGGCATTGCTGTGTGATGAGCTCTCGTGTCACTGACTCCCGTGACTCATTGAGGTGGTCATCCAGCAGAATGAACAGAGACGTGCGGTCAGATCTCTGCTGACTAGGCAGCCTTTTACTTTTCTTAGATGTTGGATGGAAATGGGTTGGTGACGTAGTGCTCATTTAGTGCCATTGCACGTGTAAGTGTCAGGGCGTTTGAGGACAGTACACTGGAAAGGCCATCTCAGTATTTTTTTTCAAGGCTTTTGCTAAAATGTAATAACTGTTTCTTTATGCATTTACTTATTAAGGCTTTGAAAAGGGGTGTTTTTTAAGAAATCAGTGTAAATTGTTTAAAGCAACAAATACTGGACAATACAGTCAGAATCTAGTGTAAAATAATCAAGACTTTTTTTTTACTAAGTTACCAAGGAAACGTTTAGTGCATATTTTACTAAAACATTTAGGGATGCATCAATATACAAATCCTGACTGATACAATAAGCTATAATTTAAAGACTATAATTTAAAATGTTTAATGCACAAAGAAATGTTCAGTCAAAATCTAGTGGAAAATAATCCCCCCCCACACACACTAAACAGATGAAATTATGATTAATAATAAAGAGCTCATTTATAAAATGAATCTCAATCAAACTTTGAGTAATTACAGCTAACTAGCACAATAAAACACGATAAAAACATGACAGCATAACTTACTACTACTACTAATAATAATAATAATAAAAAAACATAATTTTTGGAAACTTTACAAAATGGAGTTGTCTGTTTTTCAAAATAAATATATTATTTATTTACTTAAATATATATATTTTTTAATATGCAATTTTTATATATTTGGGGATGTAACAATAAAATGGGTGATAATATATATACATTGCAAAAGTCTCAAAAAAATGGTTTTAAGTGGGTTATTTCTAGATTTTGTGGTAGCATGTCAGCTGGAAATATCAGTTTACATTTCCAAACATTACTTTAGTCATTAATTGTAATAATGCATTATTATTGTCTGACAACAGCCAGCGCTCCACACAGAGATCTGATCATCATCAGTCTGTCTGGAATCACACTCAGAACAAACTGAGACAGACTCAATCCAGAAGAACTGTTGAAGAACGTCCCCAAGATGAAGAAAGAAACCTAGCTGGAAAACTATGGGCAAGTGCACCTCTGAACAGAAGCTGTTTTACCAAAAGCTCCCTGGTATCTTGGTTCTTTCCGGACCGCTCCTGCAAGGGACAGTTGTGACAGTTCTTCTGGATTTAGTCTGGCTCAGTTTGTTCTGTTACTTAATGTCATAAAAATAACATTTGGAAATGTAAACTGATATTTCCTACTGACACGCTAAATAACCCACTTAAACCCATTTTTTGTTGCTGAAAATACTAGTGGCCTAAGACTTTTGCACAGTACTGTGTGTGTATCTATATATACATAATATGATTACTTGTGTTAAAGCATGCAGAATACCACGTCACATACTATTTTCAAAGAAATGAGGAAATCCACAATGCTCAGCGTACAGAGTATGTATTACATGAGTTCCTCCTGTAAGTGGTTTATTCCCACCCAAACTTACGCCCGTGCTCGAGTCAGAACCAAGGAACCAACCAACGCATGTTTTACTTACAACTGCTTTCTGCGTATGAGGCTAGAGTAGCTGAACTTCCAGAATATCGCATACTTCAATAAATCCATAGATTTGTGAAGCTTCCACTCAGTTTACGATATAGTCTTATAACCACAGCAAAGTGTATGTTGTTTGTAATGCTCTGAAATTCTTTAGGCTTCGAGCTGATCTACAGTCTACAGTACATCACATACTTGTGTGTGTGTGTGCGTGTGTGTGTGTGGACAGGTTTTTATATCCCCGTGGGGACCAATTGTCCCCACAAAGATAGGA
>JAUCNO010001819.1:22837361-22848861 GCA_032353835.1 Enteromius viviparus
TTATTGTCAATATTTTCTGCACGAGTGAAGATGACTACAGTAAATCTGAGAGCTTCTGAACCAAACATCTGTTCAAACCGCCTCACAATCTTCATCTCCTGCTCAGTGAAAGTACTTAAAGACAGAATAAACAGGATGACATGAGCTCCTGGTGAACATAACTCGAGAGCTCTCTTCAGCTCAGAGTCTGATTTACTGTTTCCATCAGAGATGACGTCTGGAGTATCAATCACGGTCACTCTCCTGTTATTTACAGCATCTGTGTGTGCTTTACAGGTTTTGGTCACAGGTGAGGAGCTTATTTTCGCTGGGAACACGCTTTCATTGAAGATGGTGTTTCCTGTGGAGCTTTTCCCGTACGCAGTTTTACCGATCAACATCAGCCGAGGATGATCTTCTCCGTCTTCCTCTGTCATCACCCCTGTCTTCTGTAATCTCTAAAATGCACAACACCAGGTGTCAGTTAAAACACCTATAAATAGAAATTTCTGATAAAATTTTTAACTAAATACAGAAAGGTATATAATCACCAAATGTGTCATTTGGAAGGTCTTTTTTCCTTGTTCAAGACACTTTTATCAATTGAAAACTACAATCAGAAATACACAACAGAAATAATTATGCAAATATGTAAATAGCATGCATAAATTATTTTTAATTTGTATACATTGAAGACTGTGAAATACATCATATATAATGAAATTAAATTATAATATTAGTGTGCAGAGGAATTTATACTTTATAAAAGGCTGTTCGAGCTGCTAGTATTAAAGTCACAAGAACTAGTAGTGCAATATAATTACAATAATAATAACAATAAAACTATCTTTTATGGACGTGAATGTATTGTGGCGTTTCAAATTAATATAAAGACATTTTTCGCATTACATGTTACACGTGATTTTTTCTCTAGGTTTATTTTAATTTCGCTGGGTTTTATGTTTAACAAAAATCCTGTCCTTGTAACGTGGAGATGAAGAGAAGCTACGCCACGTTGTTAAGTTAGTAGTATAACTCCAGCAATGAAATAAAATAGCCAGGCAGAAGTGTAGACATTTTCGCATTACACATTTATTTCACAGACCATACAAGCCAGGTCTCACGGCTTATAGATTACTATGACAAAAATAATAAACGGAGAGAACGTTTGTGATCCGTAACTTTCACCAGCGTCCACATTACTGAGTAGAAGAAGTCGACTCAAGGTTAAAGGTGATACACTGTGACAAAACAAAAAGGGGCGCCACCGTGTGGCGTCAACTGTCAATACTCTATTATACTCTGGCTGTTACAAATTCAGAAAAGTTACCAGTGTAAAATTGACTATTTGATATACTTATGATTTTTGACTTTCTTTGGAATGTAAAGGTTGCTTTTCTCAAATGAGACACCAGTGATGGATCAGGATTATACACAACAGGACTCAATAGAGCTTATAATATTACAAAATCTACAGTCAGCTCAAAAAAGTTTTTTATAGTTGATCAGAAAGTCTTCTGCAACAGCTGCTGATCGGATACCACTAACAATATTGTCTTAAGTACAAGAGGTTCTTAAGAAAACATTTGAAAAGAATTGCACTCATGAAAAGTTTGGAATCAAGATGAACAGCCTCAGATGCTCTGCCGACCTGGTCCCGCGACAACTAATTCTCTAACTAATAAATGCTCGGATGGCATAAAAACAGTTGGCATTCTCAGAGTAATTGTAGCGTTGGATTGTGCAGATACGCAGCAGGAGGTCCGGTTTGAGCGCAGAATGCATCCCATAGGCTTAAACGTCTTGTTTCTGCATGTTTAATGTGACCTCGGTGTGCTTGGCTCCCCCTGCGAAGGGCATTACCTCCACAGTTTCAAAGCAGTCCGTCTCAAATATCGCGTCCTCTCTCTGTACCCTTCATCCACCGAGGGGGGCCACTTTTATGTGTTTGTCAGAGAGAGAGTTTGTGTATGTACCTATATAGGTGTATCCGTTACCGTTCAGTGAAATGTATTGTAATGCGATATTATACACTTTGTAAGATTTTGCTTGGGTGTTGGTTTCATCAAGAGCTTTGAAATCTGCTGTTTTATCTGGGTTCAGGTTGTGTGTGTCTGTGCTGGCCGTGGATCGCTTTGGGGACAGTCTGGAGGCTGCGTATGGGATTTTTGATGGCGATCGTAATGAGGAAGTTTCCAGGTTACTGCAGTGCACCATGGGAGATGTATTGGCAGAAGAGATACAGCACTCCAGTGTGGACAGCGTATACATGTGCAACACTTTCCTTACATCCCATAGGTACACACACATTTTCACACACATGTTTTCTCATAAATCATGTGTGCTTTAGTCTGCTTTTACAGTCACTGGTAACTGTATCAATTTCTAACATTTTATTATGCCGCTCTCTGAAATATATGATTCAGTCATGACATTTTAATAATGTATTTGTGTAATGACTGTCTATTTATTTATACACTGGTCTACTTTCTAGTGTTACTCTGCAGTCTCTTTCTTATTACATAAGTAATGTAATGTCATATTCATTTATATATTTGGTAAGTAGTCATGTAATGGGATAATGTATAGATAGTTGGTTACTTGTGTAATGCTCAGCAGAAAGTAGTTAATGTACAGTGAAATGTATGAGATTATGATTCATGATTGAAGGGATCATAAATTTTTTTTCCAAATAGTCTGTATGCAAAGTATATTATAAATGTGTAATATTGAAAGGAAATATCTTTTAAGTAATAATCAAATGTGTATTGCAACTATTCACCTCCTCGTGGAAAATTGCTATCTGTTTAAAATTTTGGAAAAGTTTGGAACAAAATTGCAATTCAGCAAGATTTTTTTAACTCTGCTCATACAAAATAATGATTGCACATCAAGTGTGCTTTGCTTATTCATGTTTTTTTCGATTTTGTAAATCTAAAGTTATATCATTAGGAAGACACACTAATTTCCCTGTAAAGCTGCTCTGACACGATCTGCATTGTAAAAAGCGATACAAATAATCATAATGGAATAGTAGAGTACTACAGTAGATTATATATGCACAGCTGATTTTATTTAAAAAAGAAAGCCATTATTGCATCTACCATACCAGTTAAATCATCTATTCCACTTTGCTTGTCTAGAAAATGCATCTTAGTTTAAGAATTTTTAGATATTTTGACTATAAACGGTACAAAAATGCTAAGATAAACCTTTGCAGTAAAGGAAAACTCACTCCCAATTACAACTTACCATTCAACTTCTGAATCTGACTTGAATCCGCCGTAGTTCAGACAGAGCTTTGAATTTAGATATGAATAACAAATATCTCATTACGTTGTGCATCTTTTGCAGGAAACTCGGCATGGCAGGCCAGAAGCTCGGAGCCTCTGCTCTGCTCTGTTACATCCATCACGAGTCCTCTGAGCCTGGCCGATATTTCAGCCTCACTGTGGCAAACGTAGGCACCTGCCAGGCTGTACTGTGTCGTGATGGGCAACCTCTTGCCCTCTCAAAAGTTTTCAGCCTAGAACAAAGCGCCGAGGAGATGGAGCGTGTCAAACTGGCAAAAGCTATTATCACTGAGGTATTGACTCATTCTCAGGTCGTCCATAGATCTTAGTGAGGTCAGATGCCATATTGAATTGTACATACATGAAAACCAGACTGTGAGGGATAGGCTTACCGTTTTTTTTTTATAGAATTTTTGTCAGCTAAATTATTGGCATTGCAATCCAATTAAAAGCATTTATCTTCTACAGGAAAGCATAAATCTACAGTAGGCTTACAATGCAAAACTGACATTTTGACAACTTTATTTCTATATTCCGCGTTAAACATTCTACTAACAGTAAGTAACCTTGCAACTACATGTCAACTAGCAGTCATAAGAGTATTAGTAGACTTAAAGGAACTCTCCACTTTTTTTGAAAGTAGGCACATTTTCCAACTCCTAAAACAGTTCAGTTTTACCGTTTTTGAATCATTCAGCCAATCTCCGGGCCAGTCACTTTTAGCTGTAGCTTAGCATAGCTCATGGAATCTAATTGGAACGTTAGCATCACGCTCAAAAATGGCCAAAGAGTTTAGACGTTTTTCCTATTTAAAACTTGACTCTTCTATAGATACATCGTGTATGGAGATCAACGGAAAGCTGTGATTTTTCTAGGCTGATATAACAAACTATACTCTCATTTCGGGGTAATAATCAAGGAACGTCACTGTCATACCATGGCTGCAGCAGGTGCAATGATATTTAACACATACAACATATTGACTATAAAAACTTTGCATGTATATGTCAACTTATTCTACTGACCCTAAACCTACAGTCTACATGCAGACATGTAATTGCAAATTAATGAGAATTAGTTGACATGTAGTTACTAAGTTACCTGTAGTTAGTAGAACGTCTAAAGTGGACTATCAAAAGTGTAACTAATTCACACCCCTGTCTATAAGCTTACTGATGCATCATGATGTTTACTGTAAATATAAATGCCATGAATGAGAAGTAGCAGTCAATTTGTGTCTCTAATCATTTGAATCTTGTGCTGTAGGATAACAAGGTGAGTGGGGTGACATGCTGCTCACGGTTACTTGGCTGTTCCTACCTGTTTCCTTGGGTGCTTCCCAAACCCTGGGTGCACACAGAGCCTCTGTGTTCCCAAGATGAGTTCCTGATCCTAGGAAACAAAGCACTCTTCCAGAAGGTTTCCTACCAGGAGGCAGTGAGCACTGTGCTAGCTGTCAGAGACCCCCGCGCTGCTGCCAAAAAGCTCTGCACACTGGCACAGAGCTACGGGTGCCGGGATAACGTCGGAGCAGTGGTGGTAGCTTTACATATCGGAGAAGACAGCTGCACTTGTGAGCCTCCTCTCTCAAATGCAGAAGTCCGAGGACCACCTTTACCGATTTCAGTGTCTCCGGGAGATCCGGCCACGCCGTCATCCAGCAGCGGCATCGCCTCGGAGTTCAACAGCGAGATGTCCGCTTCGGAAGTGGGCAGCGAGGCTGGCTCCACAGCTTCTGACGAGCATCCCTCTTCAGGACCAACGGCTCGTCCAGAACGGCGCTGTAGTTTGCATCCCACTGCTACCTTGTGCAACACGGGGCCAGTGGCAAGCTTGGGGCCCGGGGCCCACCCGGCTCTATTCCAGCGGCAGCCTTCCAGTGCAACCTTTTCAAGCAACCAGTCGGACAATGGACTGGACAGCGACGACGAGGCTCCTTTAGAGGGCGTCATTTCAAATGGGAGCAAGCTGGAGGTGGAAGTGGACATCCACTGCTGTGCTTTTCAGCTGCGCTCTGGACCACCGGAAAGTCCCAAGGACCAGGACGGCCGGCATGATTCGAGGGGCTCGGATTATCCCAACAGCAAAATGCGGCGGCAAAACAGCGTGGTGGTTTCTGCCACCAACGGCTGCCTGCTAGCCGTGTGCGGCCGAGAGATCTCGGATCTCAAGAAGTCTCCTTCAACCTCCAGTCTGTTTGGGAAGAAGCTGTCTAATGGCTCCGTAGTGGCTCTTGAGGAAAGCCACAATATTATTGAGGTAGCACTGGAGGCCCCAAAAAAGAAGTCGGGATATTTCGCGGCGCCGGCCCAGCAAGACCCAGAAGACCAGTTAATTATACCTCCCAGTCTGGAGCAAGATGTGCGGGAGCAGCTGAGAGGCCAGAGCCCTGTGGTCCCCGGGCCGCCGCCAGCTCCTTCAACGCCTCCCACAGCAAGAGACCCCAGCTGGGACCATCCTCAGCCCACCGTCCCCGGCCTCCACCCCACCACCGTCCTGCAACAGGACGTCTACGACACAGCTCTATAATTGGTGCGAGAGGACTGCACAGTTGGAGCATCTCTGCATCATAGTGCCACATCAAAGAGGCTAGCACGCTCGAGATAATCCAGTTCTTATTTAGCGCCGTCATCACGTGTGGCTCCATGCATGTGCATTCTTGGGCTGATCTGGTTCGAGGACGGAAGGGTAGAAATGCCATGGCCGAAGAAATCTTGTGGAAATACATGGGCTATTCCTGACCAAAAACCACAGCATGGAGCTGGAGTACCTCATGCATCACCATGCGCGAGTTCATTTCGACATTCGCCCTTTATATCAAAGGTCACAGGCTTACGCAGGCTTCGATGATCACATTTGCCTTCTGGAGGAAAGATACTATCAAGCTAAACTGAGACCAAAAGATGAGAAAAGTGCCTCTTGAAGATGGTTAAGGTTCAGCCTTTACTGTTCTGGTGTAAGTGCAGTGTTGTTCTCCTACCTTCCCATAGTGGCGACTAGTCGGTTATCTGCACTTTTGAGGACTGTGAGGAATATTTTAGATGGGATCTCTTCCCCATCTGACCTGATGGAAACATCCTGCTCCGTTTCATAGAAAGGAGTGGTTGTTTTTGAAAAAAACCAGAGTGTTCTCCACCGCTCCTGATCTCCCAGACAAAGCCATGGGGTCCTCTGCACAATAGAAGAGTACAATGAACCCAACGTGACATTCAAACCCTGAAGAGGGAATCGGTTTAGTGATGGAGGTCAGAGTGAGATGGACAGAGAAACTACATCCAACGGAAGCACCTTTAAGGTCATTTGGGGAGCAGAAAGAGCTGTCTCGGGTTGTTTAGAGTACTTGAAGTTTCGAGTGTGCCATGACTAGATGACTACGTGAATATGTCATTGGGTCTTTGTATTAGTGCGGTTTGGCTGTTGATCTGAGTGAGGTTGGGATATTTTCTCATTGTCTCATAATCAAGGAAAAAATGATCAGCTGATCAGCATTTAGGATTTTTGTATGAGAGGTACTGGGTGTATGATATATGTACTGTGCAGTGTGCGTGTGTGGGTATGTGTGCTCTATTTTAGCCATGCATGGTATGTATAAGGAAACGGGCTGGTTTTATTTTTGAATCAGGAGGAAAGAGAGTTTGTCATTGCCACAATCACAGTATCAGGGAATTCTGAGCAGTAAAAACACTGTGCTCATGGTTTGAGGAGACATCTAGTGGTGTTGATACGAAGCAACAATGCTGTTTTTTTTTCCAGGGTTTTCCCTGGATGAAGTTCTTTTTACATAACTCATTATTACATTTAATTGTTTTTCTTTTTTTAAATAAAAAATAAAAAAAATCTATAAAGAATTAGAGAATTAAAATTAGGGACAATCAAGTGCAAAGCCCATTGTTAATTGTTAGATACTCGGTTTCTTGAAAAGCCCTTGTTTTCTTTTGCCAGTTGTAGGGCATCGCTTGTATGAAATATTATATATTAGGTGCACTCTCATAATTCAGTAGGTTTAATTCATCTTTAGAAAGGAATAAAAAGTTCACATTGGCGCTTCAAATATAGAAAGTGAATCTCAGACGTCTCAGCATCGGCATGTTTAAAAATTGGTAGACCATCAACCTGAAATTGAGCTTAAGTCTGTTGCTTGCTCAGATATTATGTTTAAGCCATTTCACCTCGAGTTAATTATAACCTTTTTAAGTGGACATTTTGAGTGCATTTCTTTCCCCCTTTTTTAAATGGTATCCTAGGCTAGGTTCATTGTGCCAAAAATGTATACAGATTTGTGTTTGCTATATGCAGGAGAAAAAGCTGCCATGATCTGGATCCCCGTATTTAACATCCAGGAAGGTTTTGCATTGGAACTTTTTACTGCCATTAACTTCAAGCATTAGAGAGATGTTTGTGTTAATCATAATTGCCTACAGACCTGAAACTGTAGCTCTTGTGCCAAAAGATACATAGTAGTGCTACTTGAAGGGAAGGTAGGTTATTTTGAGTATTTTCATTCGTCCCTCAGGTTCTACTGAGAGCCAAAGCCAGTGGCATGGACACAGAAGCCCTGCATGACTCATTGTTTCTTCTACTTCTTCTTTGTATCATGGCCTTAAAGCAGGTTTTCCACAGTCTTTAGTATTTATAGTCCAGTTCTCTTTTTTTGCATTTAAAAATGTGAAGTACAATTTTCTAGAAATCGATCTCTAGGTTCCCTAAACCATTTAGAGCTGTATGCTTAAGTGCATCACGTATTGTTGTACAATCTTATAAAGTAAAAGGGTTTTACACTGTATAAGCACTTTGTACATAGCTCAGAGGATCTATATACATAGACATATTTAATGCTATTGTTGAAATGCACAAAATTGCATCATCAGGCTTTGATCTGTGGCCTCTTTTAGGTATTGGTTTCTTTTATAACCCCTGAAAAATGTCATTTCTTATGTTTGGTTGAGAGGAGAGATGTGGTTATTGAGGCACAACATGCTGATTCATACTGTGCTGAGAAGCAGAGTACTGGCATTCGACAGCTTGCTTTGTTTGCAAGATGTAGTCTATGTCTGTTATTAGCTATAGAAGCGTTTCATCCCTCGGGAGTGCTTAGACGTCGAAAGGAAAGTAATATTTTGATCCAAGGTCACTGATACAGCCACTCGAGAGCACCTTCAACAGACCTACAACATCATGCATATCTGCATCATACTTAAAAAGGATATGTGCAATGATCATACCTGTCTGATTAGATTAATATTAATCTGAAAAATGAAGAACGGGACTGGGGAAAACCCCTAAGCTTGTATATGTCTGTGGGTGTCAAGTGCAGTGCTCTGTTGTGGAAATAGTGTAGTGTTTCTTTCAGCCTATAGGCGACTATATGGTTGCTGTGCCACGTAGATAAAAATGTATTTTAGATCCCTTAAACACTTCTGCTCTGTGCTTTCCTGGCTAAAACATTTTGAGGTGAAGCTCGCATTCCTGAAAATGTTGGCCAAATGCAATTTTCCTTGGTGCATTATTCGAACAGCCATTAAGTTTACATTCATTTTTGTTAATGGCAAAGCGGAGGTGATTCTTAAAGGAACAGTACACCCCAAAATCATCATTGTTCCTATTTATGTAACTGTTTTTTAAACTTGCCTTCTGTGAACATATTTTAAAGAATGTTGATAACCAAACTGTTTAGGTTACCAACTTTTCTCAAAGTATCTTCTGAGTCACAGAGGTTTGGAAGTAAATAACAGAAATGTAATTTTTGGGTGAACTATCCCTTTAATTATCTGCTTACAGGATTAACACGAAGCACAATTATACAAATATTCCCGCTCACATTAAATATTGGATTTAGTAAGCAGTATTTTTTGGTAACAGTTTACTTAAAGCCTCTATGCATAATGCATTATAAAGCTATATAAACGTTTTATAAATAATTGCAGCCAGAGTTTAAAGGCATTATAATTGTTTGTTTTTCCATTAATGTGCATATTAGAATTTATTATATCTGTGGTTATAATTTTACTTAAGCTCATACAGTGCATTCCAAGTAATAAAACTACATTTATAATGCATTATATATAAAAGCTCTCAGTATTACTGTACATTTATTTATTCATTTTTCTGGGATTTAAGTTGATTTTGTTAGCCATTGGGTTAGTGGCGTCTCAGTTTGGGCATTGCACTAGAAAAAGTTCTCGTTGAGGTTTGAAGTGTTTCAAACTGAACAGCAGATATTAAAAACAGGTAAAAGTTAGCTATAGCTTCCTTTTTACATGTTCTGCACATTACTGTAACTGTCTCTTGTGTGAACACTTATGCAGAACTAAAGGAAGGTTTTACAATGCAGTATAGTGTTTTAGATTTCCCTTTAAGATGACAAAGACGTGATTTCACACAATGACAAGCAATTTGAGAAGTTAAAGGTGATGTGTGTGTTTTTTTTAAGTGTTATAACACCACCTCTCCCAGCTCAACTACTAGCAAGCCATTCATAGATTCATTCCTGAGGAGTGCGAGAGTGATTTTGTCCACCAATGGTGTACGCTTAGGGGCGGGGCTAACTGTGTGTCCGACACCTTTTAACAACTTGTTGCGTTTCTGCCTTCCTAAGTTCTGTCCACCACCCGTTACATCCAGTGGGCGTGCTTCATCTGCTTTTTTTCATCTGAACAAGGAAAGCATTTGTCTTAAGTCTCTTTGTAAATATGCGCGGTACTGTATGTGAGCATGAAGCGTGTGAGAGAGATGAAACCTGCTTTTGAATGCAAAAACACATTTTATCTGGCTGTACTCGTTGACATTTTTGCACATAATCACGGTTCGTTCTGGACAGACGTGGATCGAGATGAAGAGTTCCTGTTGTTGACATGTGACCAAAGCTTGATCTTGTCACCATTTATGTACATTTTGTTTTTAAGAGATGCTTTAATATTTCCACTCAATGCCAAGAAGCTGAGGTTTATTTTTGTACTTCATAGTTTCATGCAAATTTATAGGTCCTCCAGTGCAGAATCTAGGATTTAAGGGTTCTATGGTAAACTGTCACCCATCAAGGTACTATCTTTGAAGATACTAACTATTCATGTATTTAATGTGAGAAGCATGCCCTATATAAAAATATAAATATATATATATATAAATAATATATATATATATATATATATAAAGAATATATTATCATGTGATTATTTGTATAAAATATTAACTTTTCTGTTTATAAGAAATTGTTTTAATATCTGAAGCATAATGTATATTATATTTTTAAGTTTCTAATTTAGCATGCAGTAAACTGCTGAATATTTTCATTGTGTTAAATTATTTTATTTTTTTTAGTTTAGGAGATCATTTGAGTTGTTTTACTTATTTAGTAAAAGGACTAAATGCGAGCACTTTTGCTGTCTGTCAGCTAGGACTGTACTTTTTAGAGTGGGTGCTGGCTCATCGTTTCATTTCAGATGCTGCTATGCTTAGTTTTGAGCAGAAAGCTGTATTTTTAATTAACTTTTCAGCCAAGTAGCAATAAAGATTTTTACTGTGAAACACACGTCTTTGATGTCCGTTGAAGGCCTTTATGGGATGTTTTGCACATAATGGATAGGCATGTTTAAAAATACTTTGGTTGAGTAACAGACGCGGGAATAAAGAGAAGGAAATGATTTTGCTAAGTATGCTACACTGTGACCTAGGCTCACTGGCACCAATGATAATACAGACATCATTAAATGAGTATGTATGTTATGAAATATACATACAAGGTTTCTACAGGTTTTCATGATGGTAAATGTTACACAACTCCCAACCGATCACAATCTTTTTAATTACCTTGACATAAAAATAGCTTAACAGCCCAGTCACTAGAATATGAATCTCATGGTTTCTGGACTTTCTGCAAAAGATTGTTGCTTTGCAAAGATTTAAAGATTCGTAAATCATGATGCATTCACTAAATTGATCAAAATGAAGTGTTTATGGTTAAAACAAATACATGATTTAAAAAAAAAAACAATTTAAAAGGGAAGCCCAGTTTTTATATTGTTTCGAACATACAAACTTAGTTGTTTAGTATTTTAAGACTTTTACATTTGCATCTTAAGTAAAGCATTTAAGAATTCATAAATGACTTTAAGGCTTTAACTTGTGGAAGGATGAGTAAAGACCTGCGGAAACTACGGTGGCCGAGAGAGCTCAACGCGCTGCAATTTAAAAATAACACATGCAAACAGAAAAAAACGGCTGCAACTTAA
>JAUCNO010001819.1:22848961-22879356 GCA_032353835.1 Enteromius viviparus
GTTTAGTACCGCTTTAGAGTGGGCGGGATTATTCACGTGTCGTTATAGTTGCGCCGCCTCTACTGCCGTGACATCATAGTAAACATCATGCTGCACGCTGTTCACATTCCAGGGACACTCAACGATGCTGCTGTGTGCTCCCGGACCTGGTTTGCGGATATCATATTCCTTGTGGCAGCCCCTCCCTGGAAGATCCCCTTGTGGAAGGACCTTCTTTCTCAGGGGATGGGCACGATTTGGCACCCGCACCCCAATCTTTGGAACCTGCATGTCTGGTTCCTAGATGGGACGTGTCAGACCTCTCTAGCCTCTCTCCCGCTATGATAGATACCATCACTCAGGCAAGAGCTCCCTCTACGAGGCAGACTTATGCACTGAGGTGCGGTCTTTTCATCGACTGGTCTACCTCTCGCGGAGAGGACCCACAGAGATGCATGATCGCAGTGCTGCTTTCTTTCCTGCAGGAGAAGTTGGAACGCAGGCTGTCCCCTTCGACTCAAAGTGTTTTTTGCTGCCATAGCAGCATATCTCAATGCTGTGGAGGGAGTGAACCTTCAAGCTCTGCCCCAAAAGGAGGCAGACCTGGCCTTAGAGTTGTTGTGTCCTGTACGCACATTGTGCCTCTACACTGACCACACTCGGAGCATCAGACGTTCCAAGCAGCTCTTTATCTGCTTAGTGGTCAGCAGAAAGGGAACGCTGTCTCCAAACAGAGGTTGGCCCACTGGGTGGTTGAATCACATCTTCCTAACTGTATACAGCAAACACCCGTTTATTCCAATGGAAAGGCTTGGGGCTGGGACAATTTTTTAAAAACAGGTCATATTGGATTCATCTGAAAGAAGGATGTCACATACACCTATGATGCTTCGAAGGTAAGTAAAACACAAGCTAATTTTTTATCTTTAGGTAAACTAATTTTTCAAAATTACCAAAATAATCTTTAAGGAATAAATTTTTTTTAAAAACAAAATCTTTAGTGATTTTCCTGATAATATCACATGAACAAATATGCTTATATTCATCTTAAATCATAAAACAATCAGTCACATAGGCCAAAACTGATAAAACAGCCCAAATACCTGATTTGAAATGTAACACTAAATCACAGCAGAATGTGTGTAATTAAACTTAAACTATTGGACATTTTAAAAAGCATATTAGAAAGCATATTGTTATTGTACCGACTGAGCCTTGTTTCTCCCAGGGTTGTATTTTTCTACGTTTTGTCACAGAAGGAGTTTTGGTTCCTTGCCTCTGACACCTCTGGCTTGCTTAGAACATGTAATTTCTAGCGATTATCGAATTCACATACCTGACTGAGAAATGTATTTGGGAAATTATGCATGTCAAAAAATGTATTGAGAAATGCATGTTCCCATTTTCATTGGAATATATATATATATATACGTATATATAAATTGTTGGAATCTATGCTGCTGTAAAGTGACGCCAACTGATCAAAAAGCAGCACATACTGATGAAGCAGGTCGACCTAATTAAGGCGAATTGCCATTGTGTGCTGTGATTCTCGTGGAAGGCAAGTAGGAAGGTTTTACTGACGCCATTAAACCAAAGTCATCAACAGGAAAATGAATGAACTAGTTTACTCATCAAGTAGTTTCATATTCGCGTTACATTATCTCTCTGTCTCTCTCTCTCTCTCTCATTTGAATATCTGCATCCATCCTTCACCATCCCATCATGACTCCAGGTCACGGCTAACACATCAAGATTTATTCATGCTGACAATGAGCTCCTCTCTTTAATTTACTCATTGAAATTAACATGATTGACATGTTCATTTTATCACACTATGTGAAGCCCCTCCCTCCCCTCACCCTCCCATGGCCATGCGATCTGATTGGCCGAGACAGGCTGTAATCATTGACAAGCCCATTAAAGGAGACTGTGAACAATTATCTTACTAATTCAGAAGATTCTTTTTAATTTGCCACCATATAATTGTCAATTCTCAAAGTGTAATCGCTATTTTTTCCATGCAGTCTTCAAGTGTGCAGGTCAGGGAAGGGTATTTGTGCCTGGTAACCTTTATCAACAAATGCAAATTTGGAGGACGAATGTGCTTATCTGGTTAACGAAAGTGAATTTTAATTGTCATAATTTGTATGCAGAACCTCATGGAGCTTTGCAGACTTGCGTGTATTATTTTTGATGTTGCATCATTAAAGCGCCACTTGTATGCAACATGCTTTAAAATAATGACATCACAAATTAAACTTAATGCTATGTTGGGAATAACATACTACTGGGAATAAATACTTAGTATTTTTGCAGATGACAAGTACACTTTGAAGTCACTTTCATCAAGTGAAATAAAGAAATTAAAAACATTTTGTAGAGCTTGTGTTTTTTTCTTTTCAACATATTATAAACAAATAAAACAATGTATTTAGGCAGCAAATCATATTAGATGGATTTTTGAAGGATTGTATGGCTTCAGAAGACTGGAGTTGCCTAGTGATGCTGAAAATTCAGCTTTGATCACAGGAGTAAGTTACATTTTAAAATACTCACATAAAACAGTTAATTTAAATTGTAATAATATTTTAAAGTATTACTTTTTACTGTGCTTCTTAGTAAATAAATGTACCCATTGTGGAAACAGGCTCCTATATATTTGAGTACAAATAAAAGAGAAAAATAACAAATAAACGTAAAAATACCCAGCAGGAGTAATATGAACCTTTATTCCTTATGGACTCACAGTAGGTACATAAATAGTTAGTTTCCATGCACAAGTATATTATTTTAACCCTATAAATATATTTGTATGTAATATGTACATGTGTTACAATTTGTTATGATGTATACTATGACAATATTGTTATGATGGGTTTTTAGCTATTTTCTATGGTGGCCGAGAGAGCTCAACGCGCTGCAACTTTAAAATAACGCATGCAAACAGAAACAAATGGCTGCAACTTTAAAATAACGCATGCAAACAGAAAAAAACGGCTGCAACTTTAAAATAACGGATGCAAACAGAAAAAAACGGCTGTAACTTAAAAAACATCTCCATCAATTTGACAACACAGGCGCTGCAAACACACGAACCACAACGGAAATGTTTCAGGGGGACCTCAAAAAGTGACTATTTGTGATTATTTGTTCAGAGGTTTTGGTCAGAGCAGAGGTGTTGTCGCTGAACTAAAAGGTGAGTTTCTTTGTTTATTTTAACAACATGATCATACGATTTATTGGTCTTTTGGACTATGGTCTATTATTAGACTAATCTGACAAGTCACACACTTAACTGTGGAACATTATTTTAATGCTATGTTAGCTCTCAGATGGGTTCGTCACTTTTTAAGGTCCCCCTGAAACATTTCCGTTGTAGTTCGTGTGTTTGCAGCGCCTGTGTTGTCAAATTGATGAAGATGTTTTTTAAGTTGCAGCCGTTTTGTTCTGTTTGCATGCGTTATTTTTAAATTGCAGCGCGTTGAGCTCTCTCGGCCACCGTAGGAAACCCTAATAAAGTCATTCATTTTGTGTGATTGAACTCAATCTTAAAATATTTTATTTATTAATAAAAGAATCAATGTTGTAATATTTTCAAAAAAAGTACATGTATAAAAAATAGCTCCTTCATAACAAAAAAAAAGCAAACATTTTAAAAATGCAAAAATACATATTCTTCAGATACTTAAAAATTTTCAAAATCAAAGTGATCATCCTTGATGGTGGAGACTTTGGAGTGAGCAGAGCACGTGTGTGTCATCATTGAGTAATGAATGCCCTTGTCAAAGGAAGTGATGTCATTTCCTCGTCTTCACTTTTTATATTAAAAATATTAGTTTTTATATTTTAAAATACAAACTGTATGTTTATTTGCAACACTTACGCTAACAACAATAAAAAGGCTGATGCACTTGACACAGGAACCCAGCTTGAGATAATGAGGAAATGACATCGCTCCCTTTGACAAGTGCATTCCAAATGGCTAAATAACGGCACGCACATGCTCTGCTCGCTCAAGTCAAGCAAAAGTAGGATCACTTTGATTTGGAAAATGCCTGTGAACAGTTCAATACACGATCCGCATATCGTTACACCCCTAGTAAAAATACTAACTGAAGCTTACACTGGTGTCTTCATTAAATGGTGTAACATTCACAGGTTGTTGTCCTCTTGCGGCCTCTGCTTCATCTTTCGCACTCGTATAAAGGCTCTGATGGCCAACACGGCGCTTAGGGGAAAAATAATAATCCCCAGAACACCAAACAAACCACCTGCTATGTCTGCCCCATTGAGATTGCACTCGAATCCTCTGTGACCTTTGCTGCTGTACATGGCTTCCCTCTCTTTGCAGATGGAGTTGCTGTAGATCTCCTGCAGCTTTATGAAGTAGAAAGCGACGGAAGGAATAAAACCCAGACCTATGAGCGCATCCAGCAGGGCTTCAGCCAGCAGCAGAGGAGGGAAGCGGTAGGGCATACGAAACACGCCGAGGGACAGCGTGGCACAAGAGTAAAGCATCAGCGCCCCGCCACACGCCATGCTGTAGACGTAAGGGGGCAGTTTGAGCTGGTAGAACTGGTCGTCCAGCTGCTGGACCATCTGCGCCTCGGATCCAGTGAAAGCGTTGGCTCCTCCGTAATAGTACTGGTACAGACCGCCTAGGCTGGCGATATCCCGATACCGACCCGAGTTACTGTGGTTCACTCCAGCACAGATGATAATCAACAAGCTTAAGAAGAATTCCATGGCTTGACAGATACCTACAGAACAAGAACACATGCACAATTATTTCATGAATATACAATATTGTTCAGCGTAGGTCATACAAGACTGCATTTATGCTTAAAGGTGAAGACCTACTCGATGCATGTTTTGCATGATTCATATTTGGTACATATTTATTGGACTGCACAGCTATAAATATATGTAGAAAATGCTTTTATGAATTAAACTCAGGAGTAATTGAGAATAAAAAGAAAATACTTGTAATATACTGTTTGCTTTCTGATTTTTACTGTATTTGTGTCATGAAAACAGTTTAAACAGTTCACTACAATATTGTTCACAAAGTTGGGATCAGGAAGATTTTTAAATAAATAAATACTTTTATAAGAAATGAATATAATATAAATAAATGTATAGTGTTACAAAATGTTTCTATTTCAAATGCTATTACTTAAAATGTTCTATTTATCAAAGAATCCTAAAAGAAACGTATCCGTTTTCACATGCCTTGTTCACAATGTAACAGATTTTTACTGATCAGTGTTGGTCAGAATTAATAGAACACTGGTATTTTTTGAGTATGTTATTATCTGTTGCTGTGGTGTTTCAGTAGGAAATATCAGTTTACATTTCCAAATTAATTTTGCCATTAATTGTAATAATCCAGTGATGTTTTGGTTTCATCTCTGCACAGAGATTTGATCATCATCCAGTCTGTCTGAAATGACATGAAAAACTGAGACAGACTAAATCCAGTCTCCAAGATGCTTTAAGAGACCTTCCTGCAAAGCCTCCTAAGAAAACCGAGTGCAAAAGCCGCATTAAAATCTATTTATGACATTTCTACAGTATGGTTACACAAGTGACTAAAACTTTTAACAGTGCTGCAACTTTGCAGGTAGATTTATTGAAGCATTTTGGAGACGTTGCCACACTTTTTCTAGATTTAGTCTGAATGAACTGGATGATGATCAGATCAGATCTCTGTGTGGAGCCCTGGCTGTTGTCTGTGTGTCACTGGATTATTACAATGGCAAAATAAAAGTGTGGAAATGTAAGCTGATATTTACTACACACCACAGCAGAAATACTGACTTGAAAACCGTAACTTAAATAATATTGCTGACCCCAAGCTTTTGAATGGTAGCTTACAAAATACAAAGTAAAAATGGTTTTCATTTCAGTGCAAAACCACTTTAAATCTAATGCTAAATCACTATTTTTACACTGTTTATAAAAGTATAAAGGGACATGCAAAAGCCAAGTATAACAACAATTAAGCAAAAGCATAAAAAATGTGTGCGCATTTGTCAAAAGATTATCCGCTGTAGTTTCTACCAAAAAGACAAAAGTTAATTTATATGCACAGAAAACACATTAAACAAGTTATACTTCTATGTTTATGTTTCAAACAACTTTTGAGAAAACATTAGGTCAAAATATGGGTGAAATAATCTTCATTCTGTGTAAAACTGAAAGAACATACTTTTTTTGACCTGTGCTTATTAAAATAATATTTTAAATGATTACAGACTTCTTGTTAAAGTGGTATGTAGTGGTATGAAGATATAATATTTAATATTACAGTTACATCAAATTAAACGGTTAATGTAGTGATTCTTGTTCTAAATATGTCTGACAGTGTTTGGAAACTACTGTTACTACTGTTATTTAGTTGTTGTCTTCTGTAAATGGTAGTAAAAGTTGCTTAAAAAGTGGTTTTACCTCTGCTAGTTGTGATGTATTTTAGGTTGTAAAGTCTATGATAGTAGGGTTGACTGTCATCGTAGTATGAAGATGATGTCTCGGTGTAACTGGGCCTGTAGAAAATATTAGAACAAGCAGGGCAGAAAATCAAAGCATGCATGAATGATTTTGCTGAGGACATAAATATTTTGTAGATGGGAAAGAGACATCACTCCTTACACTCCCTGGCTATGATAACGGGTGGCCTCATACACACGGGGGTCCCTTTGTGTGTCGGCATATCGTTGTTTGTCTCCGTCAGGTGTTCTCCTGTCCTGTCTGTATCTCCTGTCCTCATCTCTCCTGTCTCGACTAGAGTAGTCTTTGTCCCTTGTGTGATGATGCCGGCTTGATTCTGGCATTGTCTGAAAAATAAGGACATTCCACAAATGTGTCATGGGTTTAAAACTTAAACTTCAATAATAATGAAACCAACATCATACGTCTTATCTCCTCGCAAGGTAGTCTCACTTCATGAAACTAATCTTTAAGTCAAAATAAAGCGTACTAGGTAACACAAATGTACATGTAACTCGGTAATGAGCCAATAAGTTAACAAAGAGCCTACCTTTTTTACTAAAATGGACGAATTAAGCAGTGATTTGTCTGGGTTTCGTTCAGGTTTCTCGTGTTGTTGTGAATGTAAACGTCTATGAAACCTACCTGTCTGACTCTGACTCTGCCTCACAGGAACGTCACGAGGCCACGCCTACAAACAGGTTTAGCGCGAGATTGTAAACCTGCATACTATGCTTCTTCTAGTACTGTTTTAAGGTGGATGGCAAACCAACTTTTGGTGCATTACCGCCGCCAACCGGACTGGAGTGTGCCTTTGAGATTACTAATAATAAAAGCTATGATGAGTGTTAGAATTAACTCCGCGTTTGAAATATTCGTATAAGGAATCTTAGGTAAAATAATAGCCCTTTATTGCATTTTTTTAGGTCTATTGTATTATTGTTATTTCTTATTATTACCCTACTATTATTGTTGTTTTGTTTTACCATGTTTTACTTTTGTTATTGTCTTTTCAAGTGACACTATTCCTGTTTTCAGCTATAATAATAATTTGCTAATTATAATAAAAATAGGCTAATAATTTGGTCACATTTTCTAAACTACGGTAGGCTAACCTGCTTGATTTGTGGTCTTGAAGCAAAAAGCATGCTAGAAAATATAATGATCAGGCTAGTGAGAACGTCATAGGGCATAAACAGAATATAATAAACTACAACTGTTGTCCAGTTGCTCATAAAGGTAAGCTTACATCCTTGTGGTAGTTGTAGTTCTTCAAAGTCGTTAATTTATTCATAAATCAAAAACAACTTCTAGGAAATTTCTGAAGAATTTTCTCTGGTGATTTAAAGTGGCTTGTTGAAAAAAAACAGGTACATTTGATAAAATCAAGAATGTCACACCAAAAGAGCAATTACACAATAAATGTAAATATGTTTTATAAACACACAGAACAGCTGGTAAGATCAAGTCTTTTAATAACAACTCTTTTTAGAGAGCACTCATCCAGGTTAAACTTAATACAATTTCTCTCATTTTGTTAATTAAGTTTTTGTTAATTATTGTTTATTGCAGGTCTAAACAAAAATAATTACAGCAATTAGATACAACATAGGATGACTGTATAAAAAAAAAAAAATTGCAAATAATCACATACAAAATAGAAATTCTATTCTGTTCATAGTATGTGTGTGTACTGTGTAGGCCTAAAGTATTAAATATATACATGCCTATTCATGTTTGTATACAATTTTTTTTATTATATATATATATATATATATGGTAGTAACTTAAATTATGCAAATTAACATTTAAAAGATCATTACACAGACACTTTTTTGTTGTTAATGTTTTGAAGTATCTACATAGGTCTAATTAAGTCACAAAGATTATGTAATTTGGGAAATGTTAAAGAATATTTGGATTTATGAAAATAATATTTTCCAGATAAAATAAACATTTCCTATTTATTCAAACATGTGTCATAATTTATTACTTTTTTTTATACAGTTCTTTAAAAATGTATGGTAAAAAAGGTAAAAGCCATGCTTTCCAGTTAATTATAGCAATTTTATTTTTTCAAAATTTCTCCTCGAGCAATAAAAGTTATTTGCGAGGGAATGACAAAAGGCTTACAGCAACACAGTGCAAGTTTGAATTTGCACGTCATTTTGGCGCGCCCGCCCTCAGAGCACGCACACGATCTCGCAGGGCGCGCGCTCGAGCAGCACACAGGAGCGAGATAAAGATGGCGGCGACGGTGGGGGAAACGGCGTGATATGCTGGAGTAGTAGCACTAAACCTGAGTAAAATCACCGTATGACAGACCATAGCAAAATGGAAACCATGTCACAGTAGGCGTTTACTGGTAAAACCAAGTACTACAGACTCACCTTTCCCCCCGAAACAACATTCATCTAGTGATTGTGGAGAAATCTTACCGGGAGCATGGCTTCGCACAGCAACCAGGTAGGAAAACGCTTCTGTCTCTTTTACGGTACGTTTTGGGTCATGATGGCGTGCAAAGTGTGTGTTTTGTCCCGTGCTGTACGTTACTTTCTGTAAGAGAGTGTTTTTTGGCCGCGAGTTTGTGCGTGGCCCACGCGCTGCTGCAGCGGCCTGGCCACGCGTTAATAACGGTCATTAGCAGGCGAGCGTTTGTGAACCTACCGCGCTTTCGGCGACGTTTCTATCGGATATCCCATGTCAACCCCCCATGCACTGAGTACAGTAAAAAGGTATGAAGAGTTCCTACAAAGTGTCTTCAGTTCAAGCGAGTTGAAATAGAGTCGTGTCGTGTGGCTAATGTAGTATAATAGGCCTGTTGATTGGGGGCGGTATCGCTTCCTGTCTCCAACCCCATTCAAACTCTTTCATTTGAGTTTTTCGCTTGTTTATGGCGCACATGACATCTGTTACACCATCAGTGACAGTTCGTCACTGCTAGAATATATTTTTAGTAGTTTTAGAGCGGGCTTGAAGTGCGCTAACTTTAAACGAGGTACCATGTAGATGCTAAATCATTGTAGCTCTGACTGTTAGCCACATGCGTCTCCATAACGCTTTCTTTAAGATCCTAAATAAACAAATTGTGTTTAATCTCCTAAACGGGGCTGTCATTTCTATATAATTCATGTGCTGTCTTCAAGTTTGTCACTTTCGTGAAGTTTAATAGTTTGTAGCACGCATTGTATTGGTTGCCATATGGTTGAAATGGGGACATATTCTTAAGTATGTGAAGTTATGATTATTTCTGGTCGCTGGAAGATGCTTGGCTACTATTAAGTGCTCTAATAAGCAATCTAGATGCATGAAGCACGAGGTCCTGTCAAAGGCTACCTGTCAGTGTTCATATTAACATGAAGAATATGTCTATTTTCTCTTTGTTTGGGAATGTTTTGAGTTGCTTTTTCCACCTGGTTAGTATATTTTTACAGTATTGTTAGGTTTATCATTTACTCACGGTCACTGCCATGTTCATAGCAAAGTTCTCTTTAGATATGAATACATGCTAGTGGCTGGCTGTTTATACTGCTAAGACCAATATATCAACCCATCTGTTTTTTGTTTAAGCACTTAATACATAATACAATACATACACTGAAGACACACTGAAGATCCTGTTATTCACTTTATTAATTTACTGTCTTTTTTACCAGTTCCTCCTCATTAATTACTTGACATAACTGTTAAGTAATCCACGCATGTAAAAGTGTTGTAGTGTTTGCCTTTCTTGGTAAGAAAAAATAAACACTACATATTTACCCATATGCTGTCAGCGTTCGGCAAATGCTAATTAATATAATTTAAGAAAGTCTTTGAATATCTAATAAATATTTAATCTCATGATTAAATCCTCGGAAGTGTGTATTTGTAGCCTCCATAAAAGCAGTGGTCTGATGGAGCGTTCATATTCATGTTATTTACTGTGTTGTCTATAATATTAATGTCTATTTTCAAGAAAAGTGTGTGCAAAGACCATTTGATTTATTTGTGAAAAAAATCTTTTAAGAATTGTTTGTAAAAAAAAAAATTTTAGATATCACCAGGTCTTGAATAATTATTCTTTTATCTTAGTTTTATTTTTAAAATTATTATTATTTTATTTTCTGGGATTATTTATTGTCGATGCTCATTTAAAGTGGTTTTTATATGCATGTTTACTATCCTTAATTTATACAAACTATTCTCCAAAAAATAGAAAATGATCAGAATTGTTTTGGAAATTTGTCATACCCTGGGTGAGCAAAGTCAGCCAGTCGTTTTTCGACAGCATGAGCTAGCATTTTCAGGGGAATATCTCTCTGGATCCAAATGATCAGAACGAAACAAGAGGATTCAGTTGCTTGAATATCAAGCAAATTAAATTTGTCGTTAAATTTTATAAAGTTAATATTTAAATTATAATTACAATTTTTAGCATCATATTTTATTTACTATTTCCAATTAGTGTGTAAAGTCGTCTTTATATAGACCAGTAGCCACCCTGCTCTCTGAGATATTGGCATCGGCCCATTGAGCACTAATATGCACCGCTGCATTATTTTTAGTCGACTGGTTTACTTTGACTAACTGTAAGTGCTGCGACTGCATACACAAATGTCAAACAAAAATTAGTTGACTGATTTAAAATAAATTTTGTTGGAAAAAGCCTTGTTGGAATACCACATCATGTAAACAATAGTTTCTGACTTACTCAAGTGCATGCATGACATGCATGCTGCTCTGTACTTCTTATTCCCTTGGCATTGGTCACACTTTCAACCGCTACAAAGTGTTGTCTATTAATGATGTGTGACAGTCTTTGCAGAACAATGTTTACAAGGATTAGGCAGTGCTGGATTGAATATGTGAGATGAATTTAATGAAGACGAGTCCTGTAATGAAAGAAGCGCCCTGGAAATGGAAGTTGAATGTACCACAATTCTGGGTGGGGCAGTTTATGATGTGCCAAGTTTAGAGGATATCCCTTAGTTGTAGCCTGTTAAAGATAAATGAAAGTGGGGGAGTTCAGGCAGCTGATTGGCACTCTCCAAGTATGATGGCATCTGCTTTAAAAGCTCAGTGAGCTGGCATGTGGGATGATGGCACCACAATTGAAATGGTACAACAGGATTTAGGCTAGCAGCACAAAAGTAAAACTTTGTTTATCTCCTACTGAATGTATATGCGTGCATATATGAAGGGGATTTGTTGCTGGAAAAAAGCATTAGGATATTTTGCATTTTTTCACAAATATGGTTGGGTAACGATGTAATTTTTGGGCGTTGGGGTGCCACTGTCAGTGTGTGAAGTATTGAAATCACGTTTGAATTCACAGGTATTTTTTTTTCTTATTTTTACTTTCATGATCGCGCAAACTGTGTATAAACAGTTTCATCAGGTGCACGTGCCTTGGCTTAAGTTAACTAGTCTGTGTTTGTTTATTGGTCTGGTTAGTGCCACTGGTTACAAACGCGTGTAATGAAATTGGACTCCTCAGTTTATTGTGCTGTGGTTGTTTTTATGTCACTGTTTTCTGAAGGAAGACTGTCTTCCAAAAAATTTTGTTATCATTTCATCCTGCGTTTGTAAGCTCAGAGCTGCTTTGTCTACAGGAAACCTCTCGTTTCTCATGCTTAAAGCATCTCCTGCTGAGAATGAGTTTGCATTTTTAATAAATCCATCTGGTTTATGCAGCTAACATATTTTGCTTATCAAGAAAATAAATTACTCTAGAATGATTTATCTGTTGTTGTTGATTCTATTGGGAATCAATAGAAAATCATAAACCAGCTTAAACCAGCATCAACATACATAACCAGCATGCCGTTTTTTCAGCAGGGTAAAACTAAGCGGCACATGGATTTATGCAGGTATTTTAGTTCTGCTGAGCTAAATAAGATGGGTCAGGGGGAAGAAGGGATGGCCAAAGAAAAGCAGACCACCAAAGCGGAAAAGTTCTGAAAAATCTGACTCAGGCAAAAAGGAGATGCTATGTCTTTCTGAATCTGACACAGACTGATTCACGTTCTACACGGTTCTTACAAGTTAATAGACATTTCTGTTCAGTTAGAACCAAATAGTTGAGTAGTTGATTGTAATTTGAGTTTGCAATTGTTTTGTTTTTTCTTTTCAATATTATACATAAATTAGTTTGTTTGTTTTTTTGGGCTACTAAAATTTATTTTGGGCTCCCAAAAACTGAAGAGTGCATGTCCGAAGGGCTACCAGAGATTTAGACATTTTGCGAGCCCTGCAAGGATATGTTGAATCAGTAACTGTTCTGATTTGGTTTGATTATAAAGGTTTTGCTCTAGCATAAAAAAGAAAAGGCGTATCTAACAGCGTATGGATTTGGCACTGGTTGTTTGTGGTGATGGGAGAACTTGTTATGCAATGCTTTTTAAGGGAAGGTCTGAAACCAGAAAATCCAGTGACTCTTCTGGTTTGTCTTTATCTGTGGGGGGATGACACTTTTTACATAAAACCACATTCACAGCAGCTCTTTCTTTATCTTTGTAAATGTGGTCTACCAGTTTAACGTACTGAAAGATAAGATCATTTAAACTACTACAGTTTTTAAAAATACTTAAATTAAGCAACCTATCATTTTTAAGTCAGCATGGAACTAAAGTTGTGATCACCTTTTATTCGCTTGTATCTTAGTGGAACTGATTCTCAAACAAATAATGTAGGCCTGCTCTCAATTTTTTTTATTTATTTATTTATTTATTTTTGTCTTTGCAGTATTGATTTGATTGTTTGCTAATTGCGGCGATCTCATGTGAGTGACATGTTGCTGGAATGGTGGGATTTTTGTCCTCAAACCGGTGCAAACATCATCAGAGAAGGGATGTTGGTGGTTACGGTGAAGTAGAAAAATGTTTTTGATTAAAAGTTATGAGGGGATATGAGTTCAGGTTTGTGTGGATAATTAATTTGTAATCACTGCAGTGTTCCATAAACTAAGAATTGTCAGTTTTGATTTCATGGTGCCTTTAACACTTTAGCATCACTCATGGTTCTTTCACGTTCATGAAAGTGAGTGTGTTAGCACCAGAGCATGTTGAAATAATGCAGATGGCTAATTTGTGGTAATCCCCAGTCCAAATGAACAGCGATGGGGAGCTTAGTGTGGTACGTGCGGCACGCCTGTGGAAAAGTGGCAAAGAGACATTCTTTCTGTTGTGATTGTGCTCGCCACCCAGAGGCCATTGGATTACTGCTTGCTGTTTGTCTCTTGTGGTGCCGTTTCAGCAGAGTAGGTCGGTGATTCGCAAACGGTTACATGTGCTTGAACTGCAGTTTCTTTTTTTCTTGCTCTCTCTCCCTTTTCATGCAGCTAGTGGTGAATGCAAAGGGGTATTATGTGGACGCTAGCAAAGCCTGTTGAGTTTATCATCTTAGACATTTTCAATTTCCCCTAAAGACAGGCATGAACATGAAGTTACTGAGATGCAAGCTTTTTAAAAACAATTTTAAAGTTACTTAATGGTCAGTGTAGTGATTAGTCTTTCAGTTATGCCGTTCGTGCTTGCAGGATTAAGGTAATTATAGCCTTCACAAAGAAAGCAGGTTATCTGCAGGATGGTCTAACCATTATAGGACCAGATGCCATCTATTAAGATGAGTACTCAAAAGACTGCTGAAGGCTGTAGGCCTACAACCACTTGCCAGCCTTGGTTAAGAAAACTTTGCAGTAATGGCAATATCAAAACTGGTTATAGTTGTTTAAAATGTATGGTCTTTTGATCCTGCAACTGCATGTATAGAGTAACTTTTAAATACACAATGTTGCCAGATTTGGAGTCATATTTACTTGGTGAATGTTGGTTATTTGACTAAAGAGCTTTCGCATTTGTGACCAAAAATATTATATAATAAAGTTTTAGTACCAAAAATCATCTCTCATCTCTCCCGCAAAGCAGTGCTAAACGCAGCTCATGTGCAGTGCGAGAGAGATCAAAATGACGGAGATGTGCGAGTAATAGTGCTCAAAACCTGTGTCTACTTTGTGCACAACTTGAACAGACTTCAACAGATAATGTTGTCAGCTGTGTGGATATTGGCAAGATCTTTAACAATTCTCATTTAATTAATATGGCTTCTTCTTCTGTGTTCTGTTAATGCATGAACTTTATATTAATTAAAGCGCACTTGCCGTCCAGTAATCGCAAAAAGCAACTTTGTTTTTCATAAAGTATCAGGTTTAAAATGATGCTAAATTTATAATGGAATTTAAACAATGAAGATAATTTTGGTTCTCTTTAATGCAAAGGCGAACCCATTATATCTTTCTCTTACTACAGTATATAATGAACATGTAATAGCATCAGTATGTGCGCTGTTTTATAAGAGATACTACATACAACTTATTGAAATGTCACTGCAAGCAACGGCTTTCTGTTAATTGCTGCTAGTCTATGATGGATGTCAACTGCAGCGTTCCCGCCTGTCCTTTTAATGTATTAAATTCACGTGAAAAGGCTTGCATTCTCAAATAGTTAAATGATGCCATGACAGTTTTTCGTCTACAATTAGGCTAGAAAAATAAGGGTAAAGGAAACCTGAAGCTTGATGTTCTGTCCAGTTGTGCTATACTGTCAGATTTTGCTACCTCTTATTAAATATATATATTATATTATTTATATATTTTTTTATTTATATTTATTTTTATTTTATTATTAATGTCTATGCCTAGCACAACCCTAAACCTTCCTTTATAGAAATACAAACGCAGTGATTATGTGTTGTCATTGCGCACAGCAAAAATCATATCCACCTCGGCTGTAGCTTCTCACTGACAACTTAGTAACGCAGAATTGGATCTTCAGCGTTTAGTAATTCTGTTCATTCCTGCCGGTTCCGCCGGAATGCATCACATTTGCACATGCTTTGTAGTCCTGAGAATTACTTGTGCGCTTTAGTTTTCTGTGCCTCACACATTGTGATAATGAGAGTGACAGCTTTTAATAATTATTAATAAAGAAGTTTGCAAATGTGATATTGATTTAATACAACAGATCAAATAACGAGTACTGCATGATTTCTCTCTATTTCAGTTTTTATTCAGGTTTGTTTTTGGCGTATAATTTGAGTTATTTAAATTTAATATTTCTGTATTAAAAATTTTATAGTTAAAACATTAATCTCCACATGAATGTAATTGCACTCATGTCACCTCTGAGTCTCATTAAACCTCTGATGTACCTTCAGGCCACTTTTGTGTTCTTCTGTGCCACCTCTGTACCAATTCATTTATTAATACTAATTTTGTATAATCTTCTTGTCTCTTATTCTACTACTTATTATATTGTTTTAAATAGAAAGTAAAAAAAATATATATTTTATATTTATTAATTTATTTTAATTTGACAGATGTAAATGATTCCATTGCAAAGGTAAAAATATCCCTGTAAATCACATCAAGGAGTCATATGTCATGTCGTATTTGGAAGGTGAATTTTTGATTATTGATCAGAAGGTGCTCCTAATTTTATTTTATTTTTTTAGGACGACAAGTGCTCGTAGTTGCAACAAAATTTTTTTCTCTTAAACCTGGATGTCTGAAAGTGGAATTGGGTTCGGCTTTATTTATTTATTTATTTTTTTTGCTTTAACCCCTGCAAACACCTTCAGCCTTTGTTGGGTTGACATTGGGTGACCCCTTTTATTCTTTGGTACACACTTTACAAAAACAAACTTAAGTTCTTTAGCTTTTTAATATAATGCTTTTCGTATCAGTCCTGATTGGTGACTGGCCAGTCAGTCTGCAGATTCCTATCTGGTCTGTTTTGACGATACATTTACAGTGACTAATGTATGTTGAGACTTGCGCAGCAATCAAGCCACCGCAGAATGCTTGCGTGTCTCTCAGCAACACAGCAGCGCTTCGTTACTGAATGAATTCATGTTTTTGAATGAATCAGCCATTTGACAAATTATTTAAATTAAGCACTAAATGATTTATTAATGATATTATTTAAAATGGTCATTTGTGTTTCATTATAATCAGTAATTATTAGGGGTGCAACGTTGAGCCATGATCCCAGACAGACCAGTCTCCATATTTCAGCACGCACATGATTTCTCGGATTAACGGTTCAGTTAGGTTCAGCCATCATAAAGGTAAAGGTATAATTTGAACTTTTTTTGCCTTGCAAGTTAACCCATTCAAGCAAATTCAAACCATTCAGTTGAAGTCGTTGAATCGTGACTCTTGATCTGTTCTTTAAGAGATGCCTAGAAATGCCTATTTCTGTCTGCTAATCAAACACCGCCACAGCTTTAATAAAGATTAATCTGATTAATTAGCTTGATATATATATATATTTTTTTTTTTGTCACCAAGCGATTATCGGCTGATTGTGAATGGTAGCCAAACAATTGGAGCACCGCTAGCGTTTTTGTTTTACGCTTGCATTTCTGCACCCTGTATACTACTGTTACTGTCTTTTCATAGCCTATAATTTTATGTTGCAAGCTGTTCATCTTTGCTTGCAACTTATGCTGTTGTTATTTTTGTATTACGGTACTGTACTACTTTAGTAGTTAAGCTAGGTATAGAAATCCTCCTCAAGATTGGACCAATCAACCAAATGTGGACAGTGGATTTGTTAAGACTGTCAGAGTCAAGCCTGGACACCTAGCCACTACCGTAATAAATGAAAAGCAAACCTTTTCTTTTGATGATCTGAACAATGATCCGATCCGTGACTCAAGCTGTAGTATGATTCGAACCGTGAGTTTTGTGATCCCTTGGACCACTAGTAATTTTGTCCCCACTGGACGTAACAGATACCTCATTTGAAATGGCTTTTATTGCTTTTTGGATCATGTCGCCCAGACACAGCATCACGTTATACACGTAACATTTCTGTCACACGCTTGAGTTATTCGGACAAAAACAAGGCACTGGATGGCTAGCAGAGCACACTTCGCTTTATTAGAACCATGAGCTTTGTAAAACCGATCCGTTTCAGCTTAGAGGAGCAACAATAAAGTGTGTGGAAAATGTGTTTTGAACCTTAAACCACGTAAACACATTGCTTTGCACCAAATACACAAAATTATGTTCTTTTTAGCAACGTCACACAAACCCTTTAAGACCTTGTGCCAGCTTTTTAAATACACCTTGAGACTCTGTCCAGCTGCTTTTATGTAAATGTATGCTTAGAAACGTGATTGGCCTAGTCTTGCTTAAGATGCATTAAGGAAGTAGTAGCCCTATTTAATTTACTTTTCTTTTTTGCACTTTCCTAGTTTTCCCATTCTTCTGCTTCAAATATGTCTAATGTCTCATGAGAATGTGATTGAACAATAAAATAATTAAATATAAGTTTATTTGCAGCATTAATTTTTGGGAACATTTAAAAGTACTGTCAAGGTATAATGTTATGTGTTTCCTTATCTGAACAGTATCACATCAGGAAAGAAAATTTGGCATTTCAAAAAGCTAGCATGCCTAATATAAGCAATTGAAGCTGTGGGTTTTGGAGGTCAGCAGACTGGCCGGGGAATCCGTGTTGCTTACAGATAGCATCTTGATCCAATGGTAGCATGGGAAAATATATTCACGTGGTAAAAGATCCACATATTCTGCTGCTTTTCACATTCTATTGTGTATGCATCACATATAACAGTTACTGAATTAGTGCATATTTGATTCTGTTGTAAACTACACTTTTAATTGATCTTAAGAATTGGTTTAGTCTAAGAAATTAAGTCTGGTCACAGGTTGTGGCATGTCAGCACATTAAAAAATCTATCAATGTAACAACTTTCACAATTGATTCAGTAATGTTTAAATGTTTGTGCTTAAACTGTTACTCATTGGCCAAAGTGAGTGCTTGAAGGGTCTGTCTCTGCCTTTGCTTTGTCCTGTAAAGTGGGACACGAGGGAGCCATATTGCCATGCTGCATGACTCATCAGTTTCCAACTTGCTCTTTACTTTCACCCAACCTGATGTTGCAGTCATTCAGTAATGATGGCCGCTATGTCCTCACATAACCTCATAAACAATGCTTTAATTGTGTTTTAATAAATAAGTGGGCTGAATTTAATAATGGACTCATTGTGGTGCTGACTAATTCCAGAAAGACCACCACAGTGTTACAGTGTGCCCATATTTTAGTAAATGATTGTTTGCAATAATTAAGTTAAAATGCCTAACAATCATTAAGTGACAACTAACATTATGTACTTCTGTATCTTTTTTTTTTCCCCACAGTACATCTTTGGGGAGTTCAGCCCAGACGAGTTCAATCAGTTCTTTGTGACTCCCCGCTGTTACGTTGAGGTAAAATAATCACATGCGTAAATTCATCCTAAACACACATTAAATGTTAAAAGCTGTCTATTATAAGGCTGCCCAAAGCATTCTTTAAGCTCTTTAGAAGTAATCAGAGTTATTGTATTGTCATTTTATAATTTCCTTTATTCTCAAAACAATTGTTAGCATAAAGATATTTAAAAATTTAGCGTATGCCATTTTACACCTTAGTTTCATTTCAAATTAAATGTAAATTTAAATGTGTTGGATCATCTGAGACTTATGTTTCATTAACACTATGCTTTCAGTGTGTCAGTAAAAAATGTAACCTTACAGCTATTGTAGAAAATGGTACATGTACGTTTAATTTAAATCTTTCTGCAGTATGTAACGCATGGAATGTTAATTTGACTTCAAATACAGATTTCCATTTTGCATGTTACTTTGCTAATGTTATGCCACTGTACTCTCCACCCACCTTTCCCCTCCTTTTCTTTTGTACAAAAAAAGCACAAGTCATTGTTACTTCGCACACAATATCCTCCTCCTATTCTGATTGAAATTTAAACTCCAGTCTTTCACTGCGAAGTATGCTATAAAAAATGTGCCTGTTTAGTTCAGATTTAGTTCATTTAAATTTGAAGGTTTGTTTGTGTGCGCATATAAATACACATTTTATTGACTTGATGTGACTGAGTGATCTTGTGTAAATTTCTTATCAGCTTCCCCCCTTCAATGATAAAGTCTCCTGCGTCAGCTATTCCTCAGGTAAGATCAAAGCCTCACTTGAAATGTTGCTTCAAGTACTGATATGAGTTATAGATAACTAGATACTTAACCACAATTACTGTCACATAAGCGCACACAGTGGTTTTCATGTTTTAAGCTTACATCTTCACACATGGAAAACATATTTTATAATATTCATCTGTCCTGTTCACATCCTAATTCTTAATTGGTAGAATGGTCTTCATTCATCACTTGAATTTAAACCTCCTTAGGCTACATGCCCATCTCTGTAGTTCTAATAATCTTTCCCAGGACAGTATCATATTGCCCTCTCAGGTAGTTGTGACCTTCACCCTCATCTGTATCAATTATTTAGGAGGTTACTGCACTCCTGCTGTGCCTTACATAACGGAATCATTGAGACGGCAGGTTTGCGGTGAGTTTTCGGTCCACTACACAGTGCCTTATTCCTCTGTTTTTGTTGCAGAACTCAACACTCAGGTCTTAAACACTGACAGCTTTCTTAACCTTCCCCTTTATCAACCTTAAACCCTTACTTCTTATTCTTGCCTGTCCATTTAATCTTCGGAGCTTTGCATGCCTAGGCGCCAGGCCTCTGTCCGGCTAACATACGCATCTACCTGCAGTGCTTAAAGTTGACGGGAGGCTTTTGACATTTTTATTTTTACTACTTTTCTATGAACTCTCTTTCAAAATGACATCTCGAGAGTGGACTAAGAATATGGCTTCACGGACCGTCTTTCAGAACCTCTAACTCTACCTGAAAATGTGGCAGTCTTGACAGTCCACAACCTGCTTATGAGTTCGTCCTTCATGCTTTCCTAAAATAAAACTTCTAAAATGAATACTAACAGAGGATGTGGTCTATTCATTTATCCATTGCTTGGGATCTTGTTCCCATGATGACTTCTGGTTGCTTTGATTTCGCTGATTACTGTCTACTTTTAAGACTCAAAGTCTTACAGTAATTGTGACTAACGCTGTTTCATTCAAACTATCTTTCACTGCTTAGTCTGCACAATTCAGTACAACAACCGCTTTACATGTATCCAATCAGATTTCTTATATTACCTACATGATATGTTCAAGTTAAGATTTATAACCAGTAACTTGAAGTGTATAATTTAAAATCAAGAACTTTCCTGTAGAAATTAACTTTTTTTTAAATGTATATCAGTCTAACTGGGATGTTTTAATCTACAGGAGAGGACTACCAGCATATCGAGTTCGGCGTGGATGAGGTAATGAATGCGGAGCCTGTGGCAGTGAAAGACTCGCTGTACAAAGTCTCCAGCACTCTTAATCCTCAGGCCCCGGAGTTCATCTTAGGCTGCCAACCGTCTCAGAAGGCCCTACCCACAGCCACACCGGTCGCTGATATCCCAGATGGCACCGACTTCAACTCCCTCTGTTGCGGCGACTCCGAGACCTCAGTCTTGGGCGGCCACCAGGCCTGCTCGGACATGGATGGGGTTTCGGGCGGCTTAGGACAACGTAAGAAAAAGAAAAAACGGCCGCCGGGATACTACAATTACCTGGAAGGTTCCAACAGCAACAGCACCGGTGTGGCCACAGATGGAGTCGGGGCCTCAGGCTTGGTTAACGGACATACTCCAAATACTCCACTCATGGGTTCAGAGGACATGGTAGGGGACGTGTTATCTGGGGCTGAGCTCATCCCCCCAAATTCTGTAACATCCAGCCCATCCACACCCCAAACCGCCCCTCTTTCCCATCAGAGGACTTGTGAAAGCCCTGACAATTCGACATTGGACTTGATGAGCGGAGCTGCTGCTTTGTCAGACAGAAATGGTGCAGCTTCTTTGTCTACTTCATCTTCGTCCTCTCAGAGCAGCGGGGTGGCACAGAGTGCCAGGACTGCAGAACAACATGCAGAACCCCCGGCTCTAGAGAGTCCAGTACTTCTGGGTAACGGAGGACACAGCTCCTCTCCACCATCTCCTCTTCCCCCTGCTGCTGCTGCTGTTGCCACCCCCACAATCACAATTCCTGCTACTACTGAAGAGAGGGAGGCCGAGGGCTCGGGGGAGGCTAACGGGCTGCCAGAGACTGCCTCGGCTGCCGGAGCCGCAGATGGACTCCAAGACCTGTCTGAAACGGGCGAGGTGCAGTCAGCTTCCCCTGTAACCCCGCTCTCCTTAGACTCTGAAGTTCAGCCGGTAGTCTCGCCTGGTCTGCCTGCAGCACCTGTGGCCAACCCCCCCAAATCCTGGGCCAGCCTCTTCCACAACTCCAAGCCTCTGCCTGGAGGTCCTCAGGCTTACGTTGAGGTGAAGAGCGTGCCTGCTGTCGTCATGTTCCCTCCAGCGACCTCAGAGTTGCCTGAGAAGGCCAGTGAGGTGCGCGAGGGCCCTGTCCCCATGTCTGAAGACCCTATGGCCCCGAAATTGGCAGGTAAAATGTGACATGCCAGTGTTATGAGGTTTTTAGTCTAGACCACAAAGACTGTTGTATTGCACACATTTGTATACAAATGGTCATTTACTCACCCTCTTCCTCTTCTTCCAAATATATCAGACTTTAGTTAGTCTGAAAACCAGAAATTATGTATTTAGTCATCTAAATAAAATTATCCCTTTGTTCAAAGCCTGTAACACTAAAAAGGTTTTGGAATAAGAACCTAAGTGAATATAAGCAGAAAGTTAATTTGTTGAAACTATTGAATTTGAGTCTCTGTGATTCATGCTTCTGTCCACAAGATGGCAGCAGCATGTTTCACTTATTTGCTTGCAGCACCCATAAGCCACCTCTGTGGGTCCTAAACACTTAAGACGTGTTATTAGGGTGTATTTGCTCACATTTCTTTTAAAAACCACATTTCGTCATTCTGTTGCTCTAACTAATCATGACAGATCTTGAGAGAAGGTGCTGTTTACTAATCATGTTTCCAACATTTAATGCGCAGAAGGAGAATTTATGGGAATCTCAGTCTGTCTCCTTCTGAAGTACATTTAACAACTGTAACCCTGATTTCTTGACCTTGGAACCCACCACAGGGACTCTCCTCTGTGGGGTTTGCCCTGCTGTTTCTCAAATATAAAAATTTTTAAGCAAGAACACAGTGATTTCATAATCTTAAAAAGTCTTATGAAATGACTGCCTGGTGTATTGTGTAGACTTGCCGTATTATGATTGGGCACATTCTATTGATCTCAGCTCTGGCTTATGTGGCACTCAAACATTCTAGACTCTTCTCCTGGGTAAATGCATGTTCTGTTGCACAACAGAAGGAGCGACTGCGTGATTGATAGCATTTATATGACTGTATTTCAGATGTGTTTTTCTTTAAGACTGCTAATGGGGATGGGATTTATGATCTTGTGAATCTGTTTTATAATGCATATATGCTTGTGCAAAAAAGGTATGCGAACCGAGTGTCTTTCTGTCAGCATTTCTTTTGTCTTTGTCTAATCTCTTTTGATGCAATACACTTGGACAGGCATTAAGTGGAGATCATTGGCTGCTCTGTTAGTTTTAGAGTAGGGCCTAGAGTGCCGTTATGTTTTTATTTATTTATTTTAGGCTCTCCAGTTGGATTTCTGCTATAGCTGCTGTTTTGCTTTAGTCATGAATGTGATGTGACCTGGTTTAAATCTCTCCAGCCAGTCACATAAAGCTACAAGCTTAAATGAAAGAAACATTAAATGTGCATGACCATTGCTGAATGTTTACTACTGTAACTTTAAAATCAACATGTGATCACAATTGACCCCATTTACGTTTGCATATTTTCTGTGTTCGTTATTGTCACTAGTAAAAATGGGTTATTTAAGAATCCAAAGCAGTTTGTCATAGACACATTAACATGTTTAACCAGTGACGGATAAAGGGTTCTATTTTCAGTTCTGCTATGCATGTCACTTTAATTAAATTCCAAAATCAATCGATTGATGTTTCCACGTTACCATGGAAGCTGTACCATTATTTCAGCCTCCCTTTCTAGGCGTGGTACAAAATTCTCCTCAGTTTCGCCACAATTGGCTTCATGTGCATCAGTCACATGTTGCAAGGTTGTAGTGATGGACAACTTTTTATTTTTTTTTTTATTATTATTTTTTTTTTCTCAGATTGACAAGTGTCTAGATTTGTGTGTTTGGACTGTATCTAGAAAATGTTGCTTTTAAATGGAAAAAACATCTCATGTAAATGCCGCCAAAAGAAACACTTACTCACATAAGATTTCCTATAGACAGGCAACCTACCTATGACTAATCTTGAAAATACGTAGCTTTGTACATCCCTAGTATTTCATCCACGAACATGATTAATTTTTTCATTTCGTTTGTCAGAATTAATCGAGAATGTGAAGTTGATACACAAACCAGTGTCTTTGCAACCAAGAGGACTGATTAACAAGGGAAACTGGTGCTATATCAATGCTGTATCCTTTTTTCTCAGCCTCAGTTCTTCGAGTCTTATTGATGTTGCTTAAACAATACTGAATTGATCAAGCTGTCTTGTCTAGTTTTTTTTTTTTTTTCCCTTGACAATGACCTTTAGACCCTGCAGGCCCTGATTGCGTGTCCCCCTATGTATCATCTGATGAAGTCTATTCCCCTTTTTACTGAGACTCAGAGACCCTGCACATCCACGCCCATGATGGATAACTTGTAAGTTTTAGGCTACTTAGCTGCCCTGTTTAAGTAATATTTATTTCTATTATTACACAATGTTGTGGACTGGATGTGAATTAAGTGAGAACTTGATATCCATTCTGTTTACTAGCAATAGACAAGTGATGGGTGTTGAAGTTATGTTTTATTTGAATATAACTGAATTAGAAATTCTCTTTTTCAGAAGAAAACACTACAGGTGTTGAGTGTTTTTAACTGGAGTGAAATCTGAAGGGAACACTGATAACAGATGTATCGTTCATAATAAATAAGCAGTCTTATCTCTTAGTTTGCTTCCAAGTTTCAGATTAAGATGGAAACATGAAATATGTGGACTTGACTATAGCTGAGCTCTTCTGATAGGCTTCAATTAATCAACATAGGTTTGTGCAGAACGCAGCAAGTGCATGGGGGGAGAGGAATGTAACATTTTCTTGGAACAAGTGAATGTTTTTTTTAATGCTTTCTGTCTACTGCTTTTATAAACTACTATTTAGAAAATGTGTTGTTTTTTTGTAGTGTTCGGCTTGTGAATGAGTTCAGCAATATGCCTGTACCTTCCAAGGCTAAACAGCAAGGTAAAGTCTTTCCAGAGTTCATTGGTTAAATATTAATTGATTGATTCTTCTCCTTGCTTTGCGTTTATAGATTTATATATATTTCTTTTGTAGCTGCTGGAGAGAAGATAATGAAAGATCTTCGAGTGGGTTCTCCGTTTGAACCCACATACATCTATAAACTCCTCACCCTCATCAAATCAAGCCTTTCTGAGAAGGTAAGCATTATGAAGACTGGGCTAATAAAGACCATTAATACTGGGGTTTGCTTAAGTCTTGTTCTTTGAGGGTGCCCAGTGGTACATGTTGTGTACCACTGTACACGTGTATCTAGTGTGTCATTTTTGACAGAAGTTACCTCCAACAATTTACTAGTTGGTCACTTCTAAGCGAAGTAAAAATAATAGACGCTCCTGCTTGACACTTCCAAGGACAACATCTACGTGTTCCATTTCTGTTTGTGTCTGTCTGCACATTCACGAACATTGAGGAATGAGAGTCTGAAAGATTAAATGAACAAGATTAAAGCTGAAAGATGATAACCTCAGTTAATGAATATTTGGATACACGGTCTTCCGGATGTGGAAGAACAAGAGTGTACCTGAGAAACCTTAACTTTGTTGGCGTCAAAGAAAAACTGAATTGGACACTCCTTTAGAGATGGTTTCCCACAATCCAACGTGTTGTGTTTGGCCATAGATTTAAAAAAAAAAAATTGTTTTTGTTCCATATGCTTAGCATTTATTGAATTAAATTATAATGTGGTTTTCCTTAGTCATTAGACATTAGCTTTATGCTTCCTTGGAAGCTGCTACTTTTTGAAATTAGGGACTTTATTCAAAAGCTTAGTCATTGTCTGACTGGTAACTGTTTTTTGTTTGGAGCAAATTCAAAGAGTTTGGTGTGAGGTATGGTGTATGAGTAAAGTCTGGCATGCATTAATGATCTCCGTTTTTCTCTCAGGGTCGCCAGGAGGATGCGGAGGAGTACCTTGGTTTCATTTTAAATGGACTGCACGAGGAAATGCTGGCACTGACAAAGCTTATCTCTCCACAGGAAGAGAGTACGTTCTCTTCTTATTTCAGTATTAATTCCAAGGGAAATCAGGCACTTGACAGATTTTCTGTCCACTCTAGCTTCACGTTAACTAAATTGTCTCTTCCTGCCTTTGAGCAGAACCCCCAACACCAAATGGTCCCGAATCTCAGCCAGGAGTGGAAGAAGATCCTACTGAGAAGGAGGAAGAAGGCAGTGATGATGAATGGGAACAGGTCGGGCCCAGAAACAAAACCTCCATCACTCGGCAGGCAGATTTCATCCGTACTCCCATCACAGACATATTTGGTGGCCACATCAGGTAGTGCACATTTCCATGTCAGCTATTGTCAAGCTATGTATCCGTTGCTTAAAAACTCCTATATGCTGTTCTAAACTACTTCAGAAGCACTATCTGGTCTTGAGAACCACTGCTTAACGTTGTAATGGCTTTGAGACACCTGACCTCTTTGACACATTAAACCACAGAGGTAGACAGATATGCAGCACTTCTGCAAGAAAAATAAACTTGTGGATAAGAAAAGCCATTGGAACCAGGAATGGGTTTGGCCTTTTCATTGGCACCCACTGCACACTGTGGTATGACACAAGGGCTTGTGCCATCTATTTAGCCCATCCTGCTGCCCTGATGCTCCTCCAAGCTGTGTGGCTACAACCATTACAAACAATTCGCTGCAGAATAACAAACCCTGTGGCTCAAAACCACCGCCCAACTAATTTAGGTGGCTGCAGAAATGCAGACGCCTGAACGTGTGGGGGCGTCAAGGCTTCAATGAAGCCGTTTCTCTATGCGTTTGGGGCTATGGTTTGGCTATGGTGTCTTTGGTTGACTGATGGAGAATTGAATTGCGTAGCTAAGCCCTTCTTTTGCTTTCCTGTCAGAAACCTACGGTTTTTGGCTTTCAGATTCATAATAGCATAATGTAATTTGACTGTGATGGTTTTAAGTCCTCTAGGACTTATTACACTTAATGCTGAATTTATTTTATATCTTGCATCCCTATCTTTAATATTGCATAGCTTGACCCTTTTAATCAGCTTTGTTAATTCAATCTATAAATGTCCACTTTTCTAAGTTTTTATTATTTGTTTTTTTTTATAAAATATAGATCTGTGGTATACCAGCAGAGCTCAAAAGAGTCAGCCACCTTGCAGCCCTTCTTCACGCTGCAGCTGGACATCCAATCAGAGAAGATCCGCACCGTTCAGGAGGCCCTGGAGATACTGGTGGCGCGGGAGTCTGTTCAGGGCTACACCACTAAGAGCAAGCAGGAGGTGTGAATCATTAACTGTGAACTAGGGTCATGCGATACTAATGCATATGTCATCAGTAACGCCGGTTCCATGATTAGCAGCCATTGGCATCACCTGCTTTTAAATGGAGCATCATTTACTACACAGAATTACACAGTAGTTCACTGACAAGCTAGACAATACCGTGTTCATTAACGCAAATGAATCACCCACAATGATGACCGTGGTATTGCCTAGCTTGTCAGTGAATTAGGGTTTGGTGTAGTAAATAGCGCTCAAGATGAAAGTAGGTGATGGAGATTTACAGCTAATCACGGAAACTGTTTTACTGATGACATGTGACTGAGAACCGGATGCAATTAATTGCACAGCCCTACCGTAAACCTAATCTGCCCACAGATGTGTCTACGTTAGTTTTTTGGTGGGTGTGGCTCCCTTTACTGCTGCATTAACATTTCCTCTTGAAACCCAAGATGGATTTTAGTACTATTACTGTAGCTGACTGCTTGCGTTAGAATTATACTTTATAAACGCATTAAACAATGTGAAACTTGTTCCTCATTTAGGATGTGCAGTTGCTCAAATATTTACTCATGGTGCCTGGGCTTAGGGCTGGTACTTAGCAGTAAGAAATCAACCTACAAATGGCTAATTATTAGCTCTTCATATTTGCAAACACAGATAACTCCTTTTAACAATTTTCTTAAATCATGTTTTTTTTCGTGGTGCTTTCCAGTTAATCTGTCAAACTGCAGTTGCGTTATTTTGATTGTTAAATAACAAAAATAACAGCTAACACGATGAAACTATAAAAACATGATAAAAAAAAACAACATTGTTTTTGCGAATAAACTCTTCATGCCTAGATTGGATATGAGAAAGTATTAATATTGATGCTGAAGAAGTTGTGAAGAAACTTGTGGCTGATTTCCTACCCTCTATGTCTGCTTTAGATTGAGATCAGCCGGAGAGTGACTCTTGAAGAGCTTCCTCCAGTACTGGTCCTTCACCTCAAGAGATTTGTTTTTGAGAAGACCGGTGGATGTCAAAAACTGGTCAAGAACATTGATTACCCTGTTGATCTGGAGATCAGTAAAGGTGCTTATTTCATTATGAAACTACTTTACTGCTGTCATGTTTTAGCAGGTTTCACCGTCTGCTAAAGATTTCAGTTGCACTTGTCCTTTACCAGGAGAAAAAAAACACTTTCACTGCTTGTCATTTTATTTTGGATCTTTTACTCGTCTCTCTTCCAAACACATGTTCCTCATTCTGTGCACATGCACTGTGCAGATAGACTCTATATTCTATACTCCATCTCACTTGAGAAACCTCTGTATTTTAATGGATTGTTCAATAACCCATGCTTTAAAAAGTTGGTAAGAGTGATTTGTTTGAGCAAAACTGTACATGTGCTCTCAATTGTGCTACCTGCGAATAGACGATGTTCCCCAAAATAAACAAGAACGCTAATGATGGAGCAGCATAAAGACAACTCTATTCCGATTAAAGTAGGCTAGATGTCACTCACTCCAATTGGTTACGATAAATACCATTCTGTATGTTAGTTCATCTATTTAGAACAGCTTATCTGGATTCAGTTTAAGATTTCTACACACACAAGTGTTGAACTATTAAACGGAACACACTTGTAGCCAAAAAAAAGCCTGCCTTCTGCTTCATTTTAAAAATATGAAATTATGATTTTCAGATCTCTTGTCACCGGGGGTGCGGGGCAAAACTATGAAAGGCCAAAGAACCTACAGGCTCTTTGCAGGTATGTGTTTGTTTTATCTGTTGTTATATTGTTTTGTGATGCAGTTGTGCATTGAGTGTTAAATTCTAAACCTTCTCTGACCAAACGACTAAAATATAAGAGCGAGCTGGTTTTTTTTGGTCCATTCTGCACTGAGAGACATGAGTGGTACCATGTGAAAACAGCATCTCTGTGGTGCTTCAATTTAAAGTGTCATGAAACCCTGTTTCAGTACTTGTACCCTTTTCTGGTGTTAAAGAACAATTTTTGAGAAGTGGGACTGTAGAGGCTTGTTGTGACAAATCTTGGCCAAAATCGTATACTGTGTGCCTGGGTTAATGTTTACTTGATCTGCAGAGTCACAGGATTATTTAATGAAATATTGGAAGGCATCTAGGCTTGTTTGTTGTGGACTCCTGCACAGTCTGATGTTACTTAAGAATGGCCCTCGGCTATAAAGCATGGCAGAAAATCCCTTGCCCGATGATTTGTCATTTGGACCTTTTCCACAGTTAGACTTATCCTGTTTTTATGAGCTTACCTGACAGGCCTGTGCACAAATACTTTTATTATGTCTTCCAGCAAGCTGTCTTTAAGACTTACACTCGTTCTTCCAGCACTTTCGTATTAGCCCACTACTACTTCTCTCTTCTGCCCACCCACACGTGACATACCGACCTGTTTAAACACATGGCCTTTCCTTACAGGGGATGCTCATCTTTTTCCCCACCTGCAGAAGTGAATTGTAGTTTATTTTTCTTTTTGAGGGGAAAAAGCGGCTCCCTGCTTGTCAAAAAGTAGCTTGTCCAACAACCCCTAGCAACGGTTACCATACCAGTAAATTTCCCAGAAGCTTATTTTCTGACTGTTTTCCTGTGTTTGAACATCTGGTAAGAGTGGAAAATAGAGAGGTTATTGTCTTTAAACCTTTCATTTAATCGTCTGTGATATAGCACACATGATATTTCACCTTTTCTTACCGTAAATGTCAAGCATGTACTGCAATAAGTCTTAAATGCATCCTATCAAGTCTGTTTTGTCACTGTTCCTGTGCGTTTGATGTTATAGTGATGTTAGAGAGTCAGGCTTGTTGTAGTTTACGCTGTCAGGGAAGAGGCTTATAAAGAGCCTATATGGGTCAAAAGCTTGTTTCCAGTATTTTGGCCTATGATGCATTTACAGCTTTTGCTTAACGTACACTCCAGGTGCTCAAAGTTACATATTTATGTAAAATCACATGTTTTTAGGAACCCATCAAATCCCCTGTTAATGTGCAGGGGTTGTGTAATTAATGGTCATTTCATCTGTCAAGCTTTTTCAGTGTAAAAGGATGAGATTGCCGATAAATTCAACAACTGTTCTTAAAGCTTTATCACTGTAGTTATTGCACTTGCTAAATATTAGTGATTTTGTCTATTTTAATTATGCTTGTTGTTTTTTAAAAAAACATTTATAAATTTTTTTTTTTAAATGCAGTACAGGTGAAATGCTCAGTTTTTGTCTATTTTGGACTTCAAGATTAGATTAAAAACAGATAATTCATAAATGTTACACAATGTGAAGCCATTTTGCATTAAAGCCAAACTTAAAGAAGTTCACTTTCAAAAAAACTTTTGCTGGGAATTTACTCACCACCATGTCATCCAAGATGTCCATGTCTTTCTTT
>JAUCNO010001819.1:22890975-22930691 GCA_032353835.1 Enteromius viviparus
TTATCTTCCCACACACACACACACACACACACACACACACACACACACACACAAGTAGACTAATATAGCTGTATACAGTAAGTAACATAACAGATATAGTTATAACTTGTTATAGCCCGCTCTCCATGTACATATTATTGAAGACGAAATAACAATGTCGTATAACAATTAATGTATTGACTGACTTAATGACACGGCACAGAAACGATAACTCATCGATAAACATCCGGCTGTCTTGAGCTGTTGAGTAATCCTCTAGACGCGTCTCTGGATCTGTTTTGCGATGATTTACGTTTTTTGCGTTTTCATCTCGACATCGTTCGTCAGAGCGCCGGAGGTCTGCCAGGAACACAACCTTCTTCAGGCTCGTCTCCTTCGCTATAAAAGGCGCGGAGCTGCTTCCACAGACTCAGTCCGAGTCAGCAGCTGCCAAACAGAGTGCACTACTCACACTTGTTTGACTTTCAAGGAACATACTCCAGCCGCGAGAAACAGAGCTGCAGCAACCTCTGGGATAGCTCGAGGAGGAGACGCAATCTAGGTAAGATGTGTCTCTGTGTAAGTTATGCATTGATTAACTGATGCATTTAGTCAAATAAAGTTGCATTCGTAGAGTGTAGAAATAGAATCTTATTCTCATTAATCAGCACATCATTTTGAGAACAAGATGCCTTATGGGCATAATTCGTAATGCTGGACATTAGCTGCACTAATTCTGAGTTGCATTGTCAGTTTAAAAAAGTGCATGTGGTTGAACTGTCATGCTTCATCGTATTCCATCCCATGCTTGTGAAAAGCAAAATGTGCAAAACCAACCAACATTCAGCCATATAAAGTGCAGATGGACCACCTGACAATGTTTTGGCTTGTGTTTATCTGGACCAGGTGCCTGGCTGGTGTGACTTTGTCTATATCGTATCAAATTCAAGAGAAGATTAGATGGCACCGAATGTTAACTAGAAAGAGAAAGAGAGAGAGGCAGCTGGAATTGAAGGGGTGCCTGTGTTTACTCAATCCGGTGTTGGATGTCAAGGCTCTGCAGAGAGAGGGAGAAGTAAATTACAGAACCCCGAGAGAAGGATTAGTAATATTGTAGGTGTGTGATGTTTTCTGGAGTTTGTTTGGCTCTTCGGAGGTTAAATGTGTGGGCTAGAAGTGGCCACTTTTGTCATTCACTAAATAACTCAAATTCACTCGCTCTTCTTTCACATTCTCGCACACTGCTTGATCCTGGATAATGCAATTCTCAGAGAAAGTCAGTCTGGGACAGAGAAGGACCTTCTTTGCAGACGGCACGGCTGCTGAGTGTGGATCTGTTCTGCTAATGAATTATCTCTTGTCACTGCAGGAAATGAAAGAGTTTGACAAAGTTGAGTTTATGGATAGATTGTGACCCTGCAGAGATCAAACAGAACTGCAGGTCCATCAAACTGAACTATCTAATCGAAGGAGATCAGGCATATAGTTTAATCTTTTGAGTAGTAATGAAGATTACAATTAAATTAGACAAGAATCCTGTAATGTCTGTCATATTACAAGAAACAAATGAGGATTTTTCTTAAGGAAAATTAAGCCTATTTTAAGACCATTAAGATCATTTGCATTCTGACTTGGTAATTATTATAAATTAAGTAAATAATAATAATTATTTAATTATTAATGTGTGTGTGGGGGGGTGTATAAAATTTGAATAATCATGAAATGATCTGTTGCATTTGTAAATGTAGTACTTTATGGTGATTTAAACATTTATGGACACTTCCTTCAATATTAGTACTGCAGTGTTACAGTAAACATGATTTCGTATTTGATATTTTTACTGTAATATAGTGATACAGTTACATTACGATGATAAACACTAAGTTAAATAAACATTAAATACAAATGTATCTCGTTATTTTTACTGTAAATGACATTTTATTTTTTAATTGATTACAGTAAAGATAAACAGCACTTAATAAAACATATAAATACTTTCAGTAATACCGTTTCATTAATAGGTTTTACAGTATGCGAATTTTAATACATTGTGGGTCAATATTTTTTTCCAGTAAAAAAGTGATACAGTTTTTTACACTTTTGAGTTATTAATCACTTTCTGTCAAATAAAATTGTTTATATATATATATATATATTTTAATACATAGTACAGTCACACCAGTTACATTTTTAGGTATTTAAGAAAAGATGCACACTTTAATTGATCATCATTTAAATTGGAAACGTTGTATGTCATATTTTTACTACAGTAGGGATGCAGTTAACATTATTAGGTATTACCGTAAAATTAGAAAACAAATTCAGGAAAGAATGTGCTCAACTGTCAAGAAAGTAATCTTATTTGTCTTAAAATTTTGGTTTCTTTATGCAAAATTACTTGTTTTTGGTGTGAAATGTTACACAAGGAATTAGGATAAGCATCAGTTTAAGCAAAGCATTGGGGGGGATACGTCTCATGTCGTTCCAGAACAGCAACCCTCTGTGATTGTTGTTATTGGATCCTGTTTGTGTTCATGTATTTGTGGTGTGTGTTTAGTCAGGATGCAATAAGAGAGACTAATGAAACCAATTTAGCAAATTCCTCTTTGAAGCACTGATTTCTCTTAGTGTGTAAACACATGGATGTGTGTTTACTATCCAGCGTTTGCTCCGACAACTTTCCCAACGCTTGTCCTCATGGAAACCACATTTCTTTCCAGGTTTTCCAGAACAGAGCCCTGAAGACACGCTCACACAAGGCAGTCTACTGTAGTTTAACCCTGAAGGTATCACCGCTGCCATGCACAGGCTCGTTTCCATTGCCCTGCTATTCCTGGGTGCCAGTTTGGCTGCTTCCCTCTTCCTTCCTGACTCTCTGGAGCTGAGGCAGCTGATGCAGCGCTACCAGGATGAGCTGGAGCCCAACGGCACAAAAGCTGATGCGCCTTCACGCACTCGCAGAGCCATCAAGTGGTCAGACAGAGAGGAGATCCTGCAGCTGCACAACAGGCTGAGAGGAATGGTGGACCCGCCCGCATCCAACATGGAATATATGGTGAGAATGGAACACAGTTTGAGTCTTCTTACACTCACCACCACCCAACTCTTTTACTCAACTCATAGAAAGCATTTTAGGCCATTGTAAGTGTGCTGAAGAATTAAAGACTGTTACAAAAAGCAGGCAATGTTATGTTGATTTCTAAGATATTATTTAAATTTAAAATGCTGAAGGGAAGTTCACCATGCGACAAGATGGTGAATAATAACCAATAATCTATAGGATTATATTCATTCAATAGCAAAAAGTATCAAATTCGATTTATTTAAAACTATCCCCAATATTTTGTGTGTGCTACAGTATGTATTCCTTTGCCAAAAAGGTACTCATTACAAGAAAATAATATCCATTAAAAGAATATAATTAAGTTTTAAGTAAATGTAAAATTTACTTAAATTTATAAAAATTTACAAATTTAAATACATGCATTTGTAATTAGGAAATTGCAAATTAGTGCATTTAAAATACATTTACTTTAAATGTAAAAAATAAATAACACACTACAGTTGAAATTAAATTGAGTTCTTTGCTTAGGTATGTTAGTCAACACATTAAATTATTAAAGACAATGATTTAAAATGCCCTTTATAATATATTTTTTGTAATTACAATATTACAAAGTGGACTTTTTAAAATTGTACTTAAGTGTGTTAAGAGACAGTGAGGAATGTATACTCTTTTAAAGTACACTTACAGTGAGATTTCATTTCCTTAATTTTATCTGCAAGTATAGTGTTTTTAAAAACACTTTTAATACAATTAAGCGCACTTCTTTTTCACAAGGTTTGTTAAACTTATTAGATTATCACACTGTTAGCTTAGCATCATGATAGCATTAGACTATTAGAATCAGTAGTTTGTCTAGTCTTCCAGTGCTGTCTATGAAAAGTAAAATCTTTTGAGACTCTATTTCAGTTATATGCTGCTTTAGAAAAGGTGTAGACAGCAAGACAGTTCACTATAAATTTTTGTCTACAGGCATTTTTTTTTATATCGACCACACGTCGAGATCTATACAAACCCAGCACTTGTTCTGCATTAATGACCCTGATTTATACTAATTGCATATTGTGCAGTAAATATCTTTAGGTTTATGTAGGTGCCAAGTACTGGCTTCATTAGAAAAGACGTGTTGAGTTTACAAGTGTAATCCTGCCAGCATGGTGCAGTGTCTTTTTACTGTGGAGAAAATTACACTGAGGTTTTAGCCGTCTGCTGATGCTGGAGCCACGGCACAGATAGAGAACAGAGCCAAAGATTAGGGACATTACTGGACCAGAGACCAGGCTTCAGTTATGTGACAGAAATGGAAGGTTTATTTTCAAGGGCTAAAGGGATTCACTTGTGGAAAAAAGTTCACTTTTTAAATGAATATTGAATGTTTTAACTCACTTAAGTAGAACTTAAGTACATATAGTTATAATTTCATATTTTCTTGGATATATGGTTAAAGTACTGCTGAATGTACTAACAAGCATAAAATAAAATATACTTTAATGCCATTTCTATTAAAACTTGTAAGTAATGTATTTACATACTTTTGAAATTACTTTGTAATGAAAAATGTACAATTTAGTACACAAAAAAAACTTTCCCGTTTATTTAAAATGTATTATATATTTAAACATTACAATTCAAATGAAGCAGTTTAGTCAACACATCAAAATGACTTTTAAAAAAAGATTCTTAAACACAATGATTTAAAATCTACTTAAAACATTATAACAAAAAACACTTAACCAAAAACCACTTAAGTGTGTTAAGAAACAGCCATGAAAAGGTACTGTATATACACTTAAGTGGCCTTTTATTTACATATATATTTTTTTTAAATATGCTTTTATGATTTGAAGTACACTACAAGTGCACATTCAGAACAACTAAGTTCAAGTACCCAGAAATAAACGTTTTTACATTTTTTACTTGATCTGGCAAAAAGCTCGTGGTTCAGCTGATTATAACTGGATTACTTTTTCACACATTGAAGTTCTTATTCCATTGCATTGCATAGCAAGGTATTATGGGAAATGGAGTTTTTGAGGAAAAAAAGTTTTTCCATAGGACTTTTTTAAGTAATCATAGGTGTACTAAGGACCTATAGAGAGCACAGTCCTGGTTTATTGCTGTTCCCTGTGTACCTTTGCGTATGGTAATCGAACGTGAGTTTAATGTTGATGTAGTGAGTTTTTAAGGGAAAGCTACAAAGAGCAAAGGCTTATGGTTAATGCAGTTGGGTTTATGCCTTTGAGGAAGACAGGAGTCTACCACAAGCAGGGATTTCAGAACCGATGCCAGGCCTCAGCGAACAAGTAAGGGTTTTAGAAATGTGGCTTAGTCCCAAACAGCACCTTCAGAACTGAGGTTAGAGAATGTGTGAGTGTTTGTACCCATCATGCAGTTGGAAATTTACTGAGAGTTCCTCAGAGGTGAAGAACCCTGTTCTGTGGTGCGAAGTGAGTCCTCCCTCCCTACAGGTGGAGAAATAAGCTAGGGAAATTCGTCTCATTTAACCCTGATTACTGGGGATTTACTGTGGATGTGAGCCAAGCTCTGATGTGCGTGCATGTAGCCAATATTTTAGTTGTATTGGGCCTGATTCCCAGTCCAGTGAAAACGAAGAGTCAGAGGAAGGTAAAGGAAATTATCTGGGAATAAAACTCAGCATGTTCAGTGTTTTGGTCTAAGTGCAAATATATGGGAGTTGTGTTTTCTGCTGGGAGTTTGATTTAATTTGTGTGTGTGTGACCAGGTTTGGGATGATGAACTGGAAAAGTCAGCGACATACTGGGCAGAACAGTGCCAGTGGGAACATGGACCCAAAGACCTACTGATGTCCATTGGCCAGAACCTGGCAGTGCACTGGGGAAGGTATGAGAGCAAACATACTAAGACCACTTCTGTCTGTTCCTGTAAAGTAACCAGTCATACATGGTGTTAACAATGCCTTGGGAAACCATGGAAATATTTGTGCATAAACATAACTGTCAATGAAAATGTACAAATAAGATCATATAAATTCAAACGAAATAGCAGAAACATGCAAGCTCTACATGCAAGCTTTAAAATGTAACTCAAAAGTGACGTAACACATTACTTTCCATGAAAAGTAACGTAATAGTTACCTTTTAGGGAGTAACGCAGTATTGTAATGCATTAATTTTAAAAGTAACTTTCCCCAACAGTGTTTATAATGCATCAGGAGTATACAGTTTGTTAGTTCATGCATTCGCTTGGGATTTAAACCCATCACCCTGGCACTGCTAGTGCAATTTTCTTTACTTAACTTAATTTTTTTAACTTTACTTAACTTTTACTTTATTATTATGGTTAAGCATTAAATCCACAAAAGTGATCAACAACCAATCACCCAAGTGAATTTCCTATTTTTCTTTTTTCAAGAAATGAAGCCTGAATATATAAATAAATGTCATGGGTTTGACAAATGTTGCTTGTTGTCATCAAAACATCTGTCACATAAATTAATGTAAATGCATTTTAGATATAAAACCCAATTTGTGCAAAGAATTAATATTACTGTGACTTGATAGAGTATTCATAATTGTATTATTCAGTGCATCTCTCTCCTGATAGGTACCGCTCTCCAGCCTACCATGTGCAGGCCTGGTACGATGAAGTGAAGGACTATACCTATCCTTACCCATATGAGTGCAACCCCTGGTGTCCTGAACGCTGCTCTGGACCCATGTGCACCCACTACACACAAGTGAGTGAGAATAACCAGTTTGCTTACAGTTTACAGACAATTATCCCAGTGGGACTAAACCCCATGACATTGTTTGTCGTTTTAAAACATGCGTGCGAAGGTGTTGCCTGTGCCAGCTAGCGTTTCTCCACACCAGCAGAGCCTAATAAGTTGCATGTGTGACCTGCATTAAAAAAGAAATGCCTTTGAAAGCAGCGTATGAACCGCTGCTGTTCATTAACCTCACACAAATCAGTGTCATGTAACACATAAGAGTCCATGGACATTTGAGCTAGTCTTAAAAATATGTGAATGCCATAGTATCACATTTGCTAAATATCAAACTAAGTTGTAATTAAAGAAAGGCAGCATAAGAAAAGATTGAATCTGGAATGATTTAAAATGTTGATATGTAAATTAAAAAAGATCAAGTCTGTTCAAAAGCCTTGGATTAATCTGCTTGATTCACATAAATCACATTTGTTAAATTGTTTTTTAAATGTTAAGGCTCTTTTGGGTTATCATTGACTTCCAAAGTCATTTTTTTCCTACTATGGAAGTCAATGGTGACCAAACAGCGTGGTTATAAACTTTCTTCAAAATATCTTCCTTTGTGTTCAGCAGAATATTTTCATTTTTGGGAGCCATCTAAAACACGGTCATGCAAAGTAAGGCATTATTATGTGCTTATTAAGTACTAATATGCTAGTAATGTGCATAATATTCTAATAAGCAACTAGTCAAAAGTGAGAATTGGTCTCTAAACTAAAATGTTATCAAGTGACAAAATACTATTTAGGGCCAGTTTAGATAAACACTGGTAACCCATGGATTTTTGTGGGCTTTGTTTTTAAATGGTATTTGAAAAAGTAATGTGGATACTGTCAAAACATATCAAATCATATCAGGAACGAGAGACCAACCAAAGTTCAAGAGAGATGACAACAGAGAAAATTGGAGGGGCTTGAGCAATAACCTGGTGTCCGCTCAGACTTTACTTTACCGCTGAGATGAGTTTGTGAAAATACACATTCACTTAGATCCGAAAGCAGGTCACAAGCATCTGGAAGCCGTTCCCAGACTCCTGAATCATTTTCCTGTTTGACCCGAATTCCTTTAAAGATGCAGAATGCAGAGTCGTAGGGGTTCCATGCCAAATCCGTGCCGCGATTCTCCCCGTTGCCCTCCTCTATCATATGCTGGATGTGGGAGAACAGGTCTGGAGGCCCCACGATCTTCTCAGTGCCAGATGGTCCCTCAGGGTTAAGCTTGAGCTTGTGTTTTTGGAGATTGATTAGTTTTCTAAATCATTGTCCCATGGCCAACACCGTCTGCGGCCTCTGCAGAGGAAGTGCCTTCCCGAGGGAGTATTGAGACGTGCTCCCTCGATTGCGCTCGGCGAGGTTATATGCAAACCCACTACGGTTTAACTGTACGTACCAAAAAAAGTCTGAGTAAGCATTTCCCTTTCATTTCACAGTCAAATGGTTTGGCTCGTGCTGCAGGGCTGCACCCGATGAACCCTATTGTGTTTAAGCGAATCAGCGAGGGCCTTGACCGCAGCTCAATGGGCTGCATGCAGGCATTACTTTGTTTGTGTGGATAAGAGTGGATGAAGGGAAGTTTTTCAGGAAACTGGCCCGGTCACACTTGAGGTGCTTCTCCTTCCGCCCTACAGGGCAGAATGAAAGAGGGCAGTCTCTATTCATGGCCCCCGTGGGCCCATCAATCTACTGCTGCAGCCCCAGAACGGAGACCACTTTCTGCTGGGGAACACTTCCTCCGCAGCCGATATGGATGGCTTTTTACGGTTTCGAGGAAATGGACCTGCATCTTTCATGCATGCAAAAAGAAAACTATTTGGTATCACTTTCTATCTTAGGTTTCTTACCTTGGTCCAAAAATAGTTGTTTGGAATATTGAACTGACAAATATGTTTGCTGCTAATGAGGAGGCATACAGGTTAGGAACATGTTTTATTGTATAGTTAGGTGTAAGGTAGGGTGAGGGGTAGGGTCTTCTGGAAGTAATGCAATACATGAATTAAGTACAGGTCCACAGTTGGTTTTACTCAGTTTTCCAGCTTAGCTGGTTGTAGTTTTTGCAGGCTGGTTTTAGAGGGGGTTTGATCACTTCTGTTGCTGGTCAGGGTGGGAGAACAGCTGACCAATCAGTTACAACTATCTCAAAAGTAGGGTTTTTTCTTATACAGTTGCTATATAGTAATTTCTAGGTGGTTTCTAAGGTGTTATATATGGATTCTATGGTGTTTTTGAGTCTATTATCTGCCCTTCTTATACCATTTTAAAGGTTGCTAATATTGCTTTATGAGTCTCTTAGGTTTACATGTATGCAAGGGCAAAAACACTTTAGTTTTCTCCAAAAAGTAGATTTAATTTTACCCCATTTCTAAATGATTCATAAACGACTCGTGTGAAGCAGTTCGAAGAATCAGTCTGTCTAAACCCCGCCTCTCCGTGAGCCCTCACTGCTGTGATTGGTCAGATGGCTCAGTCCTTTATGATTTGAAAAATGAAACGCCCATTGCCATAACAAGTTGTTCGTAATGTAGAACGTGCGGACATTATGCAAATATGTTACTTCATGACGTGTGGCCGTAACAGAAAAAGATTTGAATTGCTGACAACTCATTTAGGCGAATTGTTTTTTATAGACAATAACTTCATTTATCGTGCACTGTCGGTGTCACAACTTTGCAGATCGTTTATGTTCACATTCAGCTACATGACACACTGCATAATTCGTCATATTTGAAATGGCATAATAGGGGCACTTTAAGACATCATGTATGGTTACTTACTAGCTAGTCAGGCTCATTGGAAATACGTGTAAAAAAATTTACCTATACCTACGAATCGCAGCAGCTTACAGTTGAAATTTTAAGGCTGATAAGTCAAATTTTCACGCAGTTACTTAAAGAATACTTTGTTATGACTTCAGAAAGATTCTAACATGCTGCAACATTTGAAAACGAATACTTTTGAATTTTAGCATCACATACCCGCTTTTATATCAGTTTTTGCATTTGTTAACACTATCGGGTAGGTTTAGGGTTGGGTTTGGTGTAGGTAATATTTCCAAAATGTAAAAGCATTAACTTTTAGCCACACTCCCTGAATATTTGAATACTGAACTGAAGAAATATGTACCTGAAGCAACGTAATAAAAAAACAGCAATATGTGCCTGTAAAAATCTCATACAAACGTGCCAGGGTCACATATTGAACTCATGTTTTAGCACCATTCACTGGATATATTTAATGTATTTATATGCACTTATTTCCAATGAACCTGGGTTGCAAAAGAGCCTATAAATTTGACTTGGGTCCATTGTAAGTATTGTTCTATGGGATTTTATTTAATTTTATCGTTATCCTGATGAAAACTATAACTACAAGATTGTTTAGAGAATAAATAACACACTTCTATCAACATTCCAGATAACTTACATTAATAATTTCATATTTCTCTTCACCTGCAGCTGGTCTGGGCTACGACCAACCGTGTGGGCTGTGCTGTACACACTTGTGCCCGAATGAACGTATGGGGAGAGATATGGGAGAATGCCGTCTATCTTGTCTGCAACTACTCACCCAAGTAAGACCAACTTAACACCAGATGGTTAATTACTTTTCCCAATGATGATCACATGGAACGAAACTTTCTTAAAGCAAAGATTCCATCCTTTAAAACATGGAGATCCATCCTTAGGAAAATGGAAAAGTAAATGGAGAATTTTAGGAAAGGAAAACACTGACAGAATATGCTATTATTTTCCAAGCTAATGATTTAATTTGGCAGCTGGGATTTGTTTTCCCAAATCAGTCCTGAGATCCGTGAGAGTATGTGATAATGTGTTTTGAGTGCTCAGTCAAATGTGCAGATTCTGCAGTCGTTTCCAAACTCGCGCTGATCCCGTGCTCTTTTTCTAGGGGGAACTGGATCGGGGAAGCCCCATACCAACACGGCAGGTCCTGTTCCCAGTGTCCACCAAGCTATGGAGGAGGATGCAGAGACAACCTCTGCTACAAGGGTGAGCGCTGATAGGTGAATGATTTATAAAGTTATAATACATGGATGTCTAAACCTCTTTTTTTTTTTAGGAGACCCTGAACGTCACGAGTCTCCAGATATGAATGAGGTGGAGAAGCCACAAGAGCCAGTGCAGCCTCAAACTACTCTGACTAAGCCTCAAACCAAACCTTCTTTGCCCCAAAAACCTGCAAAGGCCAATCCTTCCTCAACCAAGACTACAAGAACTAGCTATCTAGGTTGGTGTGGAAAAATTATGAAAATAATGAAACAAAAAAATTATGAAAAAAAAAGATTTTATAATAAATAAATTAAAAATTTTCTATAAAAGATTTTCAATTCCTACTTTTTTTATTGTTTTGCCTTTCAGCACAAAATATTAAGTGTGAGACAAGAATGAGAGACAAATGTAAAGGAGCAGCCTGCAACAGGTCAGTTTAAAGTCATTTGATTTTTCTTTAAGATACTCTTAATTTTGGCAAATTTTACCTTTTGATTTTTCTTTTTCTTTTTAAGGTACAACTGCCCAGCAAACTGTTTAAACAAGAAGGGGAAAGTGTGGGGAACACTGTTCTACGATGTTGTAAGTTACACTTTGAGATTTCACACGTCCTTGTTTAGTAGAGATGTTATTTATTTTTTCTCCTATTATTTTAGCAATCGAGTATTTGCCGTGCTGCTATCCACTATGGAATAATTGACAACAATGGAGGTCTTGTAGATGTTACAAGAAAAGACAACTTCCCGTTCTTTGTAAAGGCAACCAAGAATGGCGTAGAGTCTTTCAGGTAGTACAAACATTATCTATTCACTGTCTACATGGGGGTTACTCAATCTTACCTGCATTTTTTGGTTTTCTCTGCAGTAAATACAAACCTGGAAATGCATTTACAGTGTCCAGAGTGGAAGGTGAGCATTCGTTATCGTCTCATCTTGATAATTACTCAGATATTGAAATATTTTTCAATATGAAATCAGAATTTGTGTTTTTTGGATATTATGTTTTAAGTAAATATATTGTATAATTGCATATATCTTTAAATATGTGACATAAAATAGGAATGTCTATAAAATAAAAATATGAAATGACATTGAAATGTGCTGAAGTTCTACTTAAATTGGTCAAAAACTTAATTAATATACTTTATTGCAATAAGCATGCAATTAAGTTCCCATAATCATTACATTATGTTATTTTAATAAGTTTGATTTCATATGCATATTAATTAAAGCTACTAAAATGACTGGTGAATCATTTCCAGAATAACTGACAACTTTATTTTATGATTATAAATAATACATTTTTTGTTATCTTTGAAGGCCTGTTGACCGATAATGTATTTTCCCCTTCTTTAGAGCAAACGATAGACTGCTACACGACAGTGGCTGAGATTTGTCCCTTTAAAACATCCACTTCTCACTGTCCAAGGTATTGTATTGAAATTATCATCTATATGAGCTCAGTTGTAAGTGCTCTGCTTGTCGTAGCAATGCGCCTTACCAGTTTCTTCTCTATCTCATCAGAGTCTTCTGCCCAGCTACCTGCATAAACGAACCTTCATATTGGGCTCCAGTGGTTGGCAGCAACATCTACGGAGATGTGAGTACCTGCTTCGGTCCGAGGGCATTGGGACAGGGCTGAGAGATGGGAAATGAGGGAGAACAGGCACTTACGAGCACTAAAGTGAGCGTGCTGCTCTTGTGGTGAGGGTCGACCGCGGGAATTGTCTGTGTAAGTCTGAAGGGAGTTTTCGGTGAAGGTGGCCTCCATTGTCGCCACTAATTACTCTCGCAGAGCGTATACTGACCACAGAGCAGCAGCTGGGAGAGCAGCTCTCTTACACTGACTCATGCATGCCTGAGGTCAGAACTTGGGCTTACAGACCACTGGAGAACAGCTTGCTTTGAAACAGAGGCTCTGTATTAACGTATTAATCACAAGTATGATGTTAATGCATTTGAAAGAAGTGCACTTAATTGTATTTAATGTGCATTTGTAGTTACTTCAAATCTTAAAATAATACTTTTGTTTGCAGTTCATATATTGCTAATGAAATATAAGACCATTATGGAAAATACTTCATTATAATGTTAACTTTTGTGTGGTGATTAATATTACGTTTAATGTTAATATATTTTAAATGCGCTCAATTACATTGCAATTACATTTAAATACAGATATCAGATGGAAATTACATTGACGTATATTTTGGTTTAACATAAATACTTGTCCGCACATTTAGCAGTAACTTTAACCATATTTCAAAGTAATTAAAAGTAATTTTAAAATGACACTTAAGTGGTTCAAAAAAGCGCTCTACGGTTAAGCTAATCACATTTAATTTAAGTATAAACTTTTATACATTTTCATTCAATTGCAATTAACATGCTATTAAGTATTCTGAAAACATTACATTCAGTTTGCACTTTTGAAATATATTATTTCTGTAATACATACATAACAATATGCTAAAGTGTGCTTTTTTTCCACGCAAAAAAGGCAAACAAATAAAATAGTGTCAGTTACTATTAAATCTTTTCAAATCAGTATAAAGTTAACTATTAACAAATGATGACTATGCATTCACCCAAATCACTCTGCATAGTTTATGTGAGAGACAGATCAACCTGTAAGTTATTATTCACAGATAATCTTCAGCAAGCTCTTTAGCGGGATGCCAAACACTGTGAAACTCCAATTTGTGAATGAATCAGAAATGGATGAGCTTAGTTCATTGCAAACTTGTAAACCAAACTATAAGTTTACATCAGTTCAACAGACAGTCTTCAGCTATTTCTTAATTTAACTTAAATCAGGATAATGAATTAATGTCTTCTTGTCAGAGAGCATGGCCTGGTTGTGTGGTGGTCTGTGAACTCAAATGAACTTGTTGTCTTTTGGCTTGTTACAGCCACATTCCTGTGTAAAAGCTGAACGTCTGTGCAGTTGGCTTCAGATCAGAGCCTGCTTTCCAGCAAGCATTAATTAACCCTCATTATTCAGTGGTTTGGACTTGGTCATTTGTGAAGGTAGTCTTTGTTTGGAAGTGCACTTTTCCTCAATGCAGGAGCAATTGGATAAGTATTATAAGATAGCAACACGTAGACATGTGTGATGAGCTGTGCGCTTTCATTGCTTTTCATTACTGAATGGTACTGTGGACAGAAGCAGAAGAATTGAACCTTCTTCCCAGGTTAAAAGAATAAGACCTGAAGGTACATGCAGTACCAGAGGCTTCACGCACACTGAGCTGCTCTGAAGCCAGGCGTCTGGCCAACTTGCCTTTTCTGGAGCTCTGGCCTTGCTCATGTACGTGCCATAGACATCGAAGTGAAGTCATTTGTCCAGGCTCCTTTAGACTGTTTACTTCTTAAGGACTGTGAAATTGAGAGTGGACATAGTTGCATGGTGCTATGGACAGTGTCACTATAACTGTTGCTCGCTTACGACTTGTGACCAGATTTTAGCCTTGATTTACAGACTGGAGGGGTTGAGTTTATATTTCTTTAAATAAAGGTTCCAAAAAGAACCTTTTGTGCAATGGAAAGATTCCATAGATGTTAAAGGTTCTTCAAGGAACCATGGATGCCAATGACAAACCTTTATTTTATAAACATTTAACTGAGGAAAGACAGGGCCAGTATGTTAATTTTGAGTCGAAAATTGCATGGTGATGGGTACAGACTCCAATTTTTAAGCTTCTGACTATGATTTCATCCACCACGTTTCATATTTTGAGTTGATTTTTTAACAAACACACATCTTTCTTTGTGATTTTGTTACATTTTTTGTAACTTGTAGTCATTCAGTTACTCTTAGATATTAACAGAGTTGAGGAGTACTGTATATAATGCCATGATACCAATTATATAATTTACAGTATTACAGTATTATTTATAGTAATGTATTATTTAAAATAATATTTTCATTTAAAAAGCATCTAACTAGTTTTAAAATATATTTATTTGCCAAGAAGGTTGTTTAAAGGATATTCCAAACTACTAAAAATATTTCAACAAATTTTCAAAATGAATTTCATTTCAGAAACTGAAAACATGCCCATGTTCAAAAGAGGTGTATTTGAGTCATTGTATTTAAAAATAGATATAAATATTTTCAAACTAAAAAAGAGCATCAATGTAATTTACCCAAAAAGTGTAGTTTGTTGGCTGCATTTATTTGATAAAATACTACGGTAAAACAGTAATTTTATTATTGTAATTAATATGATTATGTATGTATTCATATATATATACATATTTATTTATTTATTTTTATTATTTAATACAATTCCTTCCTGTGATGCAAAGCTGAATTTTTAGCACCATTATTCCAGTCTTCAGTGTCACATGACCCTTCAGAAATCATTCAAAAGCATAAAGTACATCCTTCAAAAACATTTAACAATCTTAACTACCTTTTGACTGGTAGTGTATATAGTATATAACAAAAAGATTTGTGTATTGGAAGCATGATATAAATCTTCCAGCATGACGGTCAATAGAAGGTCTTATGAACGCTGGCATGTGGAGTAAAAGAATACGCTTTTGTCTCCTCGTGTCCAGGGCTCCAGTATCTGCCGAGCAGCTATCCACGCCGGCGTGATCAAAGCCAGCGGCGGCTATGTGGACCTCCTGGCTCTAGATAAGAGGAAAAGCTACACCGGGACTTTGAAGAATGGCATCCAGTCCGAGAGGTACATGTCCTGTATCTTGCTTCACCTCTGCTTTCTTTCAGTAACTAAATTCAGTGGTCAGAAGCCATGATGGGCCAAATCTGCCTGTGGCACGTCAGTGGTTGAAGAGTAATGGTGTGGTTTCTCAGCGAGGATGGACCACACAGGGGATCTTTGCTTACTCTCCAATCCAAAGTGCTTAAATCGACAGAATCGGCTCCAGTGTAATGAAATCTAACACTTGTATCAAACACCATCTTTGAAGGAATCGATCCGGGCCTCTTTAACACTTGCCGGCCTTGACCAGCCTATAGACTGAGCATAGTAAAGCGATTTACTGACAGCTTGGATGGGTTTCCTATTCATATGATGCAATCTAGGGGAAATGGGGGGCAGCCAGTCGTGTGAACTTGGCTTTATTAACTGGGAAGTATTCACATGCTCTCTATATTAGCTCTGGATGGAAAAACGGTTGGTGTCTGACTCAGTCAAGGATAATTGCAGCATATCCAACGAATATGCCAACGAAGCAGCCAATACACTACCATCTGAAGGCCACTCCATTTTTGAATAAATAAAAAGGCCAAGAGCAGTAGTCAATAATGAGCGCTGGAAGACATCTGAATAGAAGAGACGAGCACTGAGCCAGTGTTAATGTCATGCTTTCCAAGTAGATCTCTAAAACTATACTTGTCGATAGTATAATATTAAATATTAAACATAAAAAAAAGTTAAAGTGTAAATTGTGCTTTTAACTACAAATGTCAGGAAAAGTTTTTTTTTTTTTTGCAAATGTGCAATTACAAATACATAAGTCCTACTTAAGCTGGTCAAAAATTGTTTAAAGTTCAGCTAATAGCATTTCATATCAATTAAAATTGTTTTCTTAAGTCTCTGAAAACATTAAAAGAATACTGAAATTAATTTAACACTTTTTAAATATTTTCATAAGTGGCAAGTGTTTTAAACGTTTGTGAATGGTTTCTTTCTCTTTCTCTCTCACAGTAAAACCAATACAGAGGGCGGTTCATTCCGTGTCTTCGCTGTTAGAGAGTGAGATGGCACTGATGGGTCACAAACAGTCACAGATTTGCCCTCCAAAGTCAGGACGTATCAAAAAGGAATGCAGCTTTTGGATGACCAAATTTACGGAAGACCAATGGATCTGTCAAAGTCTGCTAGCTCAGTCAATGGCCTTCCAAAGGTCCAATTGTGAATAAGATTTTTGGCCACACATGCAGCTCTTAACAAAACGCAGTGTGGTAGAAATGGTATTTTAACAGCGGTGCTGGTTTTAATCGTTGTTGTTGTTTTTTTAAATCAATTAAGTTTTTTTTATATTATTATTATTATATTTTATTAGTTTTGAATACATGCAAAATCTCTAATTTCCATGCAAAATGCATATTGATTACACTGCATTTAATCTGTACAGATATTTTGTTGATTTTTTGCTTTATTACCTAAATCTTTGGAAGCTGGAGCTGGAAAAAAAAGAGTTTCATCCACTTTCTTGCTTTGATAATTATTCTTCCCAAAATTCACACAAACCTAATATGAAAATATAATTTCAGGCTCAGATCTCAAAAGTGTATGCTTTTTTGTTAAAATCAATTTCTCTGTGAGGAAAATGAGTGGGATTTGTACTTCCGGCAACTTTTACGCTCTATTGCAATAGTAGTTGAGTGTGTACAGTTCATTTGGGGGGATTTATTGGACCCGAAGTGGGCAAACAGATGCTTCGCAGAGAAAAAGAGGCAAACCTCCAAGCAAAAGAAACCTTTCCTTCATAATGCATGCGAGTCTTCCAGAGTCAACAGTACTCAGACATTATGGTAAAGGTGCAAAAACACTGAAACAATGTTCAGTCCCAGGAGCATTCAGAGTCACTGAGTGCATGTTTAGGCTCATCTTTCATTATGGTACCTTCATTTTTGTTATTTATTATTATACCTCCTTCAACCCCTGCTCAGAACTGCAAATTCTGTGGAACAGAACCAAATATTTATGAATGTGACACGATACGTGCTCACTTGAGAATCGAACGTCTGTCAGCGTCGAACATATTCCTGTTTGGTTAAATGCTTTACACAACACAGACCTCTTCATTACGGCCAAAAGCAATTCATTAGAAGTTTAACTTCAATTTTTATTTTGCACGAAATGAAACTCGACTGAACATCAGTTTGTTTAAACCACTTTATACTGCAACGTCATAAGAAGGTACTTGCGCTAAAAGCCCTGCCTCTGAGGGGACTGTATAGTTGTACATATCAACGTCTTATCTTAGTGCATATTTCTTAGTTAGTATTCAGAGTCCAGGATTTAGACTTAAAATAGATGTTTTTATAAAATAAGCACAATAATCCCGTTGAAGGCTTCTGTTTTGCTACTTTTTACTTTTCGCCTACTTTTATTTTCTTTGTTGCTTTCTTGAATTGTTACCTCAGTCCTGTCGCAGCGATATATTTGAGTATTGATGTTTTTGAGAAATCATACATGTTTGTACAGAACAATGGTTTGTGTAAATATTCAGATTTGTGCTTTGTTTTCAAGTCCGTATTGTAAAAGTATGAAAGTGTATGTCATCTGTGCCTTTTTCAAGCCAGAGGATTATTATTTTTGCACAAATGTAAAATTAAGACTATAAAATCTATTATATTAAAAGGATGTTTGTCTTTTGTTTTGTAAAATGGATTTACATTACTGGATTTTATACTGTCCAGTAAACAGGACATCTTTATTTTGTGAAATCAAAACCATATCAAAACTCCCCTAGACCACCCAAGCACTGGACTATTCATACTTCATTTTTTCATACAAAGAATAAAGAGAATAAATAGTAGTATCTCAGATATTTGAATATAAATGATTTAGACTACAGTCAGGATCACCAGTGGATGCTTTTTATGTTCTAAAATACATTCTTGGTACAAATATCTTGGAAGAGAGATACAGTAAATGGGGCCAGTCCAAATCTGAGACAAACTGTTCTTAGCAAGAATGGCACTTACGCTCTTAGCCAGAACACATTGTTATTGAAGAGTTTATAAAACAGGTTGTCTAAGCACATGGAGATGCATGTTTTATGTCACACACCTGGCCAAGTGCAGGTCTGTTCTGGAACAAAAACAATGCAAATGTAAATAATATAACCTCTGTAACCTTTTGATGGAACTACCATGGTAATGCACATGGTAATGTGCTTGGTCTTTGCTCGGGACCTGCTAGTGTCATCCACAACATGCTGCTGAGAGCATGTAAGATATACTGTTGCTGCACATATAACATATGAATAACCCCATCCATTAATTACCCTATAGCAAATCTATACAGGTGGAGCTGGGGAAGGCGGAGGGTTTCTAAAGAGCACTGTAACTGTTCCAGCAAACACTAGCCAAGCATTTGAATGCTGAGCTGTGAGCTCATTGGCTGCTCATACAGGAGAGAACCAATCAGCTGCGTCATGTGATGATTGAGTTTGACCTATCAGATTGCACCGTCTAGAGTTTTATTCCAGAACTTTGTATATGTAAATAATAAACTGCAAATTGAGAAATGGTTCAAAATGTACTGTAATGTATTGTAAAAGAATATAGAGCATATGTACATGTGAATGCAATGTAATGTTTTCAGAGACTTTGTTTTGCATTTTATTTACAGTTAAATGTTTTATAATTTACCTTTAAATTAAATGCAGGACTTTAAATTTAATTTGAAGTTTAACCAACACAGTCTCATGACCAATCCATACATATTCGTACAAGGTGGCAAATTCACGATAATTTGTACAAATTTTTGTACGATTTGTCAAAACCCCAGTGATGGAGTGGGGTTAGGTGTAGGTCATTCATACAAATTCTTACGAATCGGCAACTCGTAAAATACGTTCGATTTAGCAAAATAATGTATGTGAAGTGAATTTGTACGAATTAGCCAACTTATAAACTATGTACGAATTGCCATAAGACTGGGCCTGTTTAACTCAAGAGTGCTTTTGTTGTCTAAAAAAGCAGTTAAGTAGGACTTAAGTTTTAGGACTTAATTTTCAAAATGACATCAATTTGAAATTGATGTAGTTAATGTGTTACAGTATATTAAACTAAAACATATGTTGTTTGTATTGAAACAAATCACACATTTCTAATAATAAAGTTGAATTACTTTTCAATGTAATCTTGGTACAGTTAAAAATTATAATCAAGTTCTACTTTAGTGTGTTAGTCAACACATCAAAATAACTGTATTTCTTTAAAGTCTGCACTTTGCAGTCCTTAAAATATATTTTTATTAAAAGAGTACTTTAGCTTTAAGAAATGTGAATGTCTCTTAATGTACAGTAGTCTTCTTTATGAAATTACATTTTGGTAACACTTTAAATTAGCGAACATTATTACCAAATTAGTACACATATGAATAGATTATAGTTAACTCAATTTTACTTAATATTAAAAAGCAAGATAATTAGGAAAACTCTTAGTTAAGTGTTCTCTAATCTAATTTTTTTTTTACTTTTTAATGAAAAAGACTACTTGATAACACTTTAGTTTAAGGAACAATATTCACTATTAAATATAATAGTTGCGTAAAAGCTTATTACTAGCATATTGGCTGTTTATTAGTACTTTTAAAACACATATTAATGCCTTATTCTGCATGACTTTATCCCTATATCTGCCCCCATAACTAATCTTTACAATTAAGAGCAAACTTTTATAGTTAATAATGAGTGTGTTACCTTATTTAAAGTGTTATTATTTTTTGATCTGCTTGTTTGAAATACTTAAATCTGGATGTAAAGTACACTACAGTGATTAAATGTTGAATATATGTGTGTGCTGCACTTCACTTCAGCCTTTAATCCCGTCTTCCTCGTGTCATGACGGAAACTAGAAGGAATGCGCCAGGTTTACCATAATGGCAACTTTGAATGTTAAAAACCTGCTGACATTTCAGACATGCATTTATTGAACAGCTGTTGTGGAAAGTAAAGTGCTTGCTGTTTAAACAGTCAGATACTCTCTTGAACAGAAATGACGAGCATAAAAACAGCGTTGAGCTAAAAACCCTTTATATCTGCAGTGATGATGATTGAATGTGTAATGCTTAAAGTAAGATCTCTTTGACATCTCTATACCTAAACAAAGAGAGCAAATGGAGACCTTTTCCAAAAGTGCCTTCTTTTCTGCTCAGTTTTTTTTCCTCTAAATGAAGGGCTCATCCACTGTAATATGTCAAACATCATTTCAAGGTCTTGTGGATTAGAGGGTTATGTATTGTTGTTTTGAATTGAGACTTTAATGTTAACCTATCGTAATCAGTGTCTGAAATCCCTCCGCTCACTATAAATGTTTCATTTTGGCCCACGTATAAATCCTTCAGCTGTAATTAAAGAGAGCTGTTGGCATTCACACTTGCTTGTGCTTCCTAACCAACATGTGTTTTAAAGCTTAAAGACGTTTCTAGGACATGACTTTTGGTTATTATATGAGTCATTCGGGTCATTAAAATTGGGACAGATTCTTAAAGGTGATATGCATTGTTTCTGTAAAAATGATTGAGATATGCAATGGACTCATGAAAGTGTAAATATATGTAATTCAAATTTCAAATCCTCAAATTTCTTTTTGAAATACATATGTTTTGCAATATATTTATGTAAATATATATTTTTACTAACATATAATTTGGCCATTGTTTATATATATATGAAAACATAAAAATAAATAAATAAATAATATATATATTGTCACAGATCGTGCCTGTGTGGCCCTCTCCAAATGGCAGCAGCGGGAAATATCACTGGAGTCCGCCCGTACTGTTTTGATGCACGCACCTCGGCGAGTTCCGCCTCAGCTGTTAGTGGTTATTGTTTGATTACTCTGCCTTTACAAGGAACGGACATTTACCAACTCTTTGTGAAGTCTTACTTACTTATGTCTGTATTTCTGAGCGTTTATTCCAGGATTGCTTTCCCGTGTATGACCTTGGAGTGTTTATCTGGTATTTGATTCTTGCTGCCTGCCTATTGAACTTTAGCCTGTTTTGTGACCGATCTTTTGGATTATCTGCACTATTCCTGTTTGCTACTGTTTGTGACCACTGCCTGCCTGACTATTCTAATAAAGCCATGCAAATGGATCCGTTTGAGTCTGAGGAGTCATTACAGAAGACTTCGCCATTACAGGATCTAGCGCTTTACAATCTGTGGTCTCTGAGGTTTCACGCAGGCTTCCATGCTTGCAACTCACCATCAGCAGCTTAACAGCCTAACTACCATGACGCAGGACCTGGTACAATCGGTGCAGAACCTAACTTCTATGCCTGAGAAATATGACAGCTCCTCAGGTATGTGTAAAGTCTTTTTAAGGCAGTTTGCCATTTTTATTAACCGGCAGCCTCAGAGTTTTAAATCAGATGAGAGCAAGGTTTCTTTTGTATGCTCTCTGCTCACCGGTAAAGCACTAAAATGGGCAACAGCACTCTGGGAGGGTCAGCAGATGTCCTTCCTCTCATACTGTCGCTTTCTGGAGAAGTTTAAGGAGGTATTCGATCACGACGATGATGGTAGAGAGGCAGAGGAGGAATTAATGAATCTGAAGCAGGGCTCTTCCTCAGCTCATATTGGATGTGTACATTAAAGTGAGAGATTTCTCATTCAAGACCCGAGCCTTTGTTGATTCTGCAGCGGCAGGGAACTTCATGGATCAGAACTTTGCTGACCTCCACTGATTTCATGTACACCCCCCATGGCCGTGGCAGGCCTCGATGGACGACCACTAGGCGTCAGGAAGATTCACCACATCACAGAGAAGCTCACCCTTGTAACCAGTTCCTTGCACTCTGAAACCAGTTCCACATCACCCAGTCACCTCATCACCCCTTTATCCTTGGTCACCCCTGGCTCACTCTACATGATCCACGAAACTCCTGGAAGGAACAGGAAATCTCACAATGGTCGGACTCTTGTCGGAATAACTGCCTGAAATTCCTTCACCGCAACCCACCTTCCTCCCCTATCACAACAGATGACTCCGAATCACTGGAGACTTTACCTTAACCCTACAAAGACCTGCACCTAGCCTTCAGCAATGTCAAAGCCACCCATCTGTCTCCACACCATGACACAGATTGTGCTACACCACCAGGCGGACGGGTCTATCCATTTTCTCAGCCGGAGACCCAATGCATGCAGAAATACATCAATGAGGAGCTAGCGAAAGGATTCATCCAGCCTTCCACCTTCCATCTTTATTTTCCGGGATATGCTTAATAAGTTTGTAATAGTCTATATTGATGACATTCTCTTCTGCTCTGAAAATTTCCAAGATCATGTCAAGCATGTCAGAGCCGTTCTCGAAAGATTGATCAAGCACCAGTTGTATGCCAAGGTGTTAAAATGTGACTTCCACCTCTCTACCGTCTCTTTTCTTGGATATATCATCAGCTAGGATGGAGTAACAATGATTGACCAGAAGGTGACTGAAGTATTAAAGTGGCCTCACCCCCAAACTGTAAAGGAGTTACAACGATTCTTGAGTTTTTCTAACTTCAATAGATTATCCACGGATTTAGCCAGGTCGCAGCTCCTCTTACTGCACTCAACCGGCGAGGCACAACCAAGTTACCCTGGAATCCATCCTGTGAAAAGGCCTTTCTTGAACTCAAGAGTCGGTTCACCTCGGCCCCCATTCTGCACCACCCAGACCCAGAACTCCAGTTCATTGTGGAAGTGGACGCCTCTAATTCAGGCATTGGAGCCATTCTGTCTCAACGTCATGGAGACCCCGCCAAGACATACCCCTGTGCATTCTATTCCAGGAAACTTAATCAGGCTGAACGGAACTACGATGTGGGGGACAGAGAACTCTTGGCTATGAAAGCAGCACTTGAGGAGTGGAGACACTGTTTAGAGGGTGCAACCATACCATTTCTAGTACTCACTGACCATAAGAACCTGGAGTACCTACGAACTGCCAAACGTCTCAATGCTCGCCAAGCACGCTGGTCTCTTTTCTTTTCCCGGTTCAGCTTCAAAATAACCTACAGGCCGGGAACCAAGAACTGTAAAGCTGACGCCCTGTCTCGCCAATACGACCATGCTCAAGCAGAATCAGCTCCTTCCTCTGTGATCCCACCCTCCATGATTGTTGCACCCATACAGTGGGACATTATGGCGGAGATAACCATAGCTCAGAGGAAGGAACCAGCCCCTCTAGAATGTCCTCCTGGAAAAACCTATGTGCCTACCAACCTCAGATCCCGAGTGCTGGCTCTGATTCACGATAGCCCCAGTGTGGGTCATCCAGGTATCCAGGCCACCAAGGAGCTTGTAGAAAATCGCTTCTGGTGGCCGACTGTCAACCAGCAGCTCATTGCCTTTGTCAAAGACTGTGTCATTTGTAATCAAACTAAGTCCTAACGCCAACGCCCGGCAGTTTACCCAAAGCTTGGGAGACTGCTCAGGCACTTCTAAATAAAGTTTTCAGTTTCTACGGATTACCCAAAGACATGGTATCCGTTTAAGGACCCCAGTTCACATCCCGAGTGTGGAGGGCTTTTTGTTCTCAGCTAAACATCAACGTCAGCCTGACCTCCGGGTTCCATCCACAGGCCAATGGACAAATCAGGAACTCACTCGATTTCTCAGAGCATATTGTCATCTCAATCAGGAGGACTGGAGCGACTACCTCTTATGGGCTGAATATGCCCAGAATTCACTCAGGAAACCCTTGACACAACTAACCCCCTTCCAATGCATTCTGGGTTTTCAGACCCCATTGTTCCCATGGTCTGGAGAACCGACTCATCTACCTGCAATAGACACCTGGTTGCGTAGAAGTGAAGCCACATGGGATGCTGCTCACAGTAACCTTCGACGGGCAACCCAAAGAGTTACTCGTCAAGCTAATTTAATATTACTAATACTAATTATCACTAATATTTATTCATTAGCTAAAATATATATTTTGGCAACTAAAAAAAAGAAATTGTCCCATACACACACACACACCCACACACATATATACATAAAAAATATATTGGTCATGTAAAATGCATTACATTTTGGCAATATAAAATAGCCATATAGGTATCTTTGGTTATCAAATATATTTGACAATTAACAATAATTAACAATTAACAATCCCATTTTAATTTCCCAAACTTTTCCTGCTTTCTTTTACCAAAGCTGCAGTGGCCTACTTCAGGATCATTTGATTATTTGATTGAGCTTCTGACATGAGTTTCTGACACTTCAGCAATGGAAAATGGCATTTAGGATGACTCAGAGACATTAGTTCACATGTTCTGGTTACAAACCCACTGCTGTGCATGATGGAAACAATCTAGCCAAACGCAGCAGTCAGCAGTTTGCTGTAAATGTATGGCAGACTGAGTCATACAACAAACTGCTTTGACTTGTATCTTGTTAGCTCAGTTGCAGTAAAATCACAAGGTTACTGATTTCTAGCCATAATAGATGATGTGAAGAGAACATGCTGCAGGGAAGACAGCTGTTCTGTGCACAAGAGATATAAATGAGTTATGTCAGGATTAGCATCTGTATTTTTGAGGACTTTTGGAAAGGTTACACTGGATCAACAAAGCCAATGCATACTTTTAAAACTATGAGGGGAACTGCAGTATTCATTTATCTCAGAAGTCTGGTCTTTGTTTCAGTCTGTGTAAATTCTGAAAATTTTACTCTAGTTTCAAAACTGATTATGAGATGGATTGAAGATTTGGCTGAAGTGGGATAGAACGGGACTGTCGTGGAGGAGGACGTGAGATTTACTGGAACAAAAGAGAAATGATAAGAACTCTGCAGAATGAGAGGAAGGAGGGGAGGAAGATCTGGTGATGCTGGAGAACAGGCAACTGGAGGAGTGTTAGTGGAAACTCAGATCTTTTCCTCCTTTCTGAATCATTCTGTCTACTAATAATTAGGCCGTGGGATGACAATAGCACTCAAAGCCAGTTTCACCATTTAGGAAGGCACAGAAAATTATTTCAGAACTAATGATGAATTCTACTAAATCGTATAAAAAGTATTTATTGGACTGAATATTTAGTGAAGCACAAGCAGTGGCGGTTCTACATTGAATTATTCCCCCCTTAGCGCCCCCTTTTTTTCTCTCACTTATAATTTCAAATAACATTTTATAATAGCATTTATTTTGAATAAAAATAAAATAAAGTATTGGTAGGGTTAGGGAGGACTTTATTTTGCCAGTAAAGCTGTCAATCATGGCATCTACTTAATGATGTGAATAAAAAAAATAAAAGCATTTATACACTCAATAAGTTGCATTCTGTTTTATAATGCGCTTCAGTACTGTGGTGCAGATAATTGTCACTTGCAATAAGTGTAATAAATATCAGAAAATGCTATATGCACTTGGCATAAATAGCTGCTGCTAAAAATAATGATCCCAAAACATATCATCCATATGGAATTATCAGAAATGAAAATGATGTAGCAACAATTGATTGATTGATGTTTGACATGCTGAAGGATAGTGTATGCCATTTTTTTTTTAAGATTAGCGCAAATGTGTGATATGAAGAAATAAGGTCAAAAACGAATTTATAGTATTCTAATTTGATTCTCAATTATTGAAATGACTAGACTACACACTGTTTCTAAAGCCATAAGCTGTATGTGTTGAAAATGACCAATCACAAGAGTGGAGAGATCTAACATTTGATCCATGCCTCCAAAGTCTCAAACGTGTATTTGATGAGTGCGCAGGGGTTAAGCAGCTGTGCTGCTTAGTGTCATTCTCGCGAGAGCGCATTTTTGAATAAACTTTTTCAATGTAGAAATGCTCCCTCACAAGAATGGTTTTCCGCTGCCCCGTTCGCCCATGCCTAAAACCGCCCCTGAGCACAATTGATATTGAATGGATCTAAAATAACTATGGAAGCATATGTGTAGCAATATTTAATTTGCAATGCAATATTCAAAATGGCTATGTATAATTTATATTTCCCATTTACAACAGTAATCTTAATATGTAATCTTAATAATTTTGCTTCTATTTCCGCTTGAACATGTTGTTACACCTATCAAATCAATTAGGGTTATATATTTTTATTTTAATTTTGCAACTTATACAGCATTAAAATTAGTATTCAATTTACATATTAGGATTACTGTTGTTAATTGAAAATGTAAAAAAAAATATTTCATTTTATTTAAAATGAATTTTATTTTTTCATTTTAATTTTTGCACCAAATTTTGCACATGTGGGTTAAAATGTAAATTTAAATAAGAAATTGATTGCCATTTTGAATATTGCATTGCAAATTGAATATGCAAAAAAGTCCATTTGTTATTATTGCAACTGACCCAGACACATTTCAGATGACATGCATCAGCATTATAATTAAAACATATAATTATGTGTGGAATATCTTAATCAAATCATTTTAACCGAATTTTACATGGCCTGTTTCATGGCCTGGAGTCGTAGTTCAAAATAGAATACATGTAGAATTGAAATACAGAAGTCATATAGTTGTAAATACTATGGTATACTAATATGGTTATCTCTTACGATATCATGATATCCCATAAGTAAAAATATACAGAAAAAAGGGCAAAAGTATTTTTGCTAAAATATGTTGAAAATTTACTCTTAAAAGTAATATTTTTAATATACAATAATTTTACAATAGAAATAATATATCCTAAAAGCATTTTTTAAAGAAATATGCTTTAAAATATTTTTTTAAATTACAATATTACAATATATATAAAAAAAAAATATCAATCTAGTTTTGCTCTCAAGTAGGCTATTCCACTCACGTTTGCATTTAGTCTAAATGTTACAATGGGTTGAAACTCTATATATTGCACTAAATATTTTAAAAGATATTTTCATTTTCAAAAATGAAAAAGCTTTACTGATTACAACATATATTTAGCATATGTTTAAAACATATCGCATTTGTTTTACACACATGCAATCTATTTATTTTATTTACTTTTCAATTTTCAATTTTAAAAAACTTTCAACATTTCTTTTAAATGTAGCTAAAATAAATAGTTTGCAACACTTACCTTAAACAAATTCTATCATTTTTTTTCACTGCGTTAAGATGAAGTTTTTCTCAACCTTAACACAAGAGTGAATGTTGTTGGAGAATTTGGTTGAACTTCCCTAATGATGGAACTAGTTTATCAATATTTGCTTGCACAAATAGGCGAGGGAAAGCACGTCAATGGATACATTTTCAAAGTGGACGTTGCCTTACATATAACAGCGATCACTGTAAACAGTGCAGGTGAGTGTCTGTGTCCACAAAACTCGGTGAAAAGCATAGTACCTTGAGCTCTGCTGGACACCTAAAACCATGCCTGGTGGTCATTAACATTAGTCTTTGAACTGTCATGATATCCAGATGCCATTCCTAAAGTACAGTAGGTTTATGGTACATTCTAGTCTTCCGGCATGTCATATAGACATCTGTTCGAGGAGAGCGGTCAAAGGTGAGGGGCCTCAGAGACACGCAGGACCCTCCAATAACAGAAGCAAAGGAAATGGTGTGTATCCCAGGAGCCTGGGCTGTATAAGAGCTGCAGTAAATCACCTGAGATCTGGGAACACCATCACTGAAACTCTTGTCACACGGCCACAAATATTTGTTCACACACTGACTGGCATAAAAATATGTCCACGTATCTTCCAGATACATTATATAATCAGTATATAAACATGTCTGCACTTTATGAACAAGTAGACTGAAACTTTTAACTCTTTTAAACTCACGCTATGTTAATTTCCCCAAAGATTGCATTGAGATACTGCATACAGAACTATTAATAAAGGTTCAAAATCTTGTCTGAACGCATCTGACATACTCTCCTGATAGATTTATAACACAGTTTTATTTTTAACATGGCTTCAATGGTTCACAAGCTTATGCTTGAGGAATAAAAACACCACAGGCCTGAAATTAGTACGTTTATATATTTGGTAAAGTATATTTGGTATATATTTGATATTTATAAGACCCAGTAAGATGACATTCTGATAATATAAATCAGTGAGCTCAGAATACCGGCATAAATTTAACCGGGAAATGATGTGATGTTTTTACGTTTGAATAAAACCACAGCTAAAAGCTATATGAATATGTATACAATGTAGCATAATAAAGCTTTGATTATGGCGACTGAAATTTAAAATACAGTTTAAAGGTTTGAATTAAATATATAACATTTTATTTCTGCGAAATAATAATTATTAATATAGTCTAATGGCTGCAACCATTATCATCTTTTTCGTTGAGGAATGTATCATTTACGCTTTTTTATTTTAGCACTTTTAGCACACAACAGGCTTATTTATCATCACGCACGGGCATAAACAGACTACATTCATAAATAATACTAGCAATAACTATACAAAACGTTCATTAGGTATACACCTATACTCCGGAAATGAATATAGCCCTAACAAGTTAATAGAATAGAAGATTATAGTATAGAATATACAAATAGTAAATAAAATGTTTAATGTAATACAAATTAATCTCTGATAATCCCGGGTTGCTATGGTCACGCAGGTTTGTTTATGCTTTAAACTCGAGACGCTATGGTGAGGGAACGACTTCCATTTCTTGTGGCCACGAGAAAAATATGTCGTTCTCAAAATAAGAAGTCGTGGCCACGAGAAATGGAAGTCGTTCCCTCACCATAGCATCTCGAAGCACAAGGATGTTGTTACCTGGAAAAAATGATCTCGTGGCCACAACATAATATCACGTTCCCACGAGTTAATAAGTCGTGGCCACGACAAAACTAAGTGAACCAAAGACGTCCCCTCCCACCATAGTTATGTCCCCTCACACCATAGTTATGTACTGAAAAAAGAAGAAAAAAAATGTTTTGGCCATTATGTCCTTATTATTAAATGCCAAAGTGTGGTCATTGTGTAAAAGCGTGCTAAATTTTATTGAATGTGCACATGTAGTGTACTTAAAAATTTTGGAGATAATATAGAACCGCACATTAACATAATAAAGCAAACTATAATTTTAACTGCATAGTGTGTTATTCAATTTAAAAAAATATAATTACATGTCATGTAAAAACATGTCATAAATATTTAACATATGTATATGTTTAAAATTAACTGCATGCTTTAAAAAACAGTTTCTACCATGCACATTTGTTTTATTGGAGTTACAAAAAAAAGAAAAACTTGCTTTATCGTCATGTCAACAGTTCACAAGTCAAGTCAAGTTTAGAAAATAAATAAATATATTGTGCTGCACTGCTCAATTGTTTCCAAAAAAGTTCTAATAAAAAACATTCACTTGGTGAAAACAGATGACAGCACATGGCAAAAGGTTTAACACGATGATGTTGGTGTGTGCTGGGCCTGTGTGAACTAGCCTTCAAAAATACAAAAGAGGTACATTTTGGTTTGCTTCTGTTCCATAATCCTTTTATCTCTCCCTTAATTGTTTGCTGGCTTGAATTTTGCAAACACTTTAAAGCAGTATTTTTGATACAAATATTATGAAAAATTATGTGTTCTGTTTTAGGACATTTGCACCGCTGAGTGTTTGCTATTTGGTTTTTTCTTTTCTTCTTTTTTACTTAGCTCGTCTGCCCAAAGCTTGGAATAATATAACTTTTGTTTTTTAATTTCTATTTAAAAAAAATAATAATTATAATAATTTTTTTTAAATTCTACACATCAAAAAGCAGCAAACATAAATAATCAGCATATTATAATGATTTCTGAAGGATCATGTGACACTGAAGTCTAGAATAATGATGCTTACAATTCCGTTTTGGATCACAGAAATAAATTACATTTTTAAATATATTAAAATAGAAAGCAATTATTTTAAATTGAAATGAAATGCCACACAGTAGCATTTACTGCATTGTGTTCAAATAAACACAGCCTTTGTGAGCAGAAGACTTTGCAGCAGTAACAGTAATCTCTATCAGAACTTTATGTTCAAAGTGCACTTCAAACTTTTTTGTTGTTGTTGGGGAGGGGATACTCTCTCCAGGTAATACAGATAGGAAGTCTACGGGAATAGATTTAGTTCTCCTATAATGAGTCCTCAAAATGCACTCTGCAGCGGAGCGAGGAGCTGCGAGAGGCAGTCGAGCTAACTCTGAGGTGTCCGTTTGAAGGCTTTTAGAGAAGAGCCTGAAGAGATGATTTTATCTGAGGTGAAGCAGGGTGTTCTTCCTGTTTTGACACCTTGCAGCAGTGCAGAGACTGAATAAAGAGTTGGATTGCTGTAGATGGGTGCTAAACACTGTAAAACACCCAACTGGCACTCATGCTGAAAGTTTAAATCCAGCCAAGCTAGGATAAAATTTTGTAAGTAATTGGATCATTATAAACACTAAGTATGATGAAATGCTGCTATATGTGTGATGAAATCGAATCGTAAGTGGTCAGGTGTACCAGGTGTAAACAATGCCTTACTTGTTATTAACAGATTAGGTCAATTAGCTGAAAATTTTGTTCACCTCCGTAGTAATTTTGCTTTGCCAAACTAGAGAGGCAAAATAGTGTAGTGATGGTTACTCACGCCACAAATTATGTTATGATTTTTGGATCATGTGTCACTTAAGGTGCTTTTATGAGTACATTAGATAAGGAAGACGAGGTGGGATCTCTAACTTGTAGAACCTCTTTCTGTATCACTAACACAAGGAAGACACAAGTGCAATAAAATGCAGTTCAGTGACAAAAGGCAAGATTATTCAACTACTAAATGAATACTGTAAATGAAAAAGGAATAAAGTGCATAAGATGCATAAAATGCAAGTGATTCAGTTGGGTTTTGCTATCGCAGAGTTATGTTATTTTATGAAAAGATAAAATGAAATCGCCTCAAACAAATAAATGAAATATTTTTTGTTCTTAACTGATTGGCTATTTAACAACTAATGTTAATTAGAAAAGCATATACTGATAATATGCAATAATGCCATGGTCTTGGAAAAGGGATATTTATTTTTCTTTGGTTGAGTGATGAATCCAGTGGCAATGCCTTCACATTTTTGCAAATGTCTGCATGTCTTCTGCCTCTCTGGGCTAGAGACTTTGTCTTGCTTTGTCTCTCTAGGATGGAGAGTCAAGTCGTCCTGCATTTCTTGTTGTCTTGCTGGACAAGGATTCTAAACGCAGAGTATCTCTCAGGCTGGAGGTTCAGAACAGGGTTGTATCTGTTGCTGCCTCAAAAGCTGGAGACTCAGAACTTAGTGTCTTTTATTGTCTTTTCCCACACAGGCCAGAGGCTCAGAATGTTGGGGTGTCTGTTACTGTCACTAAAGATCAGAGACTCAGAACAGTGTACAGTATATTTTATTGTCTCATCCTTGCAGGCCAGACACTTAGAACCTTGATCTGTTTATGCTTCCCACCCTTACAGCACTAAGACTCAGAACAAGGAGAGTCTTTTGAAAGGGTATGTTTTTTTTTTGTTTTTTTTTGATAAGGAGGAGATTGCAATTTGATGCTTCTTCATTCCCGTTCTGTGATTAGAGGGGACTCGGTCTGGACTACCCTAACTTCTTTCTGTGGAACTTATTTGCATAGTCCAAAAGCAAAGTTATAAAATAATTACTGTAACACCGTAGGTGTTGCCTGTACTTGTGTTCTGTGTTTGTTTACATACCTGTTACATTATGACCTTGCCTTATTTGTAGCTCCTCCCCTTGCCTTTAGTATGTAGTATGTCAGCTGTTTAGCCCAGGTGTCTTTGATTACCGCGACAGGTTTGGTCCCTGGAAAGGGTCGGCGGGACTAGGGTCTGGAGTTGGACCAGTGTGGAAATGCCTCAGCCGGTACCCGAAGAGTCCAGAGATTCTTGATCCGCCCTGGAGTCAATCTAGGTGTGGACTCCTTGTCATGCCTCCAGGGCAACCCACCCCTCCCTTACCGGTTATATTTTGTTGTTGCCCTCGCGTCTGGAAACGCGCCTAGGGGGAGGGTTCTGTAAAGCCGTAGGCGTTCCCTGTACTTGTGTTCTGTGTTTGTTTACGTACCTATTACCTAATGTCCTTGCCTTATTTGTAGCTCCTCCCCTTGCCTTTAGTATGTCGTTCTCTGTCAGCTGTTTAGTCCAGGTGTCTTTGTTTTGTCTGTCTTCTTTGTCAGTTGTTAATGTACATAATGTTGTGTGTTCGGTCTGCGCGCCTTCCTCAACCTTCCTTGTGTCCTGTTAATAAATAATCTTTCAATAGAATTCCTGTCTGCGAGTCTCTCTGTCCCGCTGAGAAGTGAGACCGCGACATCACCAGCAAATCTGTGACAGTTACAACTGTTTTGCCAATGCATTTCTCATTTTCCAGACCTAAACCAGAATAATTTTGACAATGTTACAAATGCATTAAGTCAAAACATGATAAAGAAAGAATGAAATGTCATACAGGCATTCCTTTGTCCTTTAATATCTTTAATCAAAGTTTGTGTAAGATGTTGAACATTGCGGTCACTGAGAATACTTATTCTCTGAAAGTATAAGATGGGTGTGTTAAAGTTTACATCAGTTTTAAGGTTTGGAAACATAGTTATAAATGGATTTGGATGTATTTGCTTATGTTAATCCAACAAGATTTTAAAGAGACAAGAAAACAGAGATGGACATTTTAATAAAAAAAAAACTTGTTGTGGATTATAAACTCGTCCAGAAGCGTTAAAATGCCTTGATGGCATTTCCAGCGTCGCCCCTGGAAATGGAATGCCAGCCGTCTCTCATCACAGGCTGACCGGCCCCACTGAACCTAATCAGAGGCCACCTATTTAAACAGCGACCACCTCAGCGTGGTTGAGAGGCCTCTCCAAGAGAAGCCACACATGCTTACTTCTCTATTCTCTTTCGACAGAAAGCAGCGTCTAGGCCGGCCAGCCCATAAGCCCACAAAGCCTCCAGCTCACTTACCTGCACCTGCACGAACTGTTTGACGCCACTCACCTGGAGCACCGCACGCCAGCACCCAGTTCTTCTGTTTGTTGACTTAAGCACTGTAAATAAAATCCACCCTCCGGGGCTCAAACTGCATACTATCTGTCGTGTGATTCGTCTGCCTGCGACATCTGGTGGAGAATGTGGGCAGTGCAGGACAGAATCACCGACCCTTCATTCCACTAAAATCACTGTTTGTTTCTGTTTTTTTTCAGTCTGGATTTGGCTGGCGCTCCTCCCGCAGACATGGAAGAACTGCTGAAGCGGCTCACAGAGGTTAGCATCTGCCAGCAACAAATTGTTGAGCATCTTGCAAAATGCCAAAGTGAAACTGAGCAACAAGTGCAACCGCTCATGTTCCTCTTCCGAGTGCTTCCTGATCCCCGAGTGCAAGCAGCCAGTCTACTGCCAAAACTTACCCCCCACGATGATGTGGAATCATTTATCCAAATGTTTGAGTCTACCGCACTGGATGAAGGCTGGCCACATGACGGGAGAAGCACAGCGGGCGTATTTCTCTCTGGCGGAATGCTCTAAAGATGACTTCGATGCATTAAAAGATGAAATATTATCCCGCCTCGGGCTATCACCGATGTATGCTGCACAAAAGTTCCACAAGTGGGAGTTTAAAGCCCGTCAGCCCGCTCGCGCCCAGGTTGCCAAGTTGACGTGCTTGGCAGAACACTGGTTGCTCCCCGACAGACACACAGCCACACATATAATGGAAAGAGTGGTAGTAGACCGGTTGATGAGAGCCCTGGTCCCATCGTCAGGCCGTGGGAATGCTCAAAACCCCCTGGAAGTTGTGAACGCCATTGAGCTGGCGGATGCTGCCTTACAGCGCGAGCCTGGGGAGAGAGCGCCGATGTTCCCCCGGAGCTCCAGAAGTAAAGGTGAAGGTGAACGGAAAGACATATGCTGCCTTTTTGGATTCTGGTAGTGCCATCAGCCTGATCCGGCCAAACGTAATACCTCCACAGGCCGATTTTTAGGCTACCATTCCTCTGACCTGCGTGGTCAGGGACACGTGCCAGGTACCCGTACGCCGTGTCACCATCACCGCAAGTCCTGAAAGCTGGCCCATTGAAGTGGGACTCGTGAAGGATCTCCCGGTTCCAGTCTTGCTGGGGCGAGACTGGCCGGGCTTCGACCAACTACTCGCCACCGCTACACAGCCTGCAAGCCCTAGAGGGAGCCGCCGAACCCGGAAGCCACCCCGAGGACCGCAACGCCGCCCGGTCCTACTGGCCTCCGACAGCGGGAGAGAGGGTGAGTCGCACTCTGAAATTCCTAACCTTTTTTTTGATGTGTTTAGACAGGCAACCGAAGGGAATTCCTTTGCCAAAGAGCAACTCGCTGATGAACGGCTTAAACACTGCTGGTCCCAAGTAAAAGTCGAAGGAAAAGACGTCCAGCCGCGACCCCATCCTCTCCCACACTTAGTGGTCCAGAACGGCCTGCTTTACTGTGTCGCTCAGCGGAGGGGGGAGGAAAAAAAGTTGTTGGTGGTTCCCCGAACTAAAACAGAGACAATCCTAGAGCTTGCCCACAGGCATCCCATGGCTGGCCACCTGGAGGCTTCCAACACCGCCCAACGAATCAGAGATCGCTTCCACTGGCCGGGAGTTGAAGCGGAGGTGAAAAGGTTTTTGCCAGGCGTGCCCGACCTGCCAAATAACGTCGCCACAGACTCCTCCCCCCAGCCCGCTGATACCGCTGCCCATCATCGAAGTGCCCTTCGAGCGCATCGGGATGGACTTGGTGGGACCGCTGCCGAAGTCAGCCCGGGGTCACGAGCATATATTAGTCATCGTGGACTGCGCCACCCGGTACCCCGAGGCTATGCCCCTTTGGCAGGCCACTGCGAAAGCCATAGCCCAAGAGCTCTTCCTCCTAGCCAGCCGGGTGGGTATCCCCAAGGAGATCCTGACCGGGAACACTGTTCATGTCCCGGCTAACGTCTGACCTCTGCAGGCTGCTGGGGGTGAAGCAGTTGAGGACCACGGTGTATCATCCTCAAACCGACGGTCTGGTAGAGCGCTTTAATCAGACACTAAAGCAAATGCTCCGATGTGTCGCGATTGAAGATAAGCGTGACTGGGACAAGATGATTCCTTACTTGTTGTTCGGCATCCGGGAAGTTCCCCAGGCCTCAACTGGCTTCACCCCATTCGAGTTACTGTTCGGTCGACAACCCAGAGGACTCCTCGATGTGGCACGGGAAGCCTGGGAGCAGCAGCCTGCAGCACACCGCACCATGATCGAGCATATCCGCTACATGAGGGAGAAGATCGAGCGAGTCACGCCGTTAGTCCGGGAGCAAATGACGAAGGCCCAGCAATCCCAACAGCGGCACTACAACCGGCCGGCCCAGCCACGGGAGTTCCAGCCCGGAGACAGGGTGATGGTCCTGGTTCCGACCGCCGCTTGCAAGTTCCTCGCCACCTGGCAGGGGCCATACCAGATTCTGGGAAAAAACTGGGACCTGTGACGTATCGGGTCCGACAACCCGGCCGCCGACACCCCACCCAGCTATACCACGTAAATTTGCTCAAGAAATGGGTCGGGAACCGGGACCAAGTAGCAGCCCTCGCTGTCTCCTATCCCGTGGCTGTTGATGTCAACCCCAATCTGTTGGCCGGCCAGAAGACAGAGCTCCAGCACCTGATCGGTCAGTTCTCGGATGTCTTCTCCTCTGTCCCCGGTCACCCTCCGCTTCTGCAATGACTTTCGCCGACTGAACGAGGTGTCTGAATTTGACGGCACCCCATGCCTCGGGTGGACGAACTGCTCGACAGGTTGGGAAGGGCCCGGTACATTTCAACGCTTGTCAACGACTTCACAAAAAGATACTGGCAGGTACCACTCTCACAGTCAGCAAAGTTAAAAACTAATTTTTTCTCCCCCAGTGGCCATTGGCAGTACGGGACCCTTCCCTTCAGCCTCCATGGAGCTTCCGCTACGTTCCAGCGGATGATGGACATTCTTCTTCGGCCTCATCAAGCCTACGCGGCAGCATATTTAGACGACGTCGTGATCCACTCCGAGGCATGGGAGGACCACCTAGACCGTCTGCGGAGGGCACTGTCTGAACTCCGACGGGCTGGACTAACCGGCAACCCCCGAAAATGCCATCTCGCCCAGTTCCTGGGATACCAAGTCGGCCGAGGACTCATCCGGCCCCAGGACAGAAAAGTGGAAGCTGTTAAAGCAGCTGTGACTCTGACTACAAAAACCCAGGTACGGTTGGCGGGGGTATTATCGCTGCTTTATCCCCAACTTCTCCTCCTTAGCCGCCCCTCTGACAGACCTGTCCAGGAAGGGGCAGTCTGAGAAAGAGATATGGACTGCAGCAGCTGAAGAGGCGTTCCAGAAGCTAAAAGAAGCACTCACCTCCGAGCCCGTTCTCCGCGCTCCCGACTTCAGCTGCCCCTTCCTGCTGCAGACGGATGCATCCGACACAGGACTGGGGGCCGTCCTGTCCCAAGTGCAAGAGGGCCAGGAGCATCCCGTCCTCTACATCAGCCACCTATTTAAACAACGGCCACCTCAGCGTAGTTGAGAAGCCTCTCCATGAGAAGCCACACATGCTAACTTCTCTATTCTCTTTGGACAGAAAGCAGCGTCTAGGCCAGCCAGCCCACAAACTGCATACTGTCTGTTGTGTGATTTGTCCGCCTGCGACAAAAGGTAAAAAAAAACAACAGTTTGACTCCGTGGTATAATGAGCATATTCGCACCCTAAAGAGAGCAGCCCAGAAAAATGGAGCGTAGCTGGAGGAAAACAAAGCTAGAAGTGTTTTGTTTAGCCTGGCAGGAAAATATGCTAACTTACAGAAAATCATTAAAGAGGGCTAGATCTGATTACTTTTCGTCTCTATTAGAAGAAAACAAACATAACCCTCGGTATCTATTCAGTATAGTGACTAAATTAACAAAAAATAAAGCATCAACAGGTACTTTCCACAAGACCACACCAATAATGACTTTATGCAATACTTTACTTCCAAGATTAATACTATTACATTTAAAATAAAAACTGTGCAGCTGTCGTCTACAGTATCCAATCCGGTGCAATGTAGATCCCCTGAGGAACAATTTCACTCTTTCTCTACCATAAGAGTGGAAGAATTGTATAAACTTGTTAAGTCATCTAAGCCAACAACATGTATGTTAGACCCTATTACATCTAAACTGTAAGATATAAAGAAATTTAATTTGATTCCTCTAAGAAGGCATTGTCCAAAATGCAGTTTGTCTCTGCTCTTTCTCACCCGGTGTGGGAAGTAAGGGTAAAAATCTTCTTGCAACCAAGAGCAGTCCATAAAACTCTGCGCCCTGTGACACTGTCCCCCACCTTTTATAATGATCTCAAGTTCTTTGCAGTCACTTATTTTCTGAAGAGATTAAAACTCTTAAAACTTACAACCAAAAAGGGAGTTTTCCTCCTTAGGGGGCAAATGGAAATTACTGGGCAGGTGCAAGAGCTAGTGTTTTACAACCGAACAGGAAGATCTGTTTGAAGAGGTTTATGTGTGGAGGTGTCTTGGTTTTGAGGATATAAGGCAAAGAGTGAAGCAGAGTCTTCAGGAATTTCTGTAGAAGGATCCTCCGTGCGAAAGCACGGAAGAGCTCTGGAAACTTCCAGGCCTCTTCCACGTGATTAGCATGTTTTTCTGATCAGGTATGCATTATTTTCTAATAGAAATGAATTGGCTTGAGTATGATTTATTTTAAGTGGAACTGAATGAAATTCTCATTTCTCAAATTATGTTATGGGCTTGTGTATGCATTCCTTTGAATTGAAACCAAATGTAATTCTTCTAAATTGAAACTGAGTTGAATTTCATACTGTTTGATTCTGTAAATTGGATTAATATTCTTTCTTACTTTATCAACGCTATGCATTCCTTTGAATTAGAACTGATTTGAATTTCGTATGGTTTAAATTGTCAATATGTCAATTGGCTTAACTGTACCTGACGAATAAATACATTTTTGATTAAATAAAAAAAAAATGCTGAAATCTTTGTCATTTAGTAGTGTGTGTGGAAGGCTTCAGCACGCATAAAATCCCCGGCCAGCATATGCAAACTAGTGGCACAGTTAGCGGAGTAGAAAAGCACGTTTTATCTGGAGGACCCTTGATTCCTGATATCGCTGAACTTGACAAATTGGGTAAGACAAGGACCAAGTATACTAAACCATACGGGTTCCCTCTTATCACTGAGCAGGTTCAGTTTGGCGGGTTTGTGTCTTAACAGTACTGCATTTCAGCCGATGACAGACCCAGATAGCTTTAGGTCCATCACGGAACGGAGAACAGAAAGTATGGCATATCTAGAATAATCAAGTATTTAAATTAAGACAACTCAATTCAAAATCATCATTCTAAATCTAAGACTGTAATCTAAATTTAATAATAACTTAAAATTGGAGTCAGATTAAAAACTTTTAACGTAACCTTAAAAGTAAAACTTAAGAATCAAATTTATAAATTAAACTAAAAACCCAAAGTTAGAAGTCCCCCAGAAGTTTCTTCTCTGTAGCAGCCAGGAGGCGAGACAGGCGAGCCTTACAAGTTTATTTTATTAAGTATATTTAAGTAAAGTTTAAGTATATTTTAAGTATACATTATCTAGTAAATATACTATATGTATCACTGTACTAGTAGTATACTTCAAATACTCTTTGGGACTAAATTGGACCTATCTCTCGTATGTAAAAGTATCCTTATAAGTATATTTTAAGTATAACAGTACTAAACTTTGAGAATGCAACCAGTTTACATTTAAAGTTTTTAGTTTGTACTGCAAGACAATACATGTTTAGTATAAAAGTAAAACACAAGGTTGATTTCTTCTGCACACACAGTGATTTAGATCAAAATTGAGCTGCATGTTTGGTCCTGGGGCATAGTTGCAATTACAATTAATTTAAATTTGATGATGTTTATCTCACATTTAGTGTTGCTGACATGCAAAACAATCAAGCAGGTGTGTTTCAGGGTGGTAGAGAAGTTTTATTTGAAGATTAGAGACAAGTGGAGAACATCTTTATCTTTCTTATCCTCATCACATTCACCACACCTTTCTTTTCCCTTTTTTTAATAAAGCTCAACAAACAGAGTGGTTAAAATAGATTCATTTACATGAAAGCAGGAAGAAGTGATGAGAGAAGGACAGTTTCTAGAGTATAAAAAGACAGTGGTAAGCAAAATATTGTACAGCTCTGTGAGGCACTACTTAGCCTGTCATTTATTAATTGATTAAGCCTTCCTCGTAGTGCACA
>JAUCNO010001819.1:22974050-22987421 GCA_032353835.1 Enteromius viviparus
TTACTGCCATTGTTTGGTCTTAAAATGCTCCCAGGTAATGCTTTTTTGACATGTTTCTAAACTACTTAAATGTCCTAAATGAACAAAGACCTAATCCAGGCTTAATCTACTACCTGTCTGGGAAACCACCCCATTATGTTTAGTTATTTTGAACATTTAAAAGAGTTTATACAATATAAAATAATGTTTGTTTGGATTTATGTGGTTACCATGTTGGTGGAGAGTGAAGCATGTGCTTAGGTTGTCAGTAGCTGTCCCACAAACCCAAACCCAAACCCACACACACACACACAATATTTTGACTGTAAAGGGTAGAAATGCTGACCATAGACCGTATATATAAGTCTGATTTATTTATTCATTTTTTATCGTATGGGAACATAAGAGACATCACAATACTTAATAACATGCTGAACACATCACCTGCAGCACACATGTAATGATCAAGTAAAAATGGTCTCATCACTGGCTCATGTAGCCATAGCTTAACAACAAGGTCTACACTTCACCATGATGGTAACCTCAAAAATCAACAAACATAAACTCTTAAATGTCAAATATAACTAAACAACAAATTATAAAAAGGTCTTTCCTTTTACTAAAAACACATGAAACAGGATTTCATTTCAACATTTAGTCTATCCATACGCAAAGCATGCTGGGGACTAGAAATCCACTGCTCAGTTTCAATCAGTGCAACATAAATTATTTGTGCAGTACCAACACAAATGGTTTAACTAATTTTTTTACAAATGTGATTTAACATAGTAAAATTGACTGCAAATGACAACTGTGTAAACTAAACTGAGGATTTGTGTTGGTTTAGCTTATTTTATTCAAGTAAACTGAGCAAACAACTAGAATCATTTTTTTAAGTGAGCTAGTACAAGTTAACACTTCTTTCTCACAAGGGATTTCATACTTTCTACAGTTGTTTTTCACTGAAACCCTGCTCAAGACATATTGTATACAGCATAACAACGTCTGACATGTTATTTCAGCAGAAATCAGTGCAGGCATCACAGCGTGTCTCGTTTTTTGTACACACTGCCCTTATATCTCAGCAGCAACAGTTCGGGATTTGTGTTGGGACAGCAAGCAGCAGTCTGAGAGAGCGAGAGTGAAATTAGAGGAGGAGAGATGTGAAATATTGATGGTCTCTCTCTGTGTCCATCGCAGGCCCATTCATTATTCATCCCACCTTGAAGGTAGAATTGCCGCCCTCTCATGCAGGGTCCTGCCCACTCATGTGTTTGCTCTTTCTGGGCTGCTGGAGACTCTGTGTAGCTCTGCTGACATTTGGCTCTGCTCCGGCTTTGGTCATCTGAATCCTTATTTTTTCATTTTGAAAAAGAGTCAACGGTCACCGGAGTGGTAAAGATGGATGCTGTATGTGAGTGTGGATCTGTATAAGGACCCTTGAAATCAAGGGTGGCCTTTTGGATGCCCGATCTTGAAGACATCAAACAGCATTAATATTTTGTCTTCCTCCGTCATGCAATCTATATTTAAACTATAAATAAACCCACAGAGGTCCGAAAGTCTGAGAAATGTTGTGCATCTGAGAGCAACACATCGTTGTTTAGAATGAATGAAACAGTGATTCAAAGGCCCAGAAAGCCTCTTATTTACTTAATTCCTGAACGAATTAGCCGTTTGAACGAATCGAATGAATGAATGACTCGTAAAGATTTTCACCACCAACTGCTGGCCATTTTAGTCTATCATTTAAATATTACAAATACAATAAATAAACATTTAAATTCAAATTGTAAATATATTAACCAAAACAAACAAAATCAGTTACTCACCCTCGTGTCATTTTAAACATGAATGATTTTTTCTTTTGCGCAACATACAAGAAGGATTGGTAAAGACTGTTGATAAAAAGTTTTTTTAGTGACTTCTTGGCATTAAAAAATATACTAAGAATTTTATCAAATTATCTTATTTTATTTTTTAAATGTTTATGTGTAATACATTTTATGTTTAGTCAAATAATATATAACAGCATGTCATTGGCTGTATGTGATGTGGCTTTTTTGAAGCTCAGGTTTGGTGTCGCACACAAAAGTCCTGCTAAAAGGAAGCTCATCCCCTGATCTGCTATCATCCAAAGTGTACGGACAAGCAGTGGTGTGGAGATTGGACCGGGTGGGTTTTGGGGCTTCAAAGTTCTCCATGTAATCCCATGAAAAAGCTGAGAGGTGCCCTGAGATGTGACGAACATCTCTCCAGGTACTGAACACAAAGGCCCGGCTCACGCTCAGGACTGGTTTAATGTCAGCCCCCTTTGATGCCACGCAATCCTCTAACTTTTGTTAGTTTATTTGCCTGCATTTTTATGTATAAAGCGTATTTGGACTGTTAGAGGAAAGGAAATCCTGATGAAATAACCCTGGAGTGCTAAAGGCATGAGTCGACTCAAAGGGCTCAGCTGCCAGGTGTTCAATAACACAAGCACAGAAAACACCAGGTCAATCTCGGGATAAATCTTGAGAGAAAAGAAAGAGCCAACTTAAGCAAAGAAGATCCTATCAAATTCATATTTTCTGAGCCGAATGGTAATATCTGACGATAGTGATCGATAGATGAACTTTAAGATAACTGGTTAGAAATGATTTAAATGCATGAAGAGCTTGCACAGGAGATGAGAAAGCTCCTCTCAGTCCTTCTGAAGTCCTTGAGTGCGAGTCTATCAAACCTGCTTTTGAGTGTGTGAATTCTCATTTCTCGCTCCCAGAGAAAAAAAAAGAGATAAAAATTGGGAAAAAATATGGAATTGTATCACCAGAAATGACATTAAAATAGAGGGGATGTATTTGTAAGAAGGCTGGGACAATGACCTAAAAAAGGTTAATTAATGAATTAATTAATTTATTAAACAAATATAATTAATTATTAAATATTATTACATTTTTAGAGAGTTGCATCACATAACAATTAACATTGCATTATTAAAATATGCATATTTTAATAGACTTTTTGACCTTGACACACAGTCATACTAGGCTTGAAAGGGAACGTTCTATAAAATAGTTTTTTCTTCTTCTCTGTATGTTGATCTCATCAGTTGTCAAAGGGTTTACGCTACTTCTATTAATTGTTTTTTTTATTTTGTAAATATTGTTTTCTTGTTTTTTATTAATTACTTAGACTCTCTAACATGTTCACTTTCTATTTTCTTTCTGTTCTACTACTTATTTTCTATCATTTATTAAAAAAATGGACTCTTCAACATTAAGTTTACTCTATCCTTTTTTCGTCTTTATATATATATATATATACTGTATATACAGTATATACATATTTGCCCATTTACATATCATATATAGCATTTGAATATTATTGCATATGCTAAACTAAATGTAAATGTCTTAAAGTAATGTTTATTGGATTATTTTAGTGTAATTTATGTTAACATGATTGTAGTAAGTAATAAGAAGTAATAAGTATACACACTCACACATGGTCAGTTTAGTCACTGTCTCAGTCCAGTGTGTGATTGAGTCAAAGTCTTTTTGCATACTAAAAAAAAGTAAACGCAAACTCCTGCATCTTCACTGTTGCATTTCTAAAACTTGCTGGGGAGGAAAATAACTTGAAAAGAAGTCTCCAATATTCCCTGTGCCTGCTCAGAAGAAAGGCAGCTTGGTTGTCAAGTTTCAAGGGTATTCTCCCTAGTGTGTAAAGTGTTGTTCTGGTAAACTAAAGTGAAGGGAACCGTTCACAGAGATGAAAGGATGCACGATGGTATCAAAGGGCTTGCTTCAGACCCAATCTAGTCGAGCTGATTTCTGGAATTTTCTGTAATGCGACACATGAAACAGAGGAGCAGGTGACGGAGGAGATCTTTCAAATTCGACCCCCCTGTGTCTTTGCGGGTCAGCGGGCTGCTCTATAGGGAGGAAGCCATTTTGTGTGCTGGGAGATAATGCAATGGTTGCGTGAAGAGGATGTCTGTTAATGTTGAGACCTGCAGTCTGTCATAATTCTTGCACCTGGAAGCCATGTGCAGAGGATTGCGTGCTTACATTTGAATGACAATTAGAGCAATTTTACAAAAAATAGCCAACCCCTCCGTTTTTAGGTTCTCTTTTGCTCTCGTTCGCTCCCTGCATTAAGATGGATGTGCGCCGTGGCTTTCCCACTTATTTGAATCCGTGCCGCAGACGTCCAATTTTTATCACCTTAGAGGTGGAGATTCACAGCAGACCTGCAAATATGAAAAGTACATTTGTGCTCCATTCCGGTTTATTCCCATCTGCCTGGAGTGCTGGCAATATTAGAGAGCGCAGCAATTTTGGGCTGTATTTTCTGACCGAGCAGTTTGAATCTGGCCCATCTGCAGCCCATTAAATTATATGAAATCACTGGTATTTTTCAAATACATGCCAGGTTGAAAACTGTTAATAAATCTTAGGATGAGCAGCGCAGAGAGGAGAGAGCAGTGGTTGCGTAGAAATGAGTGTTTCGTCAAAGGTGATTTCAGCCTGTCAGTGGAAATTGCTCTCGTCCAGTAATGATGAGGTAAAATGGACAAAATTAGGGTTGAATTAGCCGCGGTAGAGGACTTTTTGCTTTTGCTTGCTTATTTCAGAGGTTTTTAGGTTTCACCTGGTCGTATCTCAGATTTTTGCAACTACTGCAAACTCTGAAAACATCTCTGTACTTCCAGTTTGTTAGTGTTAATGTTGTTTAGCGGTTAGCTGGGAGAAGACCACACTTACATGGCATCTCAAGTAGTTCTTCTCAAATTTGAATGTCTGTATATTTTAATTTCTCGTTCTTGTTCTTTCAGATTCCTTCTTTGTAACAGTAATATAAATGTAAGATGTGTCTTTGTGGTTGTGTGTTCTGGTTCTGTCAGTCCAGCATTCTGCCCTCCACCTGCAGAGGGCGATGTTGTCTTTAACATAAACCTGCTCATACATGCACTTAGGCGATGTTCAGATTAATGTATGGTCATACCATCACTGTTTCTGCAGTGCACACTGCACAGTATGCAAAGTGTATTCATGGCATGACCGACTACATTGTGTGCGGTGCACAAGAGCAATGATCCCGACCCTGGTAATGTGTTTTGATTGAAAATAATGTCAAAATTTGTATTTTTATTTGATCACACCTCCAAATGTTAAATTACTGAGGCGTTGAAGCTGCACTAATCTGACAAAATCACACATGAAAAAATTATGTTGACAACATAGTAGCGTAATAAGTTTTGAAACATTCATTGTTGCATGATGTTTTAACATTTAATTTAAAGTCAGATTAGAAGTATTCCAATGAAATCTTAAAAATATTGTACCAATATGCACCTTTTAGGGGTTAATACAGTATAGCGTTGTCCCTTTCAGTGGGGGTTATATTACATTTACATATTACATAACTACAATTTATTAATATTTAAAATTAATGTAATTTTTTTTAAATATATTATTTTTTTATTTTAATTATTTTAGAATTAATTTGACTTTTAGTAATAAGCATTATTATTATTATTTGAATGTTTTTTAGTAAATGATTCTAACTCCCCTTTTTTTTGAGTGCATGAAAATCCAAGAAACGGCAATCACAGAATCTGAAGACTGTCAGAATCGGAACATCCTAAATCTCAACTCCATGGTAACATCTTTAAGAGCCATCCTAAAATAAACATGATGTCTTTGAATGTCTGCACTACTTCATCTGCTTTACTTGTATACAAGCAAGACTTTCTAAAGAACAGCTCAAATGTTAAACTTCCACGAAAGGTTATAATCTTCATGTTGAGTCCATTGCAAGTAATCATGCTGTGTGCTCAAATGAAACGGCACCATCATTTTCAGTTATGGTCAGTATCCATCAAAATTCATTTCCAGATTTTATTTAATTTTTTTAATCAGCACATATCTATTGTGTCTCTTACTGTAGTGCTATTCTCTGTGCCCATGTGTTAGATTGGGAGTATGTGTTGATGAGACAGCTGATGGTGGTTCTGGTGGTCTGTAGTTTGGGTGTGTGTGGAAGCGAGATGGTTAACACCCCACCACAACACAACCTCAGGCTCTGCTCTTCTCTCTCTCTCTCCCTCGCCTGCTCAACTATGAAGACACTTCATCTTCTTTGACAGTCTGACCACTGCTGCCTGTTCTGATGCGTTCAACATGCCTTCATTGCATCATAAATAAATCAGAGGATTTTTTTTCCCCCCTTTCTTTCTTTCTTTCTTTCTTTCTTTCTTTCTTTCTTTCTTTCTTTCTTTCTTTCTTTCTTTCTTTCTTTCTTTCTTTTCTCTTCTCTGCTCCATTTATTCGGGTAGAAAGTGGCAAATGGCGCACCAACAGGGTTCCCGTGTGCTCCGCCTCTATAGCTGCTACCACTTCGACCACATTTACGCTTCACCGTTTTTACTCCTTGATCTTATTCAGTTTCCTTTTAAGACTAATCTAGGGAGATTTAAAATTAGTGTTATGCATTTGACAGATTTTTCCCAGTTAATGTCTGTTTGGTTTTTAAAAAACGCAAACAAAAGAGTCAAAATGCAGCCATTTTCTTGCTCCCCCTTTCTTGCGGTGGTTGTGGTGTTACACACATCATTACTGAAGCTGAAGGAGCCTCAGAAGCATTCAGGGTACATTGGGGGGCTGTACCTTACAGAGAGGGAGGGGCCGTCAGTGATGGGGTTAATGCTACCGCAGCTGGGCTGCAATGACAGTTAGTGGATGAGAGAGGCTCAATAAAAGATCAGCATTTATTCAGGTTGAGCTCCTCACTCTCTCAGCCCTATTTGTAACCTGTCCAGAGCAGAGTCCCCTGCTCCCCCTCACCACATCCAGCTCGAACCATCAGTCTCTGTCTGCTCGTGGCGGGGAGGCAGCCCGCTCTCTGCCACATACCCACACAACTCATTGGCTCTGGCAGGAGGGGATCTTAGTGATGGACCGATGTTCATATATCAAACGTGGGTTGCATGTGACAGTCCGGTCCCCGAACGGGTGAAATAATGAGTCTAGCAAAAAAGTAACAAAGCTGAAAAATGGGATGGGTTGCTTTGACCTGCCATCACTTATCTGAAATTTTATCAGCCCTTGTAAGGAGCCGCAGAGCTTGATTGTGGGTTTGTGTGTGGCCTGATTGGTTCAGGATTGAGATTCCATAAAAAACGTTCTTCTGAAAGATGATTTGATTTCTATCTGTTTCGCTGTCAGTCTTCATGCCACCGCCGTCTCCACCCTTGCAATGATTTGTGAGGGTCCAAAAATGGACTCTTCACCGTCATCCCAAATTATTTACCTGTAGAAGTTAATTAATGGCACGGTAATTTGTTTCAGATGGATGGATAGCGACTTAGTATGTACAGTAAACTCTATCAATAGGTCTCCAGGCCTATTGAACAATCTCAGAGTGAATTAGATCAGTTTAAAACTTAGTTGGGTAGACAACTATGTTTAGATGAGCTACCTATTCCTTAAATAATCAAATAAATGAACTGTTACATGGTGTACCAAATATAACCATACGATATTATTGCATATAAAGTGCCTGTATCTATCACTGTATTTATAGTGTGCTATATTGATGCTGGTCCATGAACTTGGTGTTTTTTGGTGTTGTGACCATATCTTTTCTTTATAATGTGTGGCTGGTTTTAGTTTAGTTATAGTTTTTGAATTGTGCATGTAATTTCAACAAGGGTCAGATTATCCTTGTCATTTTATATCATGTAAAAAAATATTAAACCTTATTTGTGGCTAAAATTGGTTTAAATTATGACCCTAATCTTAACATTTGTAAAATAAACACAAAAATAACATTACAATCATCTGAAGTGGTAATCTCCCACTGTTTACTGTTTCTTTGCCTAAGGATGCCAAGATGTGTTATATAATGTAATAATATAATATAAAAATGTTTTTTTTAATAATTGTTTGATGGTGATTATTATTGATTATAGAGTTGCACATACGGATTATATAAAGCATGTGATTTATCAGGTAAAATGTAGGCATTAGTCAAGAAACAAGACCTTCCTGTAAAAAAAGCCACACTTTCTCTTGTTTGTAAATGAACACACACACACACCCTAACATGATGTGAGTGCTCACACACCTGGAACAGATAAAGGCCCTTTCATGTTTGTGGGTCTCCACTGAGGTCAATGTGAGCCGGTGCACCGAGAGAGTTTTACACGCCAAAGCTAGAGAAGAAATGTAACCGTACACTGCCTGAGATTGCCAGGTGCCACAGAGAGAGAGGAGAGATAGACAAAGAAAGAGATTTTTATTAGTCAGCCAACTCTGAGTCGTCCCTCTGGCTCACTCAACATGTCTTACGGGCCTTTGCTGCCTTCTGCATTCACTCAAAAGAAACAAAAATAAGACTTGTCAATGTTTTATGTCATTCTACTTATCAACTGTATATATGTAAAATCTACACATGTCAAGTTCTCTCGGGCTTCATCTTGTTTATCACATTAAAGAGACACAGCAGCCTCTTTTCCCCCTCCCTGAATTAACCTCTATCCTCAGGGCTTTTGCCTCACACAATTTTTGACATGACACACGCCGTTGTAAACGGCGCTTCAGAGCTCGGATCAAACGCCCTCCCCAGACGTAAATAAAATCAGAAAGGCTCGTTGGCGTGCAGGAACACACACACATTAGCAGCACTACAATACAATGCTTCACATGTCACCACATGTCAACGATTCTATCGCCAGCCTGTACTACACGCATATTAGAATCGCAGAATGTTTGTTTCTCGTCTTCAATGGGAGGTGCGCTGAAGCAAGGCCTTCACCTACTACACAGCCCAGCGATCAGTGGCAGGGTGACCTGATTACTGTAATGCTTAATCTGCACCGTATGATGCAGATAAAGCCTTTAGAAGGCTTTATGGGAAACACATTTGTGCTTTTTGCGTCTGTACTACTCATATGGCCACCATTATAAACACATCTGTTGCTTACTGCTGTTCCAAAAAGAAGTGGAAGATGAGGCGCTGACAAGTGCCAATGGATTCATGCCTACTTTAACTTTCTGGAAAGATGAAGCATGTCATTTTTTTTTCCCGATGTGAAAATACTTTCTTCCATCACATGTAGAGAGAGAATTTTGATTTGGTTTAAAATTTATTTCATCCTTGTGTTGTTCCAAACCTAAGAAGGTATTTTCAAGAATGACCACTCTGCTATCTTAAGGAATTCAGTGAAAACATACTGTATTGAGAAGGAGCAAACAATAGATCTAGAAATAAATGTAATTCCTTTAAATGATGTTAAGGCATTATCCATATTGATACTTTAATTGTTTAAAGGGGTCATACAAAAGAAATTTTGCACAAGCTAATATGATTCTTTAGGATCTTAATGGAGAGTTTGTAATATAGATTGCTTTCAAATTTCTCATTCAACAACAAAACACCTCAGTCTCTTAGGAGTCTTGCTTGTCTCTGCGTCTCGGTCTGATGACGGCTCTGTCAGGGCTGGTCTGAGGTAAGACACCAGTTCAGTCTGTGTGACACGCTGCTGTCAATCAACTATCGTTGGTGGGGCCTCTGTCGGTGTGACACCACACCAACATGCATTTGACAATGACTTGATTTCAGAAGGGGCAACTTATTCCTCTTTTAATTAAAAAACAATACTTGTATATCTTTATCATTGTAGGGTGGTTGTGTACACACACTCCCAACACACATTTCAGTCCAAACAGCTGGAAAAAGTGCATGCACCATCCACCATCGTATGACCCCTTTAAGTGACCCGGCATACTGTAGCAAAACTAGTAATTTAGTGTTTAGTTGATATGTTTATCCGTATTAAAAATACAGAAATAATATACTTTGAGAATATTTTGAAGTAAGAACTAAATGCGGTGTTGCACCCAATTTCATTTTCATTGTAATTTAATGCATTTTCATGTTTGTGCATGTTCACAATTATATTTATTGCAAACATGTACCCAATTAAAAAGTACTCAAGTACATCTTTAAATGTAATTTTATGATTACCTGAAATACATGTAAATGACTGACAAGCATTTTTTAATATATTAAAATATACTTGTGTATATTTTGTGTATTAGTGCAATTTCTATGGATATGTGTGTGTCATGTATTTAAAGATATTTGTAATTACATCCGTGAAGATATATTTGTATTTTTTTACATTTATACTTTAAAGCATGAACACTTATAATGAAAGCTTAAAAACTTAAAATGTACTTTAAATATAAATTTAAAATAATTCTGAATAAAACGGTAAACTTTTTAAGTGCACTTCAATGGTGTTTTATGTCAGTAATATTATATTATCTGCAAGCAACCTTTAAAAATATACTTATTTAAGGTTTGAAGGACATTACACGTGCATTCGATGTAATTAGTCACACTGCTTTTTCTCAATTGGTGTAGTGGCACAGATGTGCAGTGGTACTTTCACATTATTATCTAAATTGTTTAAAGCTGCTGGACTCTGGACGGCTTTGTTTATGTCTGGAAGATCAGTGTGAGTCTCTAGCAGAGGTTGGATAGAGTTGCTGTTTGCGGGGCCTGTGCTGTGACTGATCCCTGACACCCATATCTCTGTAAAGTTTCCAGCACTGGTGTAATTCCCTGTAAAATGGCCTGTAATTCAGTGGCCTTTGGGGGCGCGGCGTCTCTGGGCGTGAAAATCAATAAGACGGTGGAGAAGTATTCAGTGTGGCCTTTCTGTTGAGCAGTTAGGCTAATTCTGTAATGGCGGCGTGGACAGGAGGATTGGGGATATCTGACTCTGGATCTGAGGCAGATCAATGTGTTACGGCAGCATCGTTTAACCTCTCTTTTATTCTCTATTATTTTATTCCGCAGACCTGCTGCTCACCTGCTGGAAAGAAAGGGCTTGTTCGGGTGGCACTAGGTTCTTATGCTCACATCTGTAGGTGTTTCAGGTTGCCTTGTAGTATGCTTTATGATATAGACTGCATGGGAGGTTGGCAACTTAGTGCTCTACTTTGAATGAGCTCGCCCCGAAGTGAAGCCGTGTGTAATGAAGCATGCAATACAAAATATTTGGCCATGAATAATTATAATCCCATGATAAAGTGCTGCTGGCAGACTGGCTTCAACAATCATGTGAGAAGACATGCTGTGCATTTTTGAATGTATATTATTGGATTGATGCAAGACTGTGAATTTTCACCCATAATATCTGCTTGGAAGGGAATCAGAGCCCGTTATCTGTGTGACGCAGCAGCCCTGCAGCGCAAGAGAGGAGAAAGAGGAAAAGCCAGGGGCGAAGCGCTGTCGAACAGAGAGGCAGATTTCATTGTGTCCATCTGGATTGACATCAACAGCAATCACTTGTTTCTGATTTATTAGATAGTCACGGAAATTAATTTTGCTCAGAAATGCATGCTTGGGAATTGGATGGAGAAATTGTGTGAGAGAATTGTTTTTCTCTGGCTGTCCCTCCAAAGGTGGAGATAACCGCTGATCTCCACACTATAAATGAAAAACCTATTGTATACAGACAAAGGAAGGGTTGCTCCAGCCGGGCTGTAATTAACTTTTCTATCTTTCTCATCAGTCCTGAGAACAGCCTCGAACACCCATTAACAATATCACCAAAACTACCCTGAGCTGCCTCCAATCTACTCCTAATGTCTATCAGTGTATACCATAGACATGTTATATCAGTGTATACGTTTCTGATTTAACACATCTAACCTTGCTTAAATATCTCAATTTGTAGTATATAATGTAATGTGTATGTGACACGTTTTGCAGATGCATATAATTCTGCACTTAAATCTAATGAAAATGTTAACGTCATGGCTTTCAGGGTTGAATAAAGCTGTATAATTTCCCCATATGGCAGCAGATAAAAATGATAAGCGTTTGTCTGTTCATATATATTTAATTTAAGTTATGTTGTGTACTTATTGGGATTGAATGGCGCTGCGATATATTAAAAACTGTTTTATGAGTCAAAATAATAATAGATAAATAAAAAGAAAAAAAATAAAGAATATAAAAATATAATAATAATAATAAAATGTTTTCATCCAAATGCATTTTATTTAGGGGTGTTATTTTCATTAAATTTTATTTTTTGATATTTTAGATTTAAATACGTTTATGCATAACATGTTATATTATGTTCTTTCTGCCATAGCATTAAAAATGTGTTTTATGGTAAGAGCCAGTGGGTGCTTGTGTTTTTCCCGTTGTTGTGTTTGGCTCACAGGTAGATCTCCAGCTCATGAGCGATCAGCCTGATGATCACATTCATCTCCCCTCCTTCTCAGCACAGCTGTTTGATTGAATTTAAATAAGCAAATAGTACAATGAGCTTTCCTGACATTCCAGCAGCCTCACAGAGGAAATGGACAAACACACCTGCGCATGCGCTGATGGAGACGCAGGCAAACACACACACACACACACACACACACACACACACACACACACACACACACACACACACACACACACACAGTCTCTCGGAGATTTGATTGTTTTGTCTCTCTCTGTCTCTCTGTCTCTCTCTCACTTTCTCTTTCCATTTTCTCCTTCATCAGGGATGTTCCTCCATTTCCTCAGTAGAATGCAAATTGGTAGAAACACTGATCAGAACTTATTACAAAATGGAGCCTTGCTCACAGGAAAAAAAGAGGGGTGTGCAGTAAAAAAGGAAGGTGGTGGTGGTGGGGGGAGCCTGCGGGAGGGGAATGATGCTTGGTGGCGGAGATGGGAAAATTAGATTTATTTTTTTCATGGGGTCTACAGAGGGGGGATGGTGAGGGGTTCAGTAATAGTGCCTTTCTTTATGTTTGATATTTTTTTATCATAATTACCTATCACTGAAGTAAAATGATTAAAATGACTCAAAATAGAGATTCTTGTGAAGAAATAAATGTTTTTCTCCAGTACTTGTTGGCTACAATTATTGGCACCCCTAGAATTAAAGTAAAATAAAATAGAGTAAAATATCTCTGAAGTATATTCACATTCACAATTTTGAGCACTCCAGGGTGATTATGGACATGAAATTATCCAGCCCTGGTTTCCTGTTTCACAGAAAAATATATAGGAGGGAAAACAAATCCTTTAATCATCAACACAATGAGAAAAAACAAATAATAATTGTATAATAATTATATAATAAATAATATATTATAATATATACAAACATCAAAATAAACACAATTAGTCACTGAGCACAAAATGAAGCTTTTGCCATGTCTGTTCCAGTCCTCTTACCTGAACCTGAGTGAGGTGAACTAAAGAGGAGCACCAACATGGAGCTGGTAATCTAAAGGGTGTTGAGTGATTCTGGATGAAGGAATGGTCTCTTTTCTCTTATCAGGTGTTCTCCAAACTCTTCAGGCATTACAGGAGAAA
>JAUCNO010001819.1:22997179-23009891 GCA_032353835.1 Enteromius viviparus
AGGCCCTCCCAGGTGGCACAAATCGCAGAGACGCCCTCCAGGGCAGTGCAGACTACAGAGACGTCCTCCAGGGCGGAGCCAGTGGGACTGGAACAGAGAACGCGGAGGGATAAACAACGACCTCTGGCCAAGACAGTACATGCTGCAAGTTCATAGGAGGGCCAAGGCAGAGCAGGCAGGACAGAGGCCATCCAGGGCATAATCTGTAAAACCTCTCTTTTAAAATGTTACTCTGAGGGGTTTCTGATGAGTTCTGATAAATAACCCTTTACAAAAGACAAACAAACAAATACTCTTTAACCCTATTTTATATCTTCACAGGTGCTTATAACATATCGCAAAACAGTTCAATAATAAATACTTATGCATGTCATAAAGTCTTTGTAGCAACTAAAGGATGTGAATTTATCGATTTGATGTCCAGTCTTTGAGTTGAAGTGACAAGGTATTACAGTTATCCATAGCACAAGAAATGCGAGTCATCATCCTCGGCGCTGCGTTGATTTAGACCACATGCTGTAACCTTGCAACAACCACGAATAGCACATGTTTTCCATACTATTCGTAAGAAAGAGATGCTTACAGTATATCCAAATAGCGTTCTTACAAGGAACACAAAGGGCGGAGTCGGCTGGACAGATGGCCTCCAGGGTGGAGCATGCAGCACAGAGGCCCACCAGGACAGATCAGCCAGGGCTGAGCCGCAGGGCACCAGGGCAGAACAGGCGTGACTGAAACAAAGAGCACAGAGAGGTTAATGACGGCCTCCATGACTTTGACAGGGCAGGACAAAGAGTAACCGTGACTTGGCAGGGCGAGGTGTTATCAGCATCCATGGCTGTGACTAGGCATGACGAGGACTGCGATACAGCCTCCTTAGCTGTGGCAGAGCAGGACGAGAGGTCAATGGGCCCTTATGGCCGAAACAGGGCAGGGTGGGAGTTCAACGGCCTCTGTTGCCATAACTTGACGTGACAAGAATTCAGAGGCAGCTTCCATAGACATGGGACAGTGAGGCTCAATGGGACAAACCCAGAGTCCTGGGGGTTGTGCAGCCACCAGCCGAGCCTCTGGAGAATCTAAAGCCACTGGAGAAATCTCTGGGGGATTTACGGCACCAGTCAAAACCTTGGGGGTTAGTGCAGCCACTGGTGGGACCTCTGGAGGATCTCCGGCATAAGCTGACACCTCTGGAGATTGTGCAGCCACTGGCGGAACCTCTGAGGGGTCAATGACCGGCACCTCCAGCAGATCTGAGGTAAACGTGGAAGCAGGCGAATATGTAGCCTCTGAAGTGCAATGTGTGTCCCACACCACCGTGACGAAAGCTGCGTTGCAGTTCTCCTCCGAAAAACCCACCATAAATTTTGAGCTATCAATCGACAGAACATAGTCCAAAAATTGGGCAAAAGATGAACGCGGACCCTTGCGTCTAAGCTGAGATCTCAAGGGTTGATTGATGCCATTGCAGAAAATCTCTATCTGGATAATATCTGCGATAACATACGTGATGATCAAAAAGTCCTGTTTATGAACCCTGCTTAAAGGCAAAGAGCATAGCAGTCGTGTCCATACCCAACCAGTGTCCACTAAAAGAGCTGGTGGATCCTTGTTTGGTTATTCTTTGGCTAATTGAGTATTCTGCAAGCTTTTATTCAAAGGTGTGGTCAAACACAATGGCAAACAGGTATGTCAGCGGCAGAGCTCAAGGAAAGTCCAGTAGGCTAGTGGGGTCAATCGATCTTCTAACAAAGTCCAGAGTGCAAAAACCAGAACACAAATCCAAAGGCAAGGCAAGGTTGGTACACAGAAGAAACACACGGAAAACAATACTTGAAAACTAGAAAACACAGAGAAAACACTTTGTAAAGAGGTAAATTTACAATACTCAGCGGTTAGGCTAACGTAAACAAAATGCTTTTAAAGTGTAGAAAAGAGGGTTAACGGGGGAGGAGCTGGTCAATTGTCATGGAAACAAACAAGGGGGCATAGACTGAACAGGGGAACACTGAAACAGTGAAGAACACACTTCACAATAAGAGTCCTTAAAGCATAAAACAGACAGGGGTAGCACACAATACAGTCCGGAGACTTCAATGACTTGAGTATTTTTATTTTTGGACATACTATTACTTTTATATGACTTAAACAATATTATGGATACATTATGTTGCATCAACAAAAGTTATTTTAAATACCAAATTTTGAAGATTACTAGTGCTTATAACCATATTTTACTCGACATGTATTGTGAAACTCTGTAATGCGGTCTAAAATGATTTCATGCGGTAAAATAGCGTGGATAGCATTAAATTCAGCAATGGTTGTAGATTGACCCTGTGTCTTTTATCACACTGATGAAGTCCTTGAAGGGTACGTGCTCTCCGGATGTGCCCTGGCCATGCACAGAATAGAATAGCGCCAATCACATCACTTAAGTTTTATAGGAAATGTACTATTTTACTACATCAAATGTAACATTTGTAATGTGGCTGGATGTAGCTGGCAAAGTGGTGCAGCACATTACATCGCTTTAGGCTTTGTTAGCTCTCTGTTTTTCTCTCCATCTATATCTTTCATTTGTCCACACGCAATGTTCCCTCTCTCTCTGTCTGTGTTCAATTGGAGGACTCGGTCTCTGTCACATTCTGTGAAATTGTATTTCAGGAAGATGGATCCTTTTCCTTATATACATGACATGCAGGGAAGCATGACCACCCCACCCACCCCCAAACACAGACCCGTAGCTTACCTATTATATCAGCAATACACATACGTGTTAGATGTGCACACAAGCTACTCTCCTTTTTGCCCTCGAGACGTTTTGCTGGTATTTGCCGTCTTATGACATTCAACTGACCTGACTGTTTTGATTCCAGAGCCTTGACGCGATACAATGCAACATTTCTGTGTCATGTAAATTTTTTAAGCAAACCAATACCACTCAATTTTTACTCTTATTTTACACAAAATTCAGGCCACATTACACTCTTGAAAATAATTGTATCTATGGTTCCCTGAAGAGCTTTTAAGATCCATGGAAACATTCTATTGCACAAAAGGTTGTTTACCATGCGACCAGGCTCTTTAGATTATTAAAATGTTTGATAACTTTATTTTACAGTTACACCTATTATTTGCTTATTAGCATGCATATCATATTAGCAATATTAGCTATTTATTAGAGCTAATTAAGAACACATTAATGCCTTATTCTACATGAGATTATTTCCTAAACCTACCTAATACCTAAACTTAACAACTACTGCACTAACTTCTTCACACAATGTGTGTTTAGCATGAAAACAGCCCGGGTTCAAATGCTGAGCAAAATTAAAAAAAAAAAAAAACTTTTTCAGATACCTAAATCTTCAAATATTAAAGTTGAATAGTTTTTAATCTGACTATATTAATTTAATAAGCTTGAATTAATCAGCTTGTCATCTAAATTACTGTAAGTTACAAATGTTATCAGACCAAATCAGCTTGACAAATTATGTTTCTTACAGTGAATTCTGATGAATATATTCTATTAAATATATATAATGTTTATATAATTAAACATTAATTTGCTACAAGTATGGTTAGGTGTAGGGTTAGTTGCTTGTAATTATGCAAAATTTACTGTTTATTACTGTATTAAGGACATGGATAATTAAAATAGAAAATTTTAAATAAAATTCTGTAATCTTTTACTCACCCTCAAGTCGTGCCAAACCTGTAGGAGTTTCTTTTTTCTGTCAAACTCAAAAATATATATTTTAGAGAATGTTGATAACCAAACTGTTAAAAGCAGCCTTTGTCTTCCATAGTACTTTTTTCTCATTCTATGGAAGTCAGTGGTTACCGTCCACCTACACCAACAGCAATTTTTATAGGTTAGACCAAAATATGAAACTGTGGCAACTTACATTTTATCAAATAAATAAATAAAACCAGTTAACTGTGCATCAAGCTTTAAAAAGTTAATTAATACAGATTAAATGATATGTTGACTTGAATAAACCAGTGCGTTTAGGTGTTACAACATGATGCACAATTTTAAGTAGATTTTACACAATTGGGAAGAGTTTGGAATTGTATCCCTGCACACAACAAATCGTGTTTTACACTTTTTTTTTGTCAGGTGACCAAAAAATATCTTTGATATGGTAAACTTCTAAGCTGTTTTTATTCAAATCGCCCGTTTAGAACCTGTATTTTTAAGAGTGTAGGTTGTATGCTGGACGGTGCATGATACACCTGTGGGGTGTGCTATAGTAGAGGTCAGAGACGGTGGGTTTTACAGGGTTAGTGTTGTTGTTTGTCTCCTCTGGGCACTATAGGGAGTACATGTGCTCCGCAGGTGGAACCAGACTTCACCAGGCCTCGCTTTCACCTACCTCAGATGCTACGATGCCTAGAGAATCTCCACCGGATGTGTGCATGTGCAGCTGCGTGTGGGTCAGAGGGCCAGCAGAGACTCCTGCATGAGCCGGGCTTATAGGCAGTAGCAGCAGAAATATAAACTAGATTAATAAAACAACAGCACGGGACACAAAGGAGCCAACAGACCCCCCTCAACTCCCCTCCCTTCTTGTTACCGGTGCTCCCCAATATCAGCGGGAGACCGGGCTTCACGGGCCCCGCAGAGGCAGCACTGTGTTTGATTCCGCTTGTGTTTTCCCTCTCGTAACGCACTCCTACTTAACCAGGACAAAGATCATGTGTGGATGAGGAGCAGTGGGCCCTGCTCTGTCTCTCTGCTCCTTCTTGTTATCCACTCAGCTTGCCTCTTCTCATATGCTCCAGTGACCCCACACACATTCATTTGCACAGCACCAGCTCCATCCTCTGCTTTTAACTCACCTGACTTTTGCTGGCGAGTTTGAGAATTGGATTGAGATGTAAGCACCATGCACGTTCACACTGTGAGGGCACGTGGAGGAAAGTGGATTTTAAATGCAACTTGCAATGGGGGGAAAAAACCCCTGAATCTTTGAAAATTAAGTTGCGTGATTATTGCACGAACTGTGAAACACAGAACGAAGTCCTGCTGCATCCAGACGTGTACATTTGCTCAGTCCTGTTGAAATGCACTTTCTCTAGATCATTTGCACATCCTTAAACTTTTTTTCCACCTCATAAAACAAAATATCAAATCTGGTAAATTGCAATTTTGCCTGGTTTATTAAGGCTGCACAGTAAAAACCTGCAAATGTTCTGCATGACGTAACCCATAAAATTAAATTTGATGATGATATCAGATGATTTGTCAAGATGATTTCATCTGATTTTTGACTCAGTTAAAGTGCATTTTTAATGCAAAAACAACAACAATAAAACATGATTTTTGGCTTAGTAATTTTGGTTTGCAGCAGTATGTAAGGCAACCCATTGCAACCCTTGACACTAAAAACCTGCAAATGTTCAACATGATGTGACCCATAAAACTGCATTTGATGATGTAACACAATTACATCCAAATGCTTTTATTAGTAAGAAAATGATGTATTTGGTAACTGGTTTAATCCAAGTCAAAAATGTTTAATCCACCTGTTAATGTTAGCTTAATTTAAAGTTATGTTGCTGCAGTGTAATTACACAAATAAGTACTCAGTAATATAAATTATCTGCTTGCTTACTGTCTGGTTAAGTTGCTTGTAATTATTCATAATTTACTGTTGTTGTTATTATTATAGCAACTAGTAACTATACATCACCTTAAAATTAAGTATGCATAAATGCATAAAAAAATAAATAAAAAGCTTTTCACAACAAACCAAATTTACTACACTACAAATTAAGTTTACTTCTTTCTTGTTTTCTCATGCAACATTAAATGGATTTTGCATGGTAACATCAACAATAAATAAAATGGTTTTGATCAAACGAAAATTACTAAATCAATCTGACCAATAGCAGCATGGTTGTTTTAAATCATGTTTATGATTAATCAAGTGGAAATTAATTGCAGGTTACCACTTTTTCCAAGTTAACCCTTTCAGAAAAGCTAGAAACATGCTTGTCTGCGACCCCGAAAGGAGGGTTTAATGTTCTCGTGTCTTATAAAATGAATAGAAATCTGGGTTGAGATGGTTTAGGATTTGGCTTTGTAATAATCCTATGCTAAATTCAGATCTAGTACTGTGCTTTTCTGTCTCTCTTTTCCTCTCCCTCTCTGCTTTCGTCTCTCATGTGCTTTAAAAAGTGATGATAGCGCATGGCTTCCCAGCTAGCGGAGCCCCAAGGCAAAATGTACATGGCTGCTAGGTACTGTTACGCTTTCTGCTTTCAGAAACAAGCAAACCCCCTTAAAGGATGCTGTAGTGTGGGGAGGGAATGTCTGTGAGCTGGAGAAAGGGAGAGAGAGAGAGAGAAAAAAGGTTAAGATAGGAAAAGAGAGGGAGAATTGGGAGGCAGGGGATGAACGTAGGAAGGAAAGAGCCCGAGAGGGAGGGAACGCTCGGCTGTCTGAGAGAGAGAGAAAGAGGAAAAAAGTCCTCTCAGTCCCCCAGTTCTTTGTAGAACATTTAGCTTTGACCCTCCCTTGCTTTTTCTCCTCCCTTCCACCTCACACACACATACACACACTTCCATACACACACACACAGGCCAACAGATCTGCAGGATACAGTAGTCGCCAGCATTTTATATCTACCAGAGTGCTGTTTTAATACATATTTCCACTACTATAGTGTGTTTGTGCCCACAGGTCGCAGTAAGCAGGACTAGGGGCCGATAGACAGCAGCGCTTGACACGTTTATGATGCAGTGAAAAATACATCCATACAGATAGCAGTGTAGGGCATGAGCTAAAAACCCTTTTTTTTTTTTTTTTTGGTTGAAGAGTAAAGATTGCTTTGGCTGTGAGCTGAGGAGAGACTGAACCCGAGGAACTCTGGGTAAGTTGTGGGCTTTTTTTTTCCTGTCTCTGCACTGCTGATTACGATGCTGCTGATTGATTGGTTCACGCTTCTGGATTATCATGGGCGGCTCGTCACCCGGTACCTGATGATGAGAGAATAGAGAGAGGGAGAGAGAGAACAGGAGAGCGAGGAGAACAATTGGCACAGAAATGCAGGGAGGTATAGCATCACGGCGTGGTGTGATTTTGGTCTGTTTACTTCTGTGTTTGCCGGTGGCATGTGTGGCCCTTCGTTAGTGCAGCCGGCACGTGCTGATGAGGTTTCGGGGAGGGGTTAGTCTGATGCCTGCGACTAGCGGCAGGCCTTTTTGTGAATATGCAGATGAGGGGCACGTGCTGTGCGCGAGTGTTTACACTCGCCCTATAGGGAATCTGATCCTCGACAGATTGTGGGATTTTTATTTGTGTGTGTGCGTGATGCCGTGAGAGGTGGGATGGGAAGAAGCGATGAAAAGATACGACCTGCATGGGAAAGAGCGGAAATGGCAGTATGAGCTCCAGGCTGTATTTTCATGCCACTGACAAGACATGATGATTGCTGACCCCCTCCCGTCGCTCTCCAAACACACACACACACACACACGCGTCTCGCCCCTCCCTGAAGTGCCCTGGCTTTTTTCAGCCTCATTTGCATGTCAAAGCAGTGGAGGCACTGTGCAGATTAGTATGAGATGACATAACGATGTAATGAATTAAACGCTGCCGTTTAGCTGTTGCACGGGCGGCACTGCTCTCGGAGCTCATGGGAAACTGATCCACCGCTCTCCCCTCACTGCTGCTCTCTTCAGTATTTACAGTAGTCCACCTTTTTGCATTAAACCACTTTTCTGTAAGTTTCTATATAAATACGGACCAAGACTTTTTTTTCAAACTAGTTTTTAAAGGTTAGTCTTTGACTGCATTCATTTTATTATTTGATTTTTCTGTTTTTAATTGCCCTAATTGGATTGGTTTAGTGCTAATTGTAGTTTAATTGAGATGCAAGGGTTTGCCATGGAGATTATTTATTTATTTAATTCATATTTTTGTGTGTATTATTTCTAATTTAAATTGTTTATAATAGTTTTCTATGTCTTTTTATTTCTTTATTTATTCATTATTTATTATGTTTTAGTTATAGTTATATTAGCAAAATTACTGTAAATCAAAATTATAAATATTGCTGTGTCACCCAATTGAATAAGAGAAGTTTAAGGTTATTATATTTTATCAGATTTTGGTTAATGTTGTTTTATTTCATTATTTTTATTATTTATAAGTACTGGTTTTCATTAACTATCATAACTCTGGATTAAATGATATCAGTGCATTTATTTCTCCCCAATTCAAGTTCTGTTTTTCTCGATACTTATTATTTACACTAATGAATATTGAAGATAATATTCTTTATTGCTCGTAAACAAATTATCTGTGCATGTTTTGTTTCAGTTGAAATGACATTTTTCTCTGGTGACATTTATTCAGACATTTACTCCAGTTATTGTGTCCATGTAAGCAACGCCCCTTTCTTAAAATCGCACAAAAGCTGAGTTCAGATCTGTCTCCAATATCTCAAAAACAATTCAATAGCCAATGAAGACAACCATCCTCCCTTTCTTTCTTTCTTTCTTTCTTTCTTTCTTTCTTTCTTTCTTTCTTTCTTTCTTTCTTTCTTTCTTTTCCCTTAAACGTTAACAGTCATTGTTTTATAGCCGTCTTGTCTGCCTGCAGTAAAGTCATCAAGAAAAAGAAGAATAATAACAACAAAAAATGTATGCAGTTAATTAGCATAAACAATCATGTCCCATTTTATAATAAGCAATTTTCTGAGCGCATTTTGAGAATAAAATATCGATTCCATGGTTTTGTGGGTCTACATCCCATGATGTGCTTCAGCAAACTACACTTTGAAAGAAAATGTGAATGAGGAGCCACTCACAGGAATATTTGTTTTTGAAAGTTAAATTATTTTTGAAACATGATTCAAGATTGACTCAATGTCCAAAGAAATCTGTATCTAATAGTCCACATCTAACAGCGCAAACAGATGTTTAATATATTAAAAAAAGCACCTCAAGTGACATTTTGCAATGTTTATTTAATGATTTACTCATCTACCAAAAACTTTTTCATACTTTTTGCTCAGCAAATAATATCATAGGCAGCTACTTGTAATTAAGTTCATCTCGTATAATCTCAGCTCTGCTCTGATCTCAAATCTTATTTGTAAGACCGTATTCACAGTTCACTCTTACACTGCCTGATCTCTCTCATACACTCTCTTTCTATATATGTTCACTATTTCTTTTCTCCTCTTTCCGTCATTTTTGCATTCTTCTCTTTCTCTCGTTTTCTTATCTACACCGCTGGTTTTTGAGGAGGTGTTTGACAGCTATTGTGTGAACGAACTCTTCAACTCGGTATATTATAGTTTGTTTTACATCGCACTAACTAGACACGCTGATTTCCTCCTGTAGAGGCTCCTAAAACCATTTCTACTCTCATCTATAAAACACACACACACACCTCACACACATCTCACACCTCTCAAGACTCTGGCAATAACCCGGCGTGAAAAAATCTACAATGAACCTCCTTGGGGACTGAGAAGTCCCTAAAACCTTGCATCTCATAGTCTGGTGAGAGAGAGGGCTCGTGTGTGTGTGTGTGTTAATGGCTTTGTACTGTTGAGCCGCACATTGATTGATGTTCAGGAAGAGGTGGTGGGTTTATGAAGCTGAGAGAGACGGAGGCACGGCGGGCCGCTCTCCTGTGGGTCTCTGCGGGAACACAGCCGAGTGTGTCACACATATCACCCATCCGCCCCTGACAGGCTGGAGAGGCTGCCAGCATATTGCAGGAGTGTCTCTCTACTATTGACCAAGTCACCTGAGCAAACTGGCTGGCAGCTGGATTGGTCCCCTGTCTCTCCAAACTTCATTTTCTCTCTTTTATTTTATTCCTTTTTTATCAGCTCAATTCACTTCTCTCACTCTGTATTGATTAGAGTTGTCCAACGCTGACTTGATATCTGTCACCTTTTTAGGACGCCGGCTCTCGTATTTCATTACATGAGCTTGAAAATTTGATAATGCTACAAAAAGTTTGATGTTGAACTTTAGGGCTAAAAAAACTGAAAGTACACACAAATGTTTGCATAATCACACATATATTTGCAAATGTTGATTTAGATTTATAGTAATATATCGAATACTAATTTGACTCATTTTACATGCTTGATAGACATTTATGTCTACTTGAGAAAAACAAGTGAGAGTAGATGAATGAATAAATAAATTAAAGGTGAGCATTTATTCATCTACTGAGATGAGCTTTTCTGAATATTTGAATGTATTAATAATTTTACACTTGTTGGTTAGCTTTTACTTTAAAATTAATAAAAATGTTAACATTAAATTTTATATTAGAAAGACTAAAATAGTATTTTTAGTCGCACAGAACACTCAAATTATCTTTGTTTTATTTGCAAATGTATTTTTATTTGAAATTAATTGTTTGATTTGATCCTAAAAAAGACTAGTTAATTGCATAATTTATTCCTTACGTATAATTTAATCCTTAAAAATAAATAGATATCAGCTGATTGATATATTTTATTTTAAAAAAAGCGTTACACTTTAGAATAGGGGTCCAAAATAATGCATTAATTAAGCATTAATTAATGGTTAATTTGTTCACATTTAAGCATTAGTTGAGCAAAAACACACTAGTAATTAATGGTTAAAATGTTAGGTTAATCATTAGTTAGTAGTGTGTTTTTGCTCAACTAATGCTTAATTGTGAACAAATTAACCATTAATTAATGCTTAACTAATGCCTTATTTTGGACCCCTATTCTGAAGTGTTACCACATATTTCAGTAGAAGTCTTTCAGCCTGTACAATTAAAATATGTCAAACAATAAAACTGGGGAGAAAACATCATTGACAGAATGTGAAATATTTTAGCAAAATCATTTCAGTCGGTTAAAAAATGCTGCCAAGTGGACTTCGTAACCCTGGCTGGACTACACGTTAAGAAGAAAAAAATGAGTAGAATATTTAAACACTGTGCTGGGATCAGATGATCTGCGTTGTAAAAATGACATCAGAGAGCAGCGTTGCACAGCATCAGCCATTTATTTTTTAAGTAGCTACTTGAAAAGATGAGCTTACTTATCTCTTCAAGTATTTTCTCTAAAGTACTTTGGGATACACGCTACATCATCTTGAACCTTTCAGCTCATTTAGCAGTGGTCAGATTCTGTTTCCTACATCCTTGCGCCGCCTGCCTCATGTTAAGTGGGGACGCAGCGCATGGCATACGTGTGGGACTTCACAATTGTCTTCGGGAAAGTCAGCTTTTAATGTGCCTCTAATTAAGGCATACATCAAAGTCCCTCCATCAGCGGAGCCTAAGAACTGGCCTTCCCCGCGTTCCCTCAAGCCCGTCGGCCCGGGGGCAACAGCTGCCATGTAATTTGCCCCCCTCTCACCCCAAGAAATCGCTTCAGACGCCATCCATCTGAATACCATTAAGGCCTATAGAGAGACCGCTGCCGTGCGTCCACTCTTTGACTTAATTACTTTGACCGCTGCTGCTTCACTCGGAGTCTCACACCGAGACCATCATCTTGTCATTGATCCAAACACTTATACTCCACCAGGGACCTCTCGGACGAGCTTTGGCCCGCTAAGACAGAGGGGTTTGGGTATCAAGGAGAGCGGGACAATAGCAACAACTGCGTGTCTAATTTAGCCCCTTGTTTACTGTCGGGATGTAACAGGAGCCACGGGGACAATGTCAGGGAGCACAATGGGATGATGATCAGGGAGCTATTGTTTTTCAGGCTAATTGGGCTTCTGAGGTGCAGCCTGGGAAGCACAGGACTGCTAAAAGAGGAGCCTGATTCCGTGAAAAAAAACCTTACAAGTCCATGGCATTCAGGAGCATCCCTGTGGACTCCTGACCGCAGGCAAACGTGAGAGCGCAGAGCAGGCCCGACAGTTGTTTGTGCTGTCAGAGAGCTTTAAGAGACGTCCACTTAATCTTTATTGGTATTGCCAATTTAGCTCATCCATGCAGAGAAACCTCTGAGGGGCTGGATAAACAGAGACTTGGCCTTTCACAAAGAGAACTGCAAACATCTGCTTCATTACCCTGTGTAAACTGAGGCTTTTAATTGTTCTATTTTTGAACAAAAGATTTTCCTTGATGATTACGTCATTAATCATATCCTGTTCAGAGTCATTATTGAAAATTATTGAGAAAAGACAGTGTACAGCTTGCGGTAAAACACTGTAAAATAAATTCAAGTGAACTGTAAAACAAACTAAACATACTGCTGTAATTTGACACTGACCAATTAAAATAGAGATGAAAAATTGAGTTTCTAGCAAACAGGCATCTAAAAAAGTAGTAGTTTTAAATGGTGAGCATGATTTCACCAAGTACAAGATCCTTGTTGATCCTGGAACAACATTCTAATCGACCAATCAGAATTGAGGAACAACTTTTCTGGAAATATCTGTTTTAGGCTTATAATCATGGTTAGGTGCTTCTACACCCTTATTAATCAGCTATCATTTCCCACTGATTTTGGGTACGGGTAGGTTTTAGGGTAAGGATTAGGATAAGTTTATATTTTTGGACAGTAATTTTGATCCAGGATCATGTTTGGCAAAATCACGGCCACCCTTTTTATATATTGATGTTTTGAAAAAAAGTCTCATATGCTTCCTAGGCTGTATATATTTATATAGTTTCTGTATATCACAGATACAGTAACAAACAAAACAAAACTAATATTGTAAAATATTATTAAAA
>JAUCNO010001819.1:23009991-23021511 GCA_032353835.1 Enteromius viviparus
ATTGTGAACAAATTAACCATTAATTAATGCTTAACTAATGCATTATTTTGGACCCCTATTCTAAAGTGTTACCAAAAAAAGTTTAAACTAATTTGATTTATGTCTCATATTAAATCAGTGACATGCTATTATTTGATACGCAATGTTGTTAAAATCCTTTTCCATGTTAAATCTACCCTTAGTCGTTGCAATCGTCCCTGATTTTCATAAACTTGATTTTTTGCAGAAAGGCAAATGAACCAGTGCAAACTGTTCAATGAAATGATCATGTTTCCTGTTCTTTCGACAGACAGACTGAGTGGCAACTGAATAATCAATGAGTTTCCTGTTGTAGTACAAATACCTCATTGATTTCATTGATTTATGTATCAAGCTGTAATTTGATTTTCGGAGCGTGCCGTTTCAGCACGAGAGAGGCTAAGAACGATGAAATCAGGGCTTGCGTTGTGTGTATTTCTCCGCGGTTGGAGTAGTTGAGGAGGTGCAGTGTATAGCGCTGGACTCTAGGGTAATGAGGACGCTCTCTGACAGCTAACCTAAAGTGTATGGATGTGTTTGGTGCTAGTAATCGCCTGCATGAGCCCAGGGGGATGTGTGTGTGTGTGTGTGTGTGAGAGAGAGTGATTTGATGCTTTATGGCTGTGATGCACAAACAGGGACACACAAGCTACACACACACGCAGATCAGAGGTCCTTTGGGATTCATGCTTCGCTTCCCTCCCGCTCGGCTAAACACACAGAAGCAAACGCATGACCACTCATAGAACACTCTTTATTAGAACGTATCTACAAATCATACACACGCTCAGTCTAATCCATACCAACATGCATCCCACAATCCATCTCTCATTGGTTCCCCTACCGAGATGAAAATATTTCAACTTATCAATGCTTCTTGCCTTAAAGGAATTAATAAATAGCATCGTTCTCATTCGTAATGATGCATCGAGTTGGAAAAGCAACGTCGTAGCGTTGTTGCGAAGTATCGAACGCATGCAATACCAAATGCTTTTCCAATATGGCCGAGAACATGAATAATGTGATATCATTTATATCTCTTAGCGGAGCCACAGATGTGGCTTTAATTGCATTATAAGGTTTGTTTTGCTCCGGACCACATCTCAATTTGAGTTTTGGAGCCTGCGCTGCCACTGATACGATTAATATAAACTAGCCCCTATTGGACCAGCGAAATTGCACACGCTAATAAATACATATACAACGGAATAAATATTGATCGTGCTGGCTATGCAGACAATACGTGTTAGACTTGATTTCCACAATTTGCGGGCCAGCGAGGTTGTTATGTTGTCTCTGGGTTTGAGATGCTGCAATAATGTGTCTGGGTGTGTGTATATATAGCATAAATGTGTCAAAGCATAAGTCAACAAATAGGTGTGTGTGTGTGCGCGGGTGTGCTACGGGGTCCGAGCTGAACTCCTCGCTCGTGTCACTCTACACTGCAGTTTTCGCTTTCTCCTCTTGGTGCTCTATTGCCAATAACGAGGATGGGCAGGAAAGGGAATTATTGGTATTGATCTACCCAAGGGGATCATTAGGAATCACTATCAATCCACAGCTCTGTGCCGCACAGTACCGGCCAGCACAGACATTGCCAATTTGTCCCTATTAGAGAGCTGGTCTGTGTGTGTCTGCTCGAGTAGAGGCCGCCTGGAGCCAAGAGCAGCGAGGCCAGCTGCGGCTGACCCGAGGACAGTGGACAGTGGTGGTCAGCTCCTAACAGAGCTCCCGAGAGACACACACGTGTGTGAGATTCAACTAAATCAGGCAAATGATGTGGAAAAAGACTTGTGCAAAATAAAAAATGAAAGTTCTCTTCACAGTTATTCCAAAACTGCATGACTGACTTTCTTCTGTGCAACATAGAGGAAGATGACATTTTGAGAAATGTCTGTGTGTTTTGTCCTTATAGTGGAAGTCGATGGGAACCAAAACAGAACCAACATTTTTTTTAATTTCTTCTGTGTTACACAGAAGAGAGAAATGTATGGTTTGGTATGACATGAGGATAATGGGAACTACATGGGTATTTATTAATAGATCTGCATACCCAGAGTCAGATAGAAAGTAAAAAATAAACAGTATATTAAACAGTAATCACAACTTTAGGTCTCTGAAGTACTAAATACATATACAAAATACATTTTAATATTAATTATACAATGCTTTATTTTGTATGTTTATGTCAATTTAATTCAATAATAGTCATAATATATTTATAATTGTGGTAAAACACACACACACACACACACACACACATACATATGTATATATATATATACTTGTATACAGCATTTGTATCATTAACATATACTGTATACTATATATATATATATATATATATATATATATATATATGGTTTGTTAGCATTAAAAAAATGCATTTAGCAGATGCTTTTATCCAAAGGAACATTAAGGCACTCAGAGCCAGGTTTATAAAACAGCTAGAAAGGGGCCTTTTCTGTTGCATGATGTTCTTGAGCTATACGTTTGCATTTCATTGGTTTCTGGGTTCTTTTTGGAACCACTCTGTAGACTGTGCTTCTATAGAACTAAAAAACCTAAAGAAAAGTTCTCCTGGAAAACTCTTTCTGGGTCCTTTATTTTTCTAAAATTTTACATTGAACATCAACTGCACTTTTCAGAGTTTCTTTCCAAAGGTCACCAGCGAGTGATGTAAGCTGATCATTGTACTCGTCGCAGCCCCTGTCTGGTTTTCTGATCAGTGGCTGCTTTGCTTTTCTGAATGGTTTGTTGATCAGAAGTGTCGGTCCCTGTGGTACCAGACTACATGAATGCTCCTACATCACACTTTAGATCAGACACGCACTGTGCTGCAAAAAACATTGTGTTGTGTTGTGATGTAGCTAGTCCTATCACTCCGTAATACAAAATCTAATATCGCTGTATCGTGAGCCCTTCAATATCCCTCTCTTTCTATTTCTCTCTCTCTTCTCTTCTGTTTTGTTTTGTTCTTGCCAAGTGTACACAAGAAAGATTGCCAAATTTAATAGACCTTTGCCTTCAGAAATCTCACGCTTCTTTACAGGACCTCCCGTCTTAACCCAGTTCATTCAGCATTGTGTCAACAGTGAGCGTGCGCACAGAAACACACACAGACGTTTGTTACTCCACTTTTTTAACAGCTTTTATGAAAATCCATGAGTGTTCATCCACCTCAATAGCATTTTGAATGGTGTTATAGAAAACCCATGACAAAAGATTTGTCCCCTGTACCTGGAGAATACAGATGCATTATTCTGGGACGGTGTGAGTGTTTACAGGGTTCTGTGCGGAACTGAGAAAATGTAGAGTGGGATAAATAAAGAAACAATCACTGAAAAACAAAAATCCTGCTGTACGTTTGTACAGAAATATACATGTACTTCTATCAAGTGTGTCTGTGCTGATTTATCCTGGCCGAGTGAGGCTTGGATGTCCAGAGTCCTTTTTTCCCAGGACCTTTGACCTCTGCATGACCTCTGTGACATGAAGCTGCTGATGATGTGGACTTTCTCACAGCCACCTCTCAACTGTGATGTCAGCGACACATTGACCATTTAAAATCTAGACCGATTACAGGTACACTGACACACCAGAAGAGTGCAAAAATAGCCATTAAGTGCATTAAAAGCATAAGTAAATATGCATTAAAATATATTTTTTATACTATTATGTTTTTAAAATATGTATATTACATAAAGGTTGTACATGTGTTATATTTGCAGATATAAAAAATATTTCTATATAGCAAATCTCTACTGCATGATTGTTTATATTGTCAGAAAAATAGAAACAGTTTTGTCTGTATTATATTATATATTATATCTGTATATAAACACTACTCTTATGTCAAGCATGATATATATATATATATATATATATATACATACACACACACACACACACACACACGCACACACACACACACACACACACACACAGAAATCTACATTGCCTGATTTTTATATATATTTTTTGCCTGGCAAAATGTAACTATATAATTATTAGCATGTACATATTTTTTACTACCGTAAAGAGCTATAAAGTATTTAGTAAATTTTTTGTTGTTCACTTTATATGTATGCATATAATATAGTTAGATCGTTATATACTATATTGCATATTTTAGATACTCACAAAATGAAAACAGCAAAAAATTAATGTGACCAAATCAGCTACATAATGTTAAATCAACAACATTTTTAAGGGTCAGATAAGTTGGAAAACGCGCTTTCATGTAACGACGGCATGGTTTTGCTTGTTTCAGCGTACGCTGTGCTGTCTCAACCTCAGCCATGAATCTGCCGCACACAACACATGTCCCTCAGCACCACCATTTTATCTCAAAGCCATGTTCACTGAAGAAAGAGTCGATGCGGGAACACCCAGAGAAGCGTTTAACCCCACACCAGACTCAAAACCACTAGTCATCTATATAAATATTTTTATGTATATCGAAAATCTGTGTGCATGTGCAATAGCTGAATGAGATGAGCTGAAGTGTGTTTTATTTTGATGTTATGTTTTGATGCAGCCCCAATGGGGTCTGGTTTGTCCAATAGAGGGCAGTATTCACTGCCCAGAGCATGACCACTAGCACGACTTTAGAGCATTGTCTAAGCAGTGAATTTATTTATTTATTCCTCTGTATTCTCTGTTTCTGTACAGACAAAAACAACTCTTGCACCTTTGCTGCTTGTATTGTTTCTACATGCAAGCTTGGTCATCCTTTACACTCATATACACACACACACACATACACATACACACACACACACACACATACACATACACATATAGCCTACATATGAGTTTGATCTTCAATTACTCTTGTTCCTAAAATAGAACAAAAGAATGTCATTATTATGTGTTATACACATATACTGTATAAATATATATATATATATATATATATATATATATTTTTTTTTTAATCATGTTGCACAATTCTATATACTATTATGGACAAATATGGAGAGATACTGTAACAATACATAATGCATTACCATGTAGTGTTAGATACTATATTATTTACACCATTTTACAATATTTTATATATTATACTTAACTAAATGTAACCCTGGACCACAAAAGCAGTCATAAGTAGCATGGGTAAATTTGTAGCATTGTGTTAAAATAGAGATTTTTCTTTTATGCCAAAAATAATTAAGTAAAAATCATGTTCCATAAAGATATGTTATACATTTCTTGCTGTAAGTCAAGACAACATTAGGACAACTTAGATTCCAGATTTTCACATACTTGTATCTCCTAACAACACCATACATCAATGTGTTTGTGTGTGTGTGTATATATATATATATATATATATATATATATAAAAATTAAGGGTTAATAATAGAAACCTATGACAAATGCAAACAATACAATTCAACAATATATAACCATGCATAGTTAGTAGTAAAATGTTTCTCAATTTTTTAAAGTAGAGTCATTTTTCTGTTTTTGATATCAAAGGCTTTATGTCTAAAAAAAACAAAAAAAGTAAATTTGATGCATATTTGTCAGTCACTTACCAAATGCTAGACACAAGCCAATACCTCAACATGCTATATTATACATATCCGATCAGCAACATAGTAATATTCATGTTGATACAAGACCTGTCTTCCTTGTCTTTTAGCATGTGGTTCCTCAAACATGTGGCTCTCCACCACCAGAAATGAATGTGAAATGTAACGTGAAGGACAGCTGTTAAAGGGAGTACTGCTTGTGTGTGTGTGTGTGTGTGTGTGTGTGTTTTGATGAGGCAGGGAAGGCAGACAGTCTAGGTATAATCAGATGAAACCAGGGATCGCTCACTAGCCGCAAAAGGCCACAAATAAAAACATATATTAAAAGCAAAAGGCTCAGGGAATCAGCGTTGTATTTTTGCTTACGGGACGCGGTGCTCACGGGCAGATCGTCATCGTAATAAGGCTGCGTGTACGTGAGCCTATGTGCGTCTGTTTTCCTGACAGACCTGCGGACAGGGAGCTGGAGAAAAAGCGGCGAGATAGATGAGGGCCACGCTGAAGCTGTGGGTGTTTTAATTATAGGGGCTCTGTAGCTCGCTATCTTTCCTGGGCTTTAGCTCTGTCTCATGATTTGAGCGCTACCTTTATCCCTAAGCCTTCAGCTCCTCTGGCCAAACAAAGAAAAAAGGGAAGGGCAAGGCTGGGGTTTTAAAGCCGCTACTATGCCACGCTTACCATTAATATCCCTTCAATCACGGCTTTTTTATGTGGTGCCGAGCGCGCTAACCCCTTTAAACTGACCCTCACGGCCTTTATTGCTGCCGTCCCAGGACGTGTAAAAAAAAAAAAAACGGTTCTAGAAGGTTTCGGATGAACCGCTTCCCTTGTTTTCCTTCCTCTGTGTATTTCGCCCTCCTCTCTGCCTCTTTTCTTTTCCTCCTCCTCCTCTTTTTTTTCTTTTTTTAATTTTCTTTCTATCTGCTAGAGAGTAGATCATCGAAATGCCAAGCGTTCCGGATACATAGTGTCTATGACAACACTATTGGCTGAAAATGGCTTGTATGGATGGGCACGCCGGTCACATGACCTCACCCTAGAGTCTTGCTGAAAGAGACTCCAGCAAAGATTCCACATATAGACATGCCAGAGGATTTGACATTTCTTTGAGGCTAGAAATGATTGGGATATTTTCAAGTAAAACGCAAGGGATGCTTTTTAAATAACATATTAAATAAAAATGGCATTGTCGAGCGCTGTGTTATATGTTCTTGTTAATATTAGTATTAAAAAATATATATTTTAAATTTTATTTTAAATCTTGAAATGTTAAACAATTGCTTTCAACATCACAAGCTGCCGTTTAAACCAGTATATCCTGCAGATGTGTAAACAGTAGATAAAATGTGTAACATTTTCCTATCTGTAAATTTCTTAAATTTTGATGACGGTTGCCGTCTTGACATTTCTCCATTTGGTGAAAATTGCCTTGACTCGTTCTTCAGCCAACATGTCACAAGAAAAAAAAAAAAAGTGTTATGGGGGGTGTTGGGGGGATCTAATGGGCGTCTGGACTGATTGTCCTCAGCCGTGGCAGTAGAGACAAAGCAGATGAATTGTGAAATGTATTCGAAGAGATTGGAGACAAGTGCATGTCAGCACCCCCTCCATCTCTAGTCCTCCACCCACCCTCTCCTCTCTCCTCTTCTATCCTCTCCTCTCTTCCCTCTGGATTTCTCCCTCTCCATCTTCTCTCTTTTTGTCTGACACGCTGCATAAAAAAGGCATGACAGCACTGCTCTGTTTGAGCAAAATATTAGAAAAAGAAAAATGCAATTTTCTCCGCATTCAGATGACTTATCCTCGCAGTTGATATTTGTTTGATATTTGCTCGGTTGCATGCATTTTAATTGTCAAATATTACGATGGGCATCACAGAGCGATTTCATTTGAATTATCAAAAACAATAGCAGTCATGCAGAGACTAAATTCATGCAGAATTTATTAGTGCATTAGACGTAGAGAATACACACACAGTCTCTCATATTGTTTTTTTATATTTTATAAAATGAATCATTTTTTATAAATATTTGTGTGTATAAAAAAGCAAGCAAACAAACAAGTCAAATTATTATAAGTGAATAATTTAGTCTTTGCATTTGAACCTGACTGGCCGTTGTCCTGTCTGAGGGAGCGTCTGGCCCCTGTCTGGCTTTCGTCTGGCCCCTGCCCCAACCTGTGACCCTTAACCAGGAATGGACAGAGTCAGTTAGTCAGCAGTGTGTGTGTGTGTGTTTCTCCTCACTAGCTTGGCTTGAACACTAGAGACAGTCCGGTCTCTGCCGTGAGACTGAATTTCACATTTCCTGCCTTGAGTGTGGCTTCGAATAAAATCAGTGCGTGTATATCACTGAGAACAAAGACAGAACCGAATCTTTTACAATAATGTATACGCGTGTGTTTGCTCTAGACGCGAAGAGCCGGAATTGAGACAGCCATTCCCTTTGTGAATGATAATGAATCGATAGATCGGTTTTTGAATTTGTGAAAGATGATTATAAAGCCTGTTGACTCTGTAGTAAATGGCAGCTCGGCTCTCACACTCTTTGTTTTCAGGTGAATGTATTTATTATTCATTCTTGCATCAGTGTATATCTCAGGCCCTCCATATTTGACTATGAATAATGGAAGAGCTTGTGGAGCATAGAGGTGGAGGTGTGTGTGTGTGTGTGCGGAGCTGTGACTGGCCACTGCTGGGTCCTGCTCGGTCTGCCTCAGTGCCCTTAATAACAGTGTATAAATCAAGAGTCTCCTGTCAGCCACGCTGCCTTCATTAAAATCAAATGGGAAACTGGCCTCTTTGGATCCAATTTTAATAAAACCAGGTAATCAAATACGGCTCAAAAAATAGGTCATCATTTCACAGGCTCTGAGATGGCCACCACACAGTGTTTTGTGTACACGTAATGTTAACAGGGTCGAAGACCTCCCTACGTTACACACACTGCACTAATACAGTATATATGCTCTCTCTCTCACACACACACACTGCCAAAAATAGTCTGCGTGATTGATGCATTGAAATTTTCCAGCACTTATTTTTTGTCATTCAACTTTCTCTGAAGTTGATTTAATTGACAATGAACGTTTCAAACTTCAAACGCATTTTTTTTTTTTAATTTTTGGAAGTGTGTGTGTCTGTGTAATATCATCTGATTTATTTATATGAAACATCTGATATGTTCAAGTCTAACATTTATAGAGCGAAATTTTAAATCTGCATTTTTAATCAAAATTATCTTATATGTATGAAATGGTTTTGAAGTTTTTTTTTCACAGACGTGTTTTGATCATTTCTGAAATGCAGAAGCTTCCCTTGAAAACTTCTGACGTTGCATATTAAATATGCATAACAAAATCACACCATGAATTATATTTCATTTTTGCATGGCTAAAAAAAAATTAGTTTAAAATATTCATTTAAAATCCAAAACATTTAGCAAATTTTAATAGGATGCGTTGTTTTTTTGCTGTTTGTTAGATGGCTATAAAAATATAGGTGGGTTGTTTTTTTTACGGGATGTAGAAACATTGCTGCGATGGACCCTTTGGTGCAGAAGGCGATGTGTCGACATGGGGGCTTTTCAGCAATGATTTCAGTTGCAGGTTCCCGAGCGCGAATGTCGGACTGTCTGTCTGTAGCTTTTCGGCCGGAATCCAGCCAGGCGTGTATCACACTCTTACAGTGAGTGTGTGAGAAACAGGAACCATCAGCCCCCACTTGGTCCCCCCTAAATAACCTTTATCACCTCATTCCTGCTCCATCTGAGAGGGACATACGCTGACCGTACTTATTTATAATGCTGAACCGCTTTTTTATATTTCAGCTAGGCTCTGAACAATATGATCTGTAAATGCAGAGCAGCAGTAACATATAATATAAATTATTATTATTTTTTTTATTAATTTACATTAATAAATAAAAATATTTTAAAGCAGATCAACACTTAAATGCAGAATCAATCACTAAATAAAAGAATATAATCCTTATTGTATTTTAAATGTAAACAGCACTGAATATTTCTGTGACAAGATGGAGACAGGAAGATCTCTCTAATTCAGTCGACGAGCAGAAGAGGGCACTCTCACTCGCTCTATTTTTTTATTTCTTGTCTCTCTCTATTTCTCTCTCTTTCCCTCCCTCCGTGAGCTTCATTTGCTCTCCTATCTCTCTTTGAAAGTACACAGGCAAAAAAAAAAAGCACCTTATGATGTGCATTAGTCCCTCTGACACAACCACAAATATATATGAGATATGCTAATGATTTTTTTACATTTGCTCCTGTTTTGATTTGTTCCTGTATTTTTTTGTCATTAACGGAGGACGATTTTAAGTCAAGCTGTAAAACGGCGCACTTGTTTCCTTAAGAAGACATTTCTGTCCTCTTAAAATGACTTTCTTGGTGTAGTCGTATTCTTCCATATTTTTCAGCTGAGTTCATTTAAATTTGGATCATTTGAATTACCTTTCCAGCGCAGACCTCCAGTAATATTCCTTTGTCTGTATAATCTCAAAATGGTGTACAAAAGCAATATTTCATTTTCCCCTCTTATATTGCACATCTGTGATGGACTGGCCTTATTACTCTCTGATATGTTAGGATGGGCTCCTATACACAGGACGGCTGGATGGATGTGCTCCAAAAAAACCGCAAGGCTAAAAAAACAAAACGCTCCCTGGCTTGTTCCTCTGCCTGCAGCAAATGGCATTTTGCACGCGTGTCCTCTCATCCGACACGTTGATCGGATGTATTCGGGTCAAAACTGTCGGTCAAGCACCATGTTGAGGAATCATAGAGTCTTGCGGTTTTAAAGATGCCATTAAAATGGGGAACAATGACAGCATTTCTCCTTTACACGCGTGTGCTAAATGAAGAGTGCTATTCTCTGCGGAGATGTTTCCTTTTTATTATGTGTTTATGTAAACCCTCAGAGAGCTTAATACAGCACTGGCTGCCAGGTTGCTTTATTCACGTACTCCTTTCAGATCTTTAGAGCTGCCAGATTTGCCTTTTTAAAAATAGTGGTCATGTTTTCTGTCTTGTCTTTTTTCCCTCTTTTAATCTCTATGGCCCTATTTTCTTGATTCCTCAAAGTGGATGCCACCCCCCAATGCCTTTATATCCACAGACACACACACTCGGATACACACATATATACATGGAGCCTTAGGAATGCGCTGCAGTGATTACGGTCCCCCGTACACACACAAACACAAACAAACAATAGCTTCCTGGGTCCAATTGCTCATTCTGTCTCCCAGAAGCCCTCTCTCTTTCTCACTCGCTCTCGCTCTTCTGATGGGCCACTGTAGTTCCTGTCTCTCCCTCCTGCGTTTGTCCTCTCTCCTCTTCTCCCGCTGCTTCTCTTCCTGTTGCCGGTCTGGGTTAGCATGTTAGCTCGGGCCCCCGCTGGCTTGAATGAATACACATCCTCATATCTGCTATGGGGAAGGTACTGGCTGTAGACAACAGCATCCAGACTTCTCTCTATCAAAGGGTTATCAGGGTCCCTCAGGCACTTTGAGGGGCAGCTCTGAAGGAGAGAGAGAATGGTGTGGATGGGTTTGTGTAGCACATATAGATTTACTTATTGTGCACGAGTGAATATATATTATTAATATAAATGAATCATATATAAATATAGACAGTATATGAGGAAAACAAAAACGGACACAAAACAAAACAAAAAAGTCTTTTAATAATTTTCATAAATCATGTGGGTTTTTTTTTTTGGTTTTTATTTTTTTAGCTATTGTTATTTAACCAAAACAAACAAACTGCAGTTTAATTGATATTAACTGGAATGCAGGATAAAATGTGTGTGTGTGTGTGTGTGTGTGTGTGTGTAAAATCTATATATATTTAAATATATGCAAAGTCTACATATATGTGTGTGTAACAATAACAGTATTAATGTTGACAATTTAATATTTAGAAAAAAATAATTGCATTTTAAAAAA
>JAUCNO010001819.1:23039627-23088951 GCA_032353835.1 Enteromius viviparus
ATGCTTACATGATTATTATTCTGTAATTGTTCAATCTGTTGTGATATGCAAACTGAAAAAAGCAATAAAAAGAAAGGGGAGAAAAAAAAAAAAAAATGTATATGACTTTGTTCTTTCAGACAAATAAAATTTTAGCTATGTTAAAACATAATTTGACTCTAGCAAGTTTTATAATGGCAGTGAATAGGTGTTGAGATTCTGAAGTCCAATAAAGTGCATCCATCCATTATAAAAAGTGCTGGTTAGTTTTTTGTGAGAACCAAATTTTGTTTATTGTGAAGGGAAACCAGTCTCCTCTTGGATTTTTCTTTACAAAAACTCATTTTATACATTTTGTACCAATGTTTTGTTTTGCTCTCTTCTCTGGCCTTCTATGTTAATCACTTATGCTTACGTCCGACTTCATCCTCTGGAACGCCACTCTCTCATGAACACTTGAATGACATTTAGCAGAAGCTAGAGATTATGGTTTATGAAGTTTTAAATATGGAAATCTTTCTTACACAAATGCATCAATTCGCCCTAGAAGGCCTTTATTAACTCCTTGGAGCCATGTGGAGCACTTTTTATGATGGACAAATTCACTTTATTGGACTATTGGACCCCTATTCACTGCCATTATAAAACTATGAAAAGGCAGGACGTTTTAACCCTCGACGTTTTAAGTTTGATATTTTGTATGTGAAATGAAGTCCCAAAGCTGACACTGTTCAACCAATCAGATTTGAAGACTGGAACTAACAGAAAAAAGCTGAAAAGATATTTATCATATTTTAATACTGATAAAACGGGATGGGGTGGGGGGGGGGCATAATTATGCAAGCATGTGAAAAGTCATATTGATGCCTAAAGGCAGTATGCATCTTCCATTTCTGATTCTTGAATTTCCTGAACTCTCTCTTATAATAGGCCTCTCTGCCTGTGCCATATATCACCCCTTATATCCATCTATCTATCTCACCATAAAAAAACTGAATTGCTTGTCTGAGCTCAACAGTCTGTAGCCTGAGAGAGACTTGCACTTGGCGGTTGACAAAGGCGGTTCATGAAGGAAGCATACAAGAGATACTACATTTCTACTGTGTGTTTATGGCAACCATCTTATCTATGTATTTGCCACCATGTGGTACATTGAGCGTGAACGGGAGAGGCAGAGACAAATAGAAAGGGGGAATAACACAGCCAGAGAATGCAGGTGAACGGCCAATGATCTTTAGGGATCAAGGAAATGAGGAAGAGAAGGTATTAAAAGAGGAGGGGGACATCGTCTCTAGAAGGGAATAGCAATATCCTCTAGTACCCATGCTGTCACTCCAACAGCCAGCCTGCTATAATTCTTTTAAGGGGCTCATCCTTCATTTTCTGATTAACGTCAACAGTCCAGGCCAGTGTGAGGAATCAGTCTAATTGATGCACAGTAATGTATTTGTCAACAGAAAGCGGTCCCAGCTGGCCCTGTGTGATGACTCTCACATGCAGCTGCTTGAGGTTTGTGAAGAGAGCTGGGTTATTGAGATCATTACCGATTTGTGTCCAGAACGACTTTATGACTTCACCTGCCTAAATCATGCATGGTTTAGTAGAAAGGAAATACACCTGCAACAGTATGCATGTAATTAGATTAAACATATAGGATCGGTGGGAAGTGTTCTCCAACCAATTGCCCAGTGGTACTTTTGTAGACCACACAGAACAGGTTGGTGTCATTTCCTCATTGCGTTTTGCTCTTATTTTCTTTTTGAAGGTGAGTTGCTGTATTCAACACTATTCTCAAGACCATATTTTCATGGTGCTTTTGAACTCATCTTGGCCCAATCTGTAGGCTTGAGTACCAAGACATTGTGGACTGTGTGTAGGATTCATGTCTCTGGGCCTTAGCACACTGGGTGTATGCTGCAGAGATCTACATGATTCTGATGGGCTTCATTCACCTCAAAGAAAGAGTATTTGTCTAAATTGATTGGGTCTATGTCTTAACTTACACTCAACCTTCTTCTGGTCTTGGTCTTGACCCTGACTCAACCTACTTAGGTTTCCGTCTAAACCAAAAATATATTGGGAAGAAGAAACAACAGTCAAGATTACAAAACTCTACCCAAAAGTTCACGCAACCTCGATTAGGTGTTCATGCTTGTCAGGAGAAACAACATATGCTGGTTAGGTATGTTTTGAATGATAGCAACTGTGCACCTTGTGACCTGCTGAGGACCAGCCTCAACCAGCTGTAACAAGCTCCCATGCTTCAAAAAACATACCTAAACATCATATGTTGTTTTTTGAGGCACCTACACTCAGAAGGTTCTTTACAGTGGAAAAAGGTTCCTTGATTATAATAATGTTTTTCACACTAAAACAAAATAGTTCTTGAACTGAACTGTTTACTGAAAGGTTCCTTGAGAAACCAAAACTGGTTCTTCTATGGCATCGCTGCTTTTTGGAACCATTATTTTTAAGAGTGCAGAGATCCTCCAGAAGGTTTCACTAGTCTGAAGAACCCCAAATGGTGCCTCAAGTATCTTTTCATTTTTACAGTGATGCATCACCATCACTCTCTCGCTTTCTGGACACTAGGCCTAGATTGATGAATAATAAACAAGCTTGTCTCTCAATATTGCTCACCGCATGTCCAGACCTGACGACTCAGCTGTAAGGTGTCCATTTATCTGGCGTGGACAGAGGGGCAGAGTGGGGCCTCCACCATCAGCGAGCACTCGCATGGAACACGGTCCCCAGGCCCCACGTTGACAGCTCCCCTCTCTTGTGCCCTTTCCAGTCAGCAGACAGACACAGAACAACCAGCACACATCCATATTCATAGGGCAATACTGAATGTCATGTTTACCTGTCAAGGTCGTGATTAGGATGAACTGTTATCAGGTACAGTACGTAAGTAAACGCCCCCCACCACCACCAGCGCAACCACCTTTACACTGTCACCCTCACGAGCGTCTCGAAACGAGAGCAGTCAACAAAACCATCTAACAGAAGAGCCTTTGATTCTCCGTCTCTATTTATTCTAATGTATCTTGGCATTACAACAGTAGCTCATAATGAATTCTGATAAATTAAAGGTTTTATTGTTCGGCTGCCATCGCTGTCTTTGATCAACATGCCAATTACGGAGGGTAATTTTCCCGCTCTCTTTTTCTCCTCTCTTAAGAGGTTTTCTGCCAAGTGGAGGGAGTTGACACCCGCTTGACAGATTCTTTTTTAATTCTTTTTTTCCCTTTCTGTTTTATCATTACAGTTACACACGCTCAGGAATTTCATTGTCTTTCACCCCTTTCTCCCTGATAGTTCTATACGAGAAGTAAGAGAAAAGAAAATCTGTTGACTCAATTGGGGATGTCACAGAGGAATCTTTAACCTGAATGGAAGCGTTTTGACTCCTCTTATATGAAATGACAGATGAGGACGCAGTCTGTCTTCATCGAGGTAGATGTACACAGACAAGTGCACCTCTCCCCTAACTAGTGCACGGGTCTAAAAATAAGTAAATAAAACAAACTAACATGCTGGGGGCAGATGGGAGATGGAGGGGTGCTTTTTTCATAAACTATATATGAGGTGCTTTTTGCAAGTCAAATCCTTAAAGATTCACTGTTGGCTTTCTCTTCTCAGCATCTTTTAAAATGCACTACTGCGTGCCAAAGGAAATGGCAGGGAAACATCAGAGGGGGCAGGCAGATTGTGTGTGTGTGTGTATTTATATGCGCAGTGTATTAATAAACAGAAAACAACGCATTAACAATATAACGGCTGACATAAAGATTGCCGCCTTGCGCTCAGTTCTCCCTCTCTTCCCGAAGTGGCCCCGGAGATGTTTGCCAAAGTAAATTCACTCTGTTGCATGCAAACTCCCATCTGCGCCCTTACACGGCCATGTTCTTATGCAACTAGCATTAGCCTTCTCCTGCAAAAGCTTCTAGAATCTCTGCAATACCACAAGAGAATGTCCAGTAATTAGGTCTTACCATTAGCTCCCATAGGCCCCTACCGACCCACCCTCGCACGTCACCGTTAAAAGTGGAGATGAGTTGTAACTGGCAGTTGTGCAGTGACCTGTGTGCATCAAAGCATCCTTTCTTTATTGGGTTGTCTCCTGTCCACACTAATGGCCACAGGGGGGCTGAGCCTCGACTTTACCTGACCAGCCCTCACAAAGCCAGGTCTCTAGAGCCGACAGGCGGAACGGAAATCGCGTTAACCCACCCCAAACCAAAACACGTACACACATACCCACAGAAATTGTGCATTTCTCTTGATTTTTGCCCAGAGATCAGTGGTAGGTGTCAGCTTGGCTCATTATTGTTTACTAGCAATTGTCATTGGGGCGACGTGTCACCTATATAGAGAAAAGTCTTGTGCCTAAGCCACGAAAGTGTAGATTTAATGAGACCAATACCGTCAGATCAACAAACTTCCTGTTTTTTCAGCCTCATTTGCTTTCCGAAAAAGTGTGGTGTTGCATTGCTAGTTTCTCATTTGAACACTGATTATTTATCAAACTATTAAAACTTTTTATTTTTTAACACTTTAACAAGACTATTTTGCAGCACTTTAATAAAAGCTTTGTGCATTATAAGTCTACCCTAAAACTTTTATTTCGTTGTTATTATTTAAAAAAACACATCATATGATTAATCAGTTATAACAGATTTATTACACAATTCATATATAATAGTACAATGCTATTATACCATCACTTTACCATGGTACTTTTTTGTAAGTATGTGAATTCTGTATACTTATTACTTGCTCATCATCATTTCAAAGTCATGACTGGTAAATCATTAAATAATAACATTTACCTGACTTCATTATGTTTTAACTTATGAGCCTTTAGACTGCAAGAAAGAGTGCTGGCAGTGTTCCAGTGTGAACCTTCCTTCATGTGTTCATCTGAATAAGCTTAGTTTTAAAGATTGAGCAGCATTGGTCAGTCCACAACAGTGATGCACGCACACACACACACACACACACACACACAATCTAATGTCCTTTTAACAGTGGATATGTAGGCCACTGAAACTGGCAGAGTGATCGCCCTTAGGCCTGAAAGAGCAAGGAATTGAAGATGAATTAAAAGTACATTAGCCATCATCATGGCTTGGGCACATTGACATGTTATATTTTTTTCTTTCTCTCTGGATTTTGAAGGCCTCTTCTCATTTACTTAGGCTGCCCTATGCCAGGAGGTATAGCTGCTCATTTCCACAGTGCCCCGAACAATGCTTCCACTTAAACACACACATACACACACACGCACCATCGATCTCTTGCGAATTATTTGCTGGGTGACGAGCGTTTTCCCTTTGGAGCATCACAGCAGGTGGAAGCTGCAGCCCCTCGGCCAGGTTTTCTTCTTTTTATTTAATGCATCTCAACTTCCATGTCATATTTTCCTCTCTTTAATTGATACACAGCCCAGCGCTGGTGCCCAGTACAGCATTATAAGGCTTCTCCTCCAAACAGACCCTTATCCTCCTCTAATAGGCGTCTCTCTCCTCTGAGGCCCTCAGCTGTGTCTGGCCACTGCTGCCTCTCTGCCTCTTTGCAACGAGACATCTCTGCGTAACCCATTAGTTCTCTCTCTCCCCCCTCCGGTCCGGGCCCTACATCACTACCCATGTGTGCCTCGGCCATATTAGGAGGGATGCAGCCACGGTAAACATTCTTCATCTTGTAGGTTTTCTGTTTTCTGCAGTGCGCTCGGCGAAGAGATACTGCCTTCGGTGAAGTTTCTCTGCTCGCTGTAGCCCAGAGAGGTATCAAATGCTGTAGGGCTTATTTAAACTATTTGTCACCTCTATACTTTGCATTGGTAATCAACTGGGATTTAACTAGGTTTTGTTTAGATGCATATGTTGTTGTTGCACATTGTCAGTTAGAGAGCAAAAAGAAAAAAAAACGTTCTGTCTTCTGGCGAAACAACCCAGCAAAAAGCGCATTCCTGGCAGCTATGCTCCTTTTAAAGTCATCGGGGTAAAAAGTGCTATGAGAAGCAAAGAAGAAGTGTTTTGCTATTCAACCGGTTTTAACAGTCAAAGGCAGGTCTGCTTACGCTATGGGAGAAATATAGGAGCAGAAATCCAACAGATTGACCCTTTTTATATTGCAAATATCACATAATAAAAAACACATTCAAAAACTGACATTTCAGCATCAACAGGGCTGATTCTGGGTTATTTTTTATATGATTTGTTATACTGAACTAAAATATTATCGCACCGTGATTCAAAACTTTGTAACTTCAAGGTCTTCTTGTCAAAGTCAGAAGGGCCTCTTATACACAGTTAAGCATTTTTTTTCTTTATTTCTGCTGAAATGATACCAAAGCTGTTTATTTTGTTTATGTTTAAAATTAATTGTAATTAATCTAAAATTCTTTTGAATTTAATGTTGACAATCTATATACACACACACACACACACACAAACACACACAATATGTACAAACATGTTGATTTGGTTTCACTTTATTTTGATGGTCCCTTTAATGTATTTTGTTGATTATAAGTAACATTGCACCTGCATTTCTACTAACGCTCAATAGAGTGCTAGCAGAGTATTGTAGACTGGTAGGGTTAGGGTTAGAATAAGTTGATTTGTACAGTACTTGCAAAGTTAAGAGACAATCACAAAAAAGAGTCAGCAGATATTAATTAGAGAGTGTATTAATATTCTAATGAGAGTTAGTTGACATGTACTGTAGGTGCAAAGCTACTTATTGTCAACAGATTGTTAAAAAGGGACCATCAAAATAAAGTGTTCCCGTTCATTTTTGTGAAAAGTGGGGATGTTCCATAGGTGTAATGGTTTTTATACTGTACAGACTGTATGTGTAATTGTCCTACACCAACCGTACACCTAAAACTACCCATCACAGGAAACGTAGATTTTCAAAAAATTCCTTCTGTGTGATTTATAAGCGTGAAAAGTGGGGACAAGGGGTAGTATCCTGCAGAGTCACCTACTTATAATATGTATGCCATACCTGTGTTACTATACTAATCTATGTCGTATAAACGTGCACACACACTCCAGATGCAAAATGTTACTGCACAAATCTTTGTAACTAATCACTCTGATTAACTAGTCGTCTATATATATATATATATATATATATATATAGACTAGTTTTTAAGTCCTATAATTGGTTATTTATTTATTTTAAACAAAACATGAACAGTACAAAAAAAATATTTCAATAAAAAGCTTTATTTTAAATCATTTTAAGCCATCTTCCAGGCCTATCAGAAGTAATACTAAGGACCCCAGCAGCCCCTCATTAAGAGATGCCTTTCCAGCAACCGTTCTAGAAAACGCAAAGAGAGCAAAAAAAGTGTCAAAGACGGGTCACACCTGACGCAGAGAGGTTGAAAAATCAGAGCACCTTTCGAATCCTCACCCATGCGTACACAGATAGATTGGCAAAGCGGTTTGTTCTACCAAATTTAACAATGATATATCATTATCACAACTTTCAGGGGAGATCTATAAAATCAATGGCTCCACAAGTTGAGCGGGATTAGTATTACTTACATGCTGAGAGGGTGTTAAAGCTTTCTGGTATGGATCGGAGTGGCGGCTCGGATCAATGGCATTTGTGGACACTAAGCTCAATAACAAGTCCTTCCAAGAACTGGAAGAGGAAGAAGAAAGAAAAAGATGTGAAAAGCAAATTTGCCAGGAGAGGAGCTAATATCCTGTATGCGCTTGGCTGAACATGAGCAAAAGAAAGAGAGGAGCAGGAAGAGAGAGAAATGGAGGCAGTGAAGAGGGAGAGAGAGAGAGCCAAGGGGTGCGAGTATGGATTCCTTTCCTTTTAATTGTATCAATAGAGATCTAGGTGACTTTATTGATAACATGCCTTCATGAGTATTGGCAGATGGACAAACAAATTCATTGAACCATCAGTGTGAATCAGACCTGCTGTGCCGCCCCTCAATACTAAGTGAATGGTGACTGATCTGTCGTTTAAGACGTACATACAGTCCAAGCCGGGATTTTTTTTTTTTATAGAGACAAGTAAAATGTGCATGCAGAAACTAAAGGAAATTGTTGGTGAAATTTGGACAGATAGACGTTCCCCGTGCCAGGTTATTCTTTCTGTCTGTGTGTTCGTGCAGAAGGTGGGAGCGGATGTGCAGATGCTGTAATTGGATCTGTAAAAGTCAAATTTCCTGTTCGCTGGTGAAGACTGTTTGGTGCTGACAACATGACAAAGGACGACGTGTTTAGATAATGGAGACGTTTGCCCATAGGGGCAGCATTAATCGTGAGAAGAATGACCAATAGCTGCCCCAACTCTGAACAAGATGTAACCAGTTAAGCATGAATGGTACATCAAATGAATAGTTCAGCTGGACTGGTTAAATTACACTGTAAATTATTTCTGTAGAAATTACCGTATTATTCACGGCTGTTTGCCAGTAACTTACTGTAGAGTTCAATTTATGTTATCTACTAGCAACATTTTATTCAAAGATAAATGAACATTAAAAATGGACAAATCTTTATCTTTACAGCACAAAATAACAGCCTCATGCAAAGCATTTCTGGGAACCAATATCAGAAGAAAGCAGAAAAAGGTTGATGAGGATTTCTGTTTCCCAGAATGTTTTTATGAGGTTGTTTTTAGTAGTTTTACTTTTTAAAGATAAAATACTTGTTTTATTTTATTGTTAATTTATATTTAAACAACCTGTTGCCAATAAATTTGATAAATATAAATCTACAGTAAGTTACTGGGAAACCAGCTGCATAACTACAGAATTGTTTTTTACAGTGTACAGTATTTCAAAGTAGTAAAGTCATTTTAAATAAAACGTTGTGTCTCTCAGAAATTACAGTATTTAAATATTTAATAATAATATAAAATAATTAAAAATAATTTTAATAATATTGGCCTGATTAAGGTGACAACTGTGCGTGTATTTGAGCAAAAGTAGAAGTTTGTTATAGACAATATAGGAGTAAATTAATGCTACAATAAAAAAAAAATGGGTTTGGGAAAAATTGGGAAAATTTAGAAAGTTTTTTAAAAGAAGTCATTTATTTGATCAAAAATACAGTAAATGAATACAGTAATATTACGAAGCATTACGATTAAAAATAGCTGTTTTCTACTTGAATATACTCTGAAATATCATTTGTTTTTGTGATGTTAAAACTGAAATATCAACAAAAATTACTCCAAATCTTCTAATATGCTCATTTGATATTTAAGAAAATGTTTTTGTTATGGTGGTTAGTATTTCTGTGAAAACCATGATTTCATCCATCCAAAAGAAACTTTATTTGAAATAAAAAAATATATATTTTGCTACATTATAATGGACTTTAACCTCAATTTCGATCATCTTTGCTGAATAAAAATATAAATTATAATTTAAATACATCTAACTGACCCCAAACTTCACACGTTTTTTTCATGAATATGATATCATTAAACTGTCATTTTTAGGGCTCCTAATATTGTTTTTGGAGTCTCCTACATTAGGTTTACATTTGCATGCAAGGTGAAAAAAACACTTTTGTTTTCTCAAAATATGTGTTTAATGCCACCTCATTTTCCAGCGATTCTCAAACAATTCATTCCAAGTTTAAAGATTCAGTGTCTCTAAACCCCTCGTTTCTTTGAGTCTACTCTGCTCTGATTGGTCAGATGGCCCAGTATTTTGTGATTGGTCTGTTGCGTACAGCAGTCATCAGTAAAATGCCATGTTTGTGGCCAGCAACATATAACATACAGTCCGGAATTATGCAAATGTGTTATACCGTGACATGTAGCAATCACGGAAGTGGGAATCAAATTACTAATGAAAATTACAAATTTATTTTAGAAGACAATAGCTCGTGCACTTTCGTATGTACAACTTTGCAGCTTGTTAACATTCACATACAGCTAACATTGCATGTGTTGAAAATGGCACAATATAGGTACTTTAAAAGGAGCCAGTGCGGGATATACCACACACTAACACTCTCTTCTCTGTTGTCTCCCTCTGTTGTTTCCCTAGAGGTGATGGCATGACACAGCGAAGAAAATCTGACTTGTTTTAAAAAAAAATCAAAGGACTTGTGTTTTACATGTTCCCCTGATAACCGTAATTTTTGTAATGTTTTGAGACCATTAAGTGAAGCAAAAACGTCCTTTTGTAAAAGCAAAAGACGACAAAGACAGAAAATAAACGAATCGCGGCATTTCTTAGATCATTCTAATATTTGATATTTGCTAACATCGACTACAATGAAGTCCTTGAATTAGATTAATAAGAGAACTTGACAAGGGCAGATAAACTGTTTTCACAAAATACTGCCGAGATGAGATTTCACTATTCTGAAGATAATTTGCTCTATTAATTATGAGTTTTACATTTGTAAAGCCCCAGATCAATCACCGGCACTAAAGCACGAGTGGCTCCGATTTGCATATAAAATGCATTTCTCCATCTGTCAAGTCACTCCGAGTAAGAAGCTTTTCTTTTTCCGTCTTCCCTTTTTGTTGGGGACCGGTCTGTTTGCTCTTTGATTACACATTCAAACACTGACCAGGCCCTTGTCCAAACAGCACTACTGGAGAGCAGCTAGTGAAGTGTAGTCAAACATCTCTCCTTCCCTGGAGTACAACTCCACATCACTGCGGTGGGGTGCCCTCCCAAGACGCAAGGCAAAGAACAAAAAAAACAACAACAAAAAAAAACATAGAAGAGCGTAAAAGAGGGACCCTAAAAGAGTTCTAATGAGAGCCTCATAACTGCCGCAAATGGGGCCAGTCTTTGCACCCCTGTTTTGATAAAGACGAGAGGTGGAGTGAGCAAAAAGAAAAGGTGGCGTAATTAAACAGCTTAATGAGTTTGGGGGTCTTTTGTGAGCGCCGAAGGTTCTTAAAGCAGGGGGGTATTTTATGGCTGGAAAATCTTCTCTTTCAATACTGTCAAAGAAGTTTCTTGCAGAGTAGTTATCACAGCATGTCAAATTGCTCTAGCTCGAGAAATAATTTGGATTTTTTTCCCCCCCTCACAGAGTGCTCCGAAACAAAAGGCACCCCTCTGGTCTAATTTGCCTTGGTAGGGTCCCTCCGGGTGGGGGGTCCGCATGGACAGAGAGAGCCCCGTCTCCTCGCTGGAGGATTAGAGGGCCGGGAGGGGGGTTGAGGGGTGACACAGTCCCCTTGCAATTTCACCCAAAATGCTGCAATTGTCTCTGAGCTCGAACAGGGCAGAGCAACAACGCTCATTTTCCCCTCCATTCATTATCTCTCCTGTATTTACTTATCTTTGTCTCAAAATGGGAAAAAAAGCAAAGTGTTTAAAGGGCCTCTTTCATGTGGAGAAAGGTTTTTAACAGCGCATTTCGCTCTGACACGGCTGTGTTAAAGCCAAGGGAGCGCTTACCCTCGGAAGACAGTATGAATAGCAAATGAGTACTTTTCTACTTTTCTTTGGTATTATATACTGAATTAGATCCTTGATTTCTTCAAATTACATTTCCCAAGGGCTCCCCGTATAATGTGCTCCTTTTGGGCTGCGATGTACAATTTTATGGTGTCAAATTAGCACAAAGAAAATTACACCATTCTTCCTGGAGAAGGCGCCTTACGTGGTATTTTTACCTCGTGTGCCACATCTTTTAATGATTTATATATTTCTTTGAAAATAATTCCCCTCATCAGGCATCCTTGGCTCAAGAGCACTTGGCAGGAGCTTATAAAAGTGAGCTAGCTGCACTGGATTTACATGCTAATAAATGCAGGCCAAGGGGAAAAATATATCCTTCTCTGTTTACAATAAAATAAACTTAATTGACATTGTCATTCCAAATGAACGTCAGAGCCCAAATGTTCAACTGCAGCCGGCTCCGCTTTGCTTTTATTTATTTTTTTTCCGAACGATTTCCAAGAAATTATTGCTGCCAGCCTCATGCTAGCAAGATTAAAAGCATGATTTTTGTGGCGCTGGAGATGTGGAGACAATATCTTAAACTTGGAATGAACACAAACTCCCAGGAAAAAAAAAGTTACATACTCTTTGAAGTGCTGCTAAAAGTTCTGCCTGGTCTGACGAATTTCAGGATGCTAGCGTAGCATCAATATTCGAGCGAGCGCCAAATGACATGGGGTATGCTTTCCAAATTGCAAATTCTCAAGTGAACTGTGTCTTCAACAGGTGCTGCGCGTTTGTCTAGCTCTCAGAGCGCGCTCTTCATTGAAGGTGTTTATGACAAAAAATTTGAATATGTACAGTTTAAAGGTCCCTTTCCTTCCCCTGATTCCCATTTGCACACGGAGCCAAGTGAAATGGAGTTTGCCTCTTATCTTTTCAAAGCCAGATGATTCTGTTTTTGCTTCATTATTATATTTATGCTGAAACGTGTTGGCTGTTCCGCTATGCTGAGGAGGTTTGAATCTTCAAAGACGGACCTTGAAATTGAATGGAGGATGGAGCTTGAGCTAGCATGAACAATGTTTAATTCTACAAAGAGGAAACGTAATAACAATACACCTTCCTGTGAGAAACGGAAGGCCAAAAGAGTAATGAGTTAAAAGAATACAATTTAAAACATTTCTATCTCCAATAACAAATGTGCTGCACACACTAAAATGCCCACGTTTGCTCCTTCATTGTTTCGTCTGGAAGACAATGGGGCTGGTGAAGCTGAGCGTTTTGTGTTGGGGGCTGCCTCTATCAGTATGAGTTTTAGGGGGGAACATTTTTGGGGATTTTCTTGATGGCAAAAGAAAGGACTGGATCGCTTATGATGCCACCTACAATTTCAGCCCTGTATCGCAGCGAAAAAAAAAAAGCCCTTGTCATGGCCACCCACAACCCCCTGCCGGAGTGAACTCCGCAAAACATTTTTGTGAACAATTAAATTTTTCCCCCCATCCAACTTAATTACTGCTATTCCTGTAGTAATACGCGGCTGATTTGAGAGATGTAATTAGGTGGGATATTGAGAGAGGCCTCTGGGGTCCCGGACCTCGTGGATCAGAGAGAATGAGAGAGATAGACAGAGATATAGAAAAACAGATAGATCGAGACCAAGCGAGAGAGATAGAGAGATGCCATATTCTCAAATTATTCTGGGGGGCGAGTGCTCCCAGGCAGCTTATTCAGCTAAGGCCTGGTAATTAAATTATAATTTAACCTGCTGACTCTAGAGCAAGAAGGCCCCGGCTGGGCTGGGGGTGGGAGATCACTGACAGGATTTATACTTAATGAAATAATAAAGCAACAGCGGCAGCAAGACTGCTCACACGAGTCGGAATACGCTCAGTGTTTACGTTGGTGTGTGTGCGCATAAAAGTTTGTGTATTTGTTTTAGCTTTTTTCCTATTGTTCTATTCTCGCCTGGCGGTAGATAACACGTTCTCTCCTTCCTCTCCGGTGAGAAAGGGTGAGATTAAGGGAAACGACATTAGGAGAAGTGTGAGAGAAAGAGAGCGTGCGCCATTTCAAGGCAGCGCCTCTCGTCCAAGGCGGAGGCTGGTAAGATGGACTCCCTCCACAGCGTTAGCGCTCACTAACCCAGCCTCTGGCTCATTAACCCCCCTCCACCACCACGCACACGCACCCCACCCGGCCCAGCGCTGGCCCGCCTGACGGACAGCTCTAGTTAGCGGTCCCTATGAGCACAGGGAGAGAAAGTGGCGAATGACTGGAGCGCAAATGACAGGTGCAGTTAAAATGGTGCGGAGCAGAAAGGCTGCAGGACAGAGCGGCTGGACCGCGGTGAATTTAGCAGCGTGAGACAACCAATGCTTAGTTTGCTTCTCCTGACAGAAAGACTGAAAGAAATTTTGATCCCCTTTAGATTAAGTACTTCGTACTTTCGTTTATGATACAATGCACTTATTTTGTTTGTACATGTTTTTGCTTTGTACCTATATTTTAAATATTAACGTTAATTTAAGCTGTCCTAATACAGAGTAATTACCTAATCAAGTACTTACTAGTAGCCGTTGTACATGTATTTACCATGTAACTAATTAATGTAGCAACTTGTACTTAGAGTTAGTAAATATGCAGATGTTACAATAGGCAGTTACTTTTCCACATACAGTATATAACAGCTACTTGTACACCTAAGTACAATCTAGTTGCACTTTATTTTAAGTACTTATGCATGTGTAAAATTCTGTAATTGTAATGTAATTATAAAGGAATTGCATGTATGCACATTAAGCTGTGTACTGGTGGGCTAAATCAAACTAAGGTGCAGCTGGATACAGTATAGATACACATGAAGTACACTTAAGTACAATCTTGACACACTTTATTTTAATAGCTTATGTCAGTGTACTTACATTTACAGTATAATCACGTTGTATAAAGCCTGCGACACATATGTTTTGATTATATGAGCAGCTGTGTAACAGACACTGTATGTATGTTACATATGTGTACCAGCATCTACATAATAACAAACTGTAAGTACATATATGTAAATGCATTTATGCTACCTCTTAACTAAATAAATAGTGAGTAAATATCTAAATGCCACTTCAAAGGCCGCTTCTGTGCCAACTCTTCAGTGCAAAAAAGACTTTGCTGATACTGCTTCGAGCTGTTATTGTTCTACTGTAATTGAATTTATGTAAGAATTTGGCATAAAAGATTATGTATATATTTATAAAAGTCTGTGGAAATCAATTTATGCTGCAATTATCGCTTCTTAATGGAAAAGTTAATTTGATGTACAAAATCTATAAATATAGACTACATAAAAACAGACTGTATAGTTTGAAGATTTTTTCCCCCAACGTATATTTCTTACTAGTGTTTTATCAGTATTTACAATTTTACACTTCATTGCATTGTGTTTTAGAGTTACAGTAACAGAAATGTGTTGAAATATGTTGTGAGTAATAAGCTGCCAGTTTTTTTTCACGGTGTAGTCCCAAAGCAAATCGCTAAAGTACACTTTAGTTTTACAAATTTAAGTGTCATTGAATTAATGTTGTTGCTTTAGCTCATTTTAATTACATTTTCTTTTTAATTTTGTTTTGTTTTTTTTAATATCTATAGGCTGTCTGAGGGTTGTACCGCAGGTTGTAGGAAACAGAGCCGCAGTGTCCATACAATTGTTGTGAGAATGTTTTGGTGGCCACTTTGCTTTGCTGTGGCTGTGATGTTTTGATTTCACTCTCCAGCAGCTGATTTGCATCTTTCAGCTCACCTCCTCACCCAATCTATCCTCCACCTTTTTATCTGTGTCTGCCCACCACCTTCAGTCCAGCCTCATGTATAAAGTAATCAGATTTTCCCAGCAGCTCCCGGATAGAAAGAGATGGATATGAGAGAAAAGATGGGAGGGAACGGGGAGAGATGGAGGCGACTTAATAGATCAATTTATGCTGCTCTGGAGAAGGATGGGCCTGGCCAAGACCCTTTCTTTCTTTCTTTCTTTCTTTCTTTCCACTCAATCCATCTCTTCCTCTGAGTTTCGCTTTGTCTTTCGCTCAGTCTGTCTCTAGTGAAAGTTTGTTGACATGGCTTCCCTCAACAGGCTGTCTTTAAGCTCGGCACACACCGTCTGTTGTCTTTGTGCGATTTCATATGTGCAAATAAACAGCATGCGCCAATGTGTAGGTGAGATGTGCCGTGGCTAAATGTGCACATAAACACACAGATATACACAAATGCATTTTCAAGCTGCGCGTTGATGCCACCATTATTCTGAACTTTCCTCAAACGCACTTGAATATTTTATCTGCGAGAAGGTGAACAGTACCATTATCATTCACTCCACCCCCAGCGTTCATTATCCATAGCCTGCCTTCAATGCCCGGCCTATCTGATGATTATTAAAAGGATTATCAATGGCAGAGTTATAATTAGCGGTAATGGAAGGCGAGCAGTTGCTTCTGCCATAGTAATTATTGATGCAGATCAGAGGGGATTAAACTTCATAATGTAGAGATCGCTCTGAGGCAAAGTGACGTGGTGCTTTCTGATCTTTTGGAATTTGCTGAGTTCTCCGAGAAATATAGCCCAGAATGGCAAAGCCTCTCTTTGTCTTCATCTCCACTTGACTATTTGAGCTTGTGAGATTTCAGCAGGCAGACAGCTTGTCTTCAGGCCAGCGACAAGCACGGCGAAACCACTCACCGCCGGGCCCTTTCTCATCAGAGAGAATACTTGAATGGCAAATTACTTTACACTCAAATACGTTCTGCCAGGCCTATCGGCAGCGAAGAGGTTTTTAAAGCATTGCCAGTTCCTGACCAGATTAGTGTTGGGTTTTTTTTTGTTGTTGTTTTGCTTCTCTTTTGGTTCTTCGCATGTGTCGGTTGGACATCTGGTTGTTTATTAATATCAAAGCATTGCTATTTCACCAATTCACACTGCTGTAATAAATCTGCAGATTTTACAATCGAATCATTCTTTCTGCTTTGTTATTTATTTATTTTCTGCAATCCTGCCATGCAGAAATCAGGCATTCAAAGAGTGCTGTGTGTGACATTGTTGAGATCTCTTTTGAAGGGGATACACGTGAGTCTCTTTTCTCAGATGAAAAATATAAGAATGAAGAAGATGAAGTGTGTAATTTCTTCACCAAACACAATTGCAAAAATAATGACTGTTTTCGAATAACTTTCCAAGCAGTTTCTCTGACTGCCATTGGTCTCGCAGTTCAAAGTCAAACCATTATAAAAAAAGACAGAAAAAAAACCACTATATATAGATAGTAATTACTTTGCAGTGTATTTGTAAATTAATTAATAGGTGTTCTTGTTACAGTGTAATTACACAATTATACATTACACCACTTGTGAGTAATATTAATTAACTACATGCACTAAATACTGTATATGCTTAGGATAAGGTTTGGTTTAGGGTTACTTGCATGTAATGATGCATAATTTATTGTTGTTATAATAGTAAGTACATGTAACGTGTATCACGGACACCTTAAAATAAAGTATTAGCTGGATGGTCTCACTTTATATTAGGTTGCCTACTACTATGAACTTATATTTAAATTAATAATTTGGTTTAATGCAGTTATAGTGTACACACGTGTTTTTAAAATACCTTTATGTAATCACATCTGTAATAGGTTTTATAATTACACTACTGACCGTTTCCTTACACTTTAACCCTTAACCTACCCATACCACCAAACCTGTCCTTAACCTTACCCGTATCCCACCTCAATAGCAACAAAAGTTTTTTGCAATACAATATGAACACAATAAGTACATTGTACTTTTTTAGGCCACATAATAATAAGTGTGGCCGAATCTCTGTTTGTGCTCAGTAGGAGAAGTAACTGATAATAGACATCTTGCTCCATTACCCGATTTCTTAAAGCTCACAATAGCTTACGCTCAACAACGTGGCCTTCTCTGCGGCTTCTTGACTGACAGGGTGAGTATTTGTAGATCTGGGCTAGTGGTCAAGCAAAGCTTATTTTAAATAGATAGAGGGCACGGGGGAACATATGTTCCTATCAGCAGCGTCTAACTGTATTCTAGGCCCTGCCTGTGTTATTCATGCAATATTTAGATGACAAGCCCTGCTGAAGAGCTGCTATGGAGGCCGTCTCTGAGCTATGCTGAGGCTGTATATCTAGTATCTGATTTCTTGCACGTCAGAGTGATGGACGTCGAGCGTCTCACTCTCTCTATGCGCTCACAGACTGATGGTGGCACAGTGAGTGTATTCACAGGCAGTCAGTCTCTATTGCGGCTGTGTCATATGGTACGGAGGAGATATTTTTGCTCTTAAGTGCTTTCTTATGCGAGATATGTGACCGATATGTCAGTGATAATGTTTGATTAAGGATTCCTGAAAAAATATCACTTTTGTATAGTGCTTTATTGATTGCACGCAATTTGTTGCGTGCAGATGATTACCTGAGATATGATGAGTATCTAAACATGTTCCGATGGACACCGTTTCCAGTTTGACTGACACACACCTATTATACATATTACATTCAGTGCATTCTAATAGCACAGTGTCATTGTTGATTATTTCACAAGTACAATAATTAGCTCAAAATTGTATCCATCTTCCTGTTGATTCATGCAAATTAATTGAGACCAGTGAGCGAATATCTGATCAATCTCAGCCAGCAGTTTAGTGTGGCTGGAAAGCAGTGAAAATATTGTGCCTTTATTTAAGTTATTGCATGTATGAATTTCATTGCATGTTTGGAAAACAATTATGGATTTTTTCAGTAGATACACCTATTGCTGTGCTTTATTGATTGCACACAGTTTATTGCATGCAGATGATTACAAGAGATGATTATCTAAGCATGTCCTGATGAACATTTTTATTACACATATTGCATTCCTTGCATAATAATAGCACAGTGTCACTGTTGATTATTTCACAAGCACGGTAATTAACTCAGAATCGTTCCCATCTTCCTGTTGATATATGCCAATAAGCTGAGACCAACGGCAGTCTGATCCATCTCAGCCAGCTATTCTGAGGTTTAGCGGCACCTCTTCCCCTTTCAATGCTAATCTGAATAACATCAAGCATAGTGTGGTTGGAAAAGATCGGAACGCCGCTCAAAAATAACCCACTTTTCCCAAACACGGTTTCATATTCAGTAATTTTGTTCCTTTTTGTTTGTACTGGATGTTGCGGGAACACATACTATGCGTGTTTGTCTATTCCAGCTCTGTACGCCTGTGTGTTTTTCTCATTGGTTTGCTATTTCGCTTGCTTACTCCACTATTGTTTTTAAAGACCCCCAGCCTTCATTCATTCAAAGCCGTCGCTTGTTTTTGACAGACTTCTGTCTTCCGTCAACCCCGTTGCTGTAGCTCTGCGCCCCTAAAAACAAAGCAGCTGCTTGCTAAACAAACCCCTGTATGTCTGCTTGCTCGCAGAATGTGGCGGCCTGCTTTATATCGCTCCCAGTAGTCCACATTCGCTGCTGTTGGGCTGGCACTGACTGCTGAGTTACAAAGATGAGAGACAGAGAAAACACGCACCTGCTGGCAAAACATTTGCGTCTGTCTCGTAGCCCGGGCGAATTCACCGTACCTGTTGTAAACCATTAGGGGATGCTGGAGTCTTTCCATGGCCGAGTCCACAATGACATCCAGTTCTGGATATTACCACGTGAGATGCCGCTGATGACCCTGCTCATTTGCTCTAAATGCCTGGATTGCAGGAACATTAGGAATTGCTCACATGCGAAGGCTGTTGTCTATTGCAAGCAGGCTATTATGATAAGCAGGCATAATGGCTGTTGTAATTTTTCATCAAACTGTTCCAATATGAGCAGGAAATGGGCGCCTTATGAGGCCGGTCACGCAAAAAGCAGATGCGCCATAATGATGCTTCTATAATAACTTAAGAGAATGGTCTCATTTCCCCATGCGTTTTGCTTTTCTAAGTGATGTGGCACCATCTTTGAATCTCTCTCACCTCCCCAACATAACTTATTTAGAAATAAAGCCAAGTGGCATTAATAACGCGTTAAGAGGGATGGAAATTTGTCTTGGAAATGTTTGAAGGATTGCTGCCAGGAGGGCTGGGAATTAAAATGGCCTCTGGTGCGGCACCATTGGACGGAGAGAGAGACGAGAGGAATATTTCAAATAAGAATAATGTCATCATGGAACAATTTTCAACCCTATAAGGCCATAACACACACACACACACACACAGATCTCGTAGGCCTTCAAATGACACAATATAAATGCCCTGTCCCTCACGCCCGGCAGATGATGTCTGATATTCCATCCTTGTCGTTTTATTAAAGATTTAAACAGTTTTGCATCTCAAACAAATACTCGCCGGCCGATTTCTCTGACACCGGCAGCCTTCCTTCGTCACCGCACAACCTGGGAACGGAAACGAGAAGGGAGGGAGGAAAGGGAGGGAGGGAAGAGGAGGGAGAGGGGGCGAGGCGCTATATTATATTTCCAAGTGTGTATTTAATAAATGTAAAGAATACATTATTTTATATTATCAGTGCTAAAGGGCCCCAGTGTTAGATTTAGAGGAATATGACTCCTGTCAGATGAATGGGAAGATGGGAATAAAACGGATGCGGTGATGAGCGGGAGAAGCTGAATCTCATGACATTACCATTATGAGTCCTGCGACTATTAGCATGCGCCAAGGCTGTTCTTCACAATGTGATCTCTCCTTATTAGTATTAATAATAATGAGAATATTCTGCTTTAATATATCTGTATGTTCAAGCTCATATTAACTGCTTTTGTGAGGGAATGAAAAGATGACTTCTAATGACATCCACGCTTTTATTTCTCTGCCTTTCATCTCCAGTCTTTCAGCAATGACTTTATCGCTCTTGTCTTCGTGTCATTGTTTTATCAGCCGCCTTCGCCTCATTTCATCTCTCCGTCTCCTACTTTCTTTCTCTCTCGGCTCTCGATTCTCTCTAAATCGGTTACATTTATGACACGAGTCTCTGTTTGTAAGAAATATTTTTATTTATGCATTATTCGCCGCCTTGCTTTCTTTTTTTCTGGAGTGTCTTTCGTATAACCCCTCCCACCCAGGAGTGTGCTCAGATGGCGTTATCAATATCCATGTCACCGGTCTGACACCGCCCAGCCGTATCAATAAACATTTTACAAAGTCCGATTTTGCTGCATCTGAATTATTTATGGTGCGTGATAAGGCTCTATATTTTGTCGAAACCCAATCCTAAGTGGTGGATCTGGTTGCTTGTATGTTTGTCTTGGATCTTTAAAAGCAGCATTCAGAAGGGGTTGGAATCGACCAATTTGGCCTGCTCTGGCTCAGCCGTGCAGCGCAGGAATGGTGGCAGAGGGCTGTCAGACCCAGCGACTCCCCCAAACTGGCAGTGACGTTCCAGGTTTGTCTCAAACTCCGAGGCCTGTCGGCCTATTGGAGGCGTCAGGCTGCAGTTCCACGTGGCCTGCCGCTGCTCCGAGGAATGTGCCATCTGCAATGACTGATCCTGTCAAGCCATCCGCGATCCCTTTGTCAGGCTGTGCCAAAGCTTGACAAACACGGGGGTCACAGTCGACAAACAGATCCTGAATTTTTAATATCCACACAGCTACACCTTTAAGGAATTGCCTCGCTCAGGTGCAACGGCCAGCGAATGCGGAGGCTCTCTAATGGTGATGATCATTATAAACAACAGTGTGAGTGACTGTTGTTCCAATTTTCCAATCGGCGATAAACAATAAACATCTCGAGACTCTGGTACACGTGGTGCAAACACGAATAAAGACTTTGTTCCTCGCTCTCGTAACTCCAGCTCGTCCCAGATTGTAGCAAGAACACTTACTGTAGCAGATAGGGCATGATTGCAGAAGCTGTGCTTTTGTTCGAGTAAATCGAGGACGATCTTAGCATGGCGAAAAAACTGCTGAATACATTAGCACTGAATGCTGGAGGGGGACGCTCTTCAGCGCTACAGCTTAAGTGCTACTGTTGCAAACCCAATCACTTTGGCACACAGTTGGAGGGCCGCTGTGGCAGTTTTTGAGACTAGCATTCAGTCAACACTTTTCAAATATCCCCTCATCCTTTTAAACACTGCACATAATACTTTTTTTGACTTGGGCTGCATGTTCCACTTTAGGTCTGAAACTTTTTTTTGAGCAGTTGAAACCTAACTTTGTTCAGCCTAACTGAATTTTTTGGATTTTTTTTTTTTTTTTCAAGTCAATTAACAACATGAAGGACAATGCATAAATTACCTTTATAAAACTTTATTTGCATATAAAGTAATATTAATAAAATAAAAGGTCAGATGTTTAAAAGTAATACAAAATATTTTAAATAGTTTTACTTCATTGCAATTAACATGTAATTGTATCCAAAACCATTTATTTTACACTTATACTAAATATTTTTATTTTCATAATAAGTCTCTTTAAAGGTATGCTAAAGTGTACTTCTTTTTCTAAATTCTAATTATGTGTTAAAATAATATGCCAACATATTAAACTGAAACAAATGCAATCTTGCAGTATGTGATATTAAAGCTGTCTAGTGTGATATGACTATTTCAGAGGTAAGTGGCAGATCCCTTATTAATTCATGCTCATTAAGGAATCAGTATCAAGAAATCCTATTGATATTGAAATTGTTTAACTCACGGAATAATCACATTTTGAATCTTAGAATAATAAAAAATGTGTTCTATTCCCTGAGATTTATGAAAAAGAGCTTCCGCTTATCTTATTAGTCACATAATATCAGTATCTGCCATTTCAGGTGGTGTTACAAAATAAAAGCGCAATTCGGCATCTAGCTGGTGCTATGTATAAGAAAATATTTTCCTAAACAATGCCAATGATTACACCAGTTACGTGAGACCACTGCAGCCTTTAGAACGCAAAATAAATAGCTTCTTCTCAAAAGCCGTTGATTTGATGTCGATTTGAAGGCGAAGTGATTGTCTGAAAAACATACAATTTTCACAAGCTTTGCGGTTTTTACAGGCAGGAAAAGGGGACAAAGGGGCCCGACGCCCAGCCAACAATTGGGCAATAAAGAGTCAAGTAGTTGTTGTCAAGGCTCGCTCGTCCTCTGTGTTGGAAACACAAGTGGAGAGCGCATCATGAACTTCTCATCGGAGTTAGAAGTGCGAGCGCGTCCGTGTGTTGTTTGGCAGCGGAGGCAGCTAGTGTTCATTAGCACTGCTAGAATGCCTTGAGGCATGTTGAGAAGGGGAGGCCGAGGGGAGGGGGGTGCGGTTTGTATGGAAATTGACCAGTGTGCTGTAACTGTTCGCCTGGCGCAAGCCTTTGAAGTGGAGCTGTTCAACACTGCTGCTGTCTTTGTTCTTGGTAATTGCCTAAATGATCTCAGTGGAGTGCGGGGCCACGCTACAACTGAACTAATCCGTGGCCTGCCCAATAATTTGACAGAGAGCCCTCATCTCATCTCGCACCCCCTTTGCAAATGACTCCACCAACCACCATTCTGTTTAGCGTCTTTATTAGCCCATCCTAGAAGAATTGGGGGGGGGGGCGGTGTTGTTGTGTGTTTGTTGTCGAAACGAGGCTTAGCCGCACGCTTAACCCCCCACTCAACTCGACTCGTCTTCTCCCCTCTCTGCCTTTCTCCGGCCATTGATATGGAAATGAGCCCAGGCTCCATTTGCAAATCAGGGAGGAATAATTAGTCCGGAGCACTTAGCAACAACAACAATAATACATGCCTCTGATCCGGGCTGAGCTGCCCTCTCTTTGTCGTTTAACCCGCCGCTGGCAATCGGACAAGCCCTGCCATGATGGAGCCCCCCGTGGGGAGGTGAGGGAGGGGGAGAGCGCGCAGGAGTACAGTGCAGGGGCAGAGCCGGAGCACAGGCAGGGTTCAGGAGGCCAACGGAGCATGGAGCAGAGCCTTCAGCAGAATCAGGCCTGGCCCACAGCCTGACGCCCAGAGCCCACGCTGAGGTCAACTTCACAGCGCTGCTCTCGCTCTCTCGCTGTCATGCGCACACACTCGCGCCGATCCGGGCCAGGGGGCCGCATGCTTTACAGGAGCGAGGCTAATGCCTGTGCGGCGTTTATCGCAGCAGACAACAATCAAGGGTCTTTGCTTTCAGGCCGACGGATGATATCACTGGTCTGGCTTACAGCTGGGAGATCATTAAAACCCATATGCATGCAGGACGGCGGTGGCATGCCGGGTTTGGGAGGAAGTCTGTCATGGTGTAATGAAGAATGCCCCCACTGCTGTCCTGTTCTGGGACAGGACCAGTTGAGAGATATCAGGTAGACCAAGGTCCCATATAAAAGCGGCCCCTATGAATTATAAATCATAGGCCACCAGAGCCACAGCCTGTGGGATGCTGGGGGGGCGAAGAGGGACATGTTCCCGGAACAAAGGACAGCCACGGGAGGGGTCAGGTTAGGTGGGGGGAGGGCGGGCTGGGTGATGGGGTGTCATACGGCGAAGGATGATGAAGGACGCTACATTTAATATGTTGGTGTTGTGTGTGTGTGTGTGTTGGGTTGCTTGCCGCTTGGGTACGAGAATGATGCTTTAGCCTAACTGAATTCGAAAGTGTTGACTACTTTAACTGTCTACAAACCAAAATGTCCTGTTTATGTCTTAATGGACATAACAGGAAGGCATTCCTAGCAAAAAGCGTCTTCTTTCTGTATTTTGCTAATCATCTCAAAGGAGCTCAGTGGAAATGTAATACTTAAAAATGCTTGTATTAGCTATCTATACTTTCACATATTGATTTACACAGTGCCAGACTGTCTTTTTGTGTATATGTACTTCACCAAGCCCCTAAAGGGACATTGTGATGGTAAAAAAAAAAAATATTAGATGGGAGGGAAATTATGTTTTCGCATTCTCTCTCAAACATTTGGTGCTCCACCGAGAAACTTTGTCTTTGCTTGCAAAAATTGTGCTGTCCTACAGAAACTTTGCATTAGTTCATAGAAATAGCATTTAAATATCTCCCGTATATTTTTTTTTCTATCAGCATGTCTCCTCAGGGGCTCCAGAGTACTTGAATGCAAATCCTTGTTTATCATGCCAACAGAGTTTTTCTTGTTTTCCATTCATTCAGGCATGTATGGATATCTGCGATCTAAAGAAATCATCCTGTTTCATTTTATACTTTAAAAATAAAGCTCTGTTATTTCAAACTTGCCGAAGAGCAGCTGAAACACGTAGACTCGCCTGCGCTGTTGAAACATCTCTGCGATGAGGAATTTCCGAGCCTGTGCGTGTGAAGCCTGACCGGTCGGTCGAGGGTGTGTTTGTGCGTGAGCTCCGTAGGTGGTGCTACCCAGTCCTGTCTGCTCAGGGGCCTCCTGGTCTCTGCTATTGGCCGGCAGGGGCTTGGCTTTGCCCCAGTTAGGAGTGGGTGAATGGAAATATAGTTTTTTGGGGTCCGTGCTGATGAAAGCTTGATTGATGTGGTGTCAGGAGCTCTGTGATGGATTAAATTGTGTGTGCAGACGGCTGTGGCCCCGGCCAGTCATGGCTGTTGCTGCTTTTTCCGCGAGCCACTGCTGCGGCAGCTTTAAGAAAATTTGATTTTCGCAGCTCAGAAACAAACCGCAGCCCCTTTCTCTCCGCTGCCTGACTTCCATTTAGTTTGAGAGTGCACAAGTGATTCTTTATTGGATGAAATCTGCACTGAATTGGATAAAGTGTTAGAGCGCTGAGCCATCTATCACTATCAGCACCCAGCTCCCGTTTCGTCTTAAAAGAAAAGAATGAAAGCAAAAAAAGTGAAAAGAGAAGGCTCTAGAAAAAATAGACAGCCATAGGATGTTAGAGATTTGAAAATTAACTGTGGAGTAAAGGAATATATATCTTTGTATCCTCTATTCCTTCACTGTTAAGCCTGTTGCCTCGGTCAAAAGATGTCAAGTCCTTTCTCAAACCCTGAAACGCCGGCACACAAGAGCGAATGTTGCTGTCTTGTGAAGAGTGTTTGGTTAACCCTTTGACACATATATCATCAAACCAGAGAGGCTGGATTCTGAAGTCTGTGGTGAACCAGTGTGATTAAAACCTGATGTAATGAAACTGAACCACGCGAACCTGTATTCGGGTGACAAATATTTTTTTTAGGATTCAGACATACAAATAATCACAAGTACCAGGATAAAAGTTTAGGTTTTACCTTAAAGTTATCATCTTTTTTCCTTCATGTAACCCGAATTGTAGGCTATGAGTTATCTACCCACACAACTAACTAACTAAATGTGCAAACATCAAGTATCAAACATCATCAACCTTGTTCATATCTGGTATTAATAAACTATGTGTGAGACATACCTATAGGCAAAAGCAGGACTATACGTTTGTCTTGCAATACAGTTTTGATTCATTAATAAAATTACTTTTTTTTAAATTAATCACTAATAAGTGACAAACAAAGATGACCTGAATGTATGTTTGGAGTTAATGTTTCAAACTGAAAATAAAATAGTAGTTTTAGTCCTTCTGTTGCATTGCTATTGCACACTAATTGCAGATCTTGAAGCAAGCTGATGAATTGAATTAAGTGTGTGTGTTTAGGGAGACTTCTGAAACGTGTGTTATATGTGGCCTCCATGAAACACTGCTTCAGAGTGTCTGCTGGATGTGAAGTGACAAGCTTGTTGTGCCACAATACAATTCCGAATCTGATACAGTACATTCATGTACAAAAATCACACCAGGCAGTCGTAATCTTGAGTGCACATGTGAAAAGGTTAAGCATCGATAAGACCGCAGCAGGTTTGCGTCACCGTTGTGGCTATCTTGTCTAAAACTCGACCTGAACGCTTGCAGCCATTTCCCGTATCTTGACTCATATATACATCACCTCAGGTGTGGGTGGGGAGAACTACAAGAGCAGCCCTGCCTCTTGTCTTTCAAACAAACCAATTAGCCTCTGATGTTTGTTTGCTCAGATCTGGCCATATCACAGCCATCCATTTTTAAACAGAAGGCCTGTCTGTCCCTCCCCTTGCCCATTAGCGCTGGGCTCTGAAGAGCAAATGGCCTTGAATTTAGCTCAGGGCAATGCTGCTGATGCACTGGGCACATCCATAAACACACTCACTTGCACAAATACGGGGAGCGAAAGTTACAAAGAACGGAAGGCAACCAAAGAAGGGAGAATTATTTAAAAGCAGCTAAGTCCTATGTATTTCATTTAGCCATTCATAATTCATTTCAAAATGAACCACAGATGATGTAGACCTGTCTAGCATAGCCCCTTTGCTGAACCCTCGCCCCTAAAACATCCCCGTGGCCTGAGTGTGTTGTGGTGTAAACCCGGCAGGCTTTCCTCTCCTTCATCCAGCCTTAATAAATCATAGTGGGACCAGAACAGCACTCATCGGCCCTCGCGGAGATCTATAATGAGCTAGAGGAGCCAGGGGTCCACCTAACCTCTACAGAAATATTTTATTAAGATTGTTTAAGCTACACTACAAGCAGTAAGACATGTTCAAACATATTTCAGGAACATCTGTGTCATGGATAGCAGTGGGAATGTTTGGCAGGAAGCGAGGATGGAGGCTGATACCGAGGCTTTGTTTATGCACCTAGGAAACAGATCCTGAATTTTGAAGATACTCCATTTTCCATTGCACTGAGCTCTAAACTGTACCCTTAATAGTACACGGACACATCTTAGGAGTAATAGAGCCCTGCAAACTATTCTAACTCAAACTTTACAACCAAGCTTTGGAGTGATTTAAAGGTTTATTTATTTAAAACAGACACACACAAAAAAATATTAATTAAAACAAATGGATTCTTTATTCAAATCTGCCAGAAGGTGGTGTCATGTGGTGTTATATTTTGGTACCACAATTGTGAATCATTGAATTGTTCACTGAGCCGATACGTAAAAACAACAATTGGCAACCATGCCATTTCAACTTCCTTTTACACAGACTTGGACTGTTTTGTCAAACCGTAGTTACACAGGATTGAAACCAGAGCTCCTCGCCTCTCAAGTACATCTCTCTATTCGGTGAGCTACCGAACAGACCTACCATCTATGAAAACATATAGATATGTAGCTGGATATGTGCGATGCTAACATTCAAAAGCATCAGTTTTCAAATATCCCAGGATATTAATATTATGCTTTATTAATCAAAACTGTAAATTTGTGTGAAAAGGAATAAAAGGTGTCAGTGTTTGGATGCCTCTAGTGCTCATTTCCTTTGGAAACCGCCGTTATATGTACTTCTTGGTACGTATTTTGTGTCTCTGTAAAATGCCATGAAACCAGGTAGGTTAAGATTTGTTCTACAACAGTAATTCATTCACAAACGAAACACAACTACTGCATCCTACTGCTGCTTTTTTGAGACATGTTGTATAGCTGCTCTGAATCTTTAAATAATAATAAATACATAATCAATGGAAATGCAGTTTTTTACTTGACAATTTGGGAATGTTGAGACATGCACAATATAACTTTAGTCATATTAAGCTCATCGTTGTGCTCTAACTTTGATCATATTTATTGAATAGCGCTTTGTGCTTCTTGGATAATCTTCTTGGAGTCTAACCAACATTTCAACAGATAATTTGCTGTCAATATTCATATCTTATTCGTATATCCACATAATGACATTTCTAGGCGTTTTTAATTCGCCATTTTATACAATTTATTGTGAATTTATTTTAAAATCCAATTCAAATTAAAATCCAAAAGTAAAACAATAGTTTTAGCCTTTAATAAACAGTGTAAAGACTCATTTTCTGTTAAAAAGAAACATACATGCACATTTTTAAAGGCTAAATGGTGTTAAAAAAGAATCTACAGTTATTCTCTTTGCCTGTTGATTTTTTTTTCTGCAATACAGTACATAAGTTCCTTATCAGCTCTATTTGAACTTCTAAACCATTATTTTTCTTGATTAAAAATGAGAGAGAGAGACCTGAGTTCATTCTCTCCTGCTTAACCAAAGACACAGATGATATCTTTGCGATCTGGGCCAAACTTTCTTTGATACAGCAAAGACAATCATTAAAGTGTTTCTGAGGCCGTCAGCTAAAAATCCCACTGTCCTCCACTATACTCCTGAGCAAGTATAATAGCACTTACATCCTTAATGCATCATTTTTTTTAATAAGTTGGAAAATTGATAAGACCTTCCAACAAAGGGAAGTAGTGAGCGGGTGCCCTGACAGTAATAATAAAAGGTAAAGAAAAGTCTTTTCTCTTTGGATCCTTTTAAGTTGCCAGCATCCAAAGACTGCAGCAAACTAGTAGAAGGAGAAAATCATTACGCACCTGTTTCATCTGCCTCTTTTTCCATGAGTACAGAAACAGTAGGGCTGATTAAAGGTGACTAAAATCTAAAATCCACCGAGGCTCAGGCTGTCTCTCTCTCCTCGTCTCCAGCAACTTTTATTTTTAATGGAATATCTGCCCCGAGCTCCTTTACTCAGGAACAGAGGGATATAAATGTTTCAGAATTCTCCTTCGAAAAAGAGAACGAAAGGGAGGAAAAGGGAATGGAAGTAGGAAAGAACGGGTAATCGGAGAAAGATTTTAATCTAAATAATTCATAAACCCTTCCCTCACTCTTTTTTCTCTCTTCTGACTGTTGTTTGATGAAGACGCAAGGTTTATGTTTTCATTGTTTTTGTGTCCGAGAGTTGATTGTGCGTTTCACTAGCCGCTGTGTAGATAGTGGTGCGATAAGGGTGACGGTGACCCGAACGGCCATAAACAAGGTTAGCATGGCTAGAGAGGGGAACGAGGGGCAGTGACAGATCTGATGCTCATTGTGCACCTAAAAAAAGGTTCTTTAATGGCATTTATGGTTTTGTTAACATCTGTGCAACCTTTCCATTGTAAAACATTCTTTTGATTATTAAAACTGTCTCTGCACTAAAAAATAAAATGGTTCTGGTAAAGGAAAAGTTACCCAAAAATGAAGATTCACTCTCCCTTAAGCTATCCAAGACGTAGAATATTTTGTTCCTGTATCAGAATAGATTTGACAAAATTCTTGCTTAACAATGTATCCTCTGGAGTGAATGGGTGCCGTCAGAATGAGAGTCCACAAAAAAGCCGCAGGTAATGCACACCACTCCTATCCATCAATTAACGTCTTGTGAAGTGAAAAACTGCATGTTTTTAAGATGCAAATCTGTCATTAAGGTTCAAAATATATTTGCTTTGAACGTAAGGGTGCTTGGTCTGTACATATTCTCTCCTGATTCTAATGAGGTGACTTTTTTGTCACTGGAGAAAGCAATATTATGGATAGAGGACTCATTGGCTTAAGCAACAGTTTGATGTCAAAAAAGCTTTAATGTTAGATTTCTTTCTGAGAAAACGCAGTTTTTCACTTCACAAGACATTAACTGAGAAATTGAAATTATTACTGGATTACTGAGGATTCTTATGATGTTTTTATCTGACGGCACCCATTCACTGCAGAAGATCCATTTAGCGATAATGCTCCAAATTTGTTCCAGCTTTCATTTTGGGGTGAACTTTGCTTTAAGAATGTTTCGTTCAATGGTTTTTCTGTGACATTGCTACAAAACCCCCTCTATTTGAAACTTTTATTCTTAAGAGGCAAGGACCAAGTGCCTGGATTTAAAGAAGCTGAGATTTATTCGAGTATATGGCATACTCAGCGTGTGCTCAAGCTAAGCTTTGTGTGTGTTAGTGTAACAGTGGTTGGCATGTTATCATGAAGCTTCCTGTTGCTTCTCGTGGATAACATTTGCTCACCGCTGAAACAGGCATATGTGATTACTGTAATTGGCAGGAGGTATCACTCACATTCTCACAGAGATCGATGCGGCCCCTCTGCCTTCTCAATCTGACCCATCTCTCTGAGCAGGGGAACCCCCACACTGAGCGCTAAATGTCAAAGTTAAGTAGAACGCCAGCCTTTCCTTTTTTGTATTTAATTGGAATATTTTACCTGCTGTTGCACTCAGAAGCGTTTTGGCGCGTGAGATAAAGATAGAGGAGGAGAAGCTAAGATAAGCTGAAGAAGGAACGATTAAGGAGGAAGGGTCTCAGGGCAGGGCATAATGTGATCAGGGTTTTAGTAACATGCACATTTTTTTTTTATTCAGTCCAGAACTTGAGAGCTTTCGACGCTGTGCATCTGATGTGCACAGAAAATATGTAAGTGGGAGAGGAAGGGCCGCTCTTATACAAATTAACAGGAGAAATGGTAATGCTCAGTAAACTGTTAATAGTCAGCTGAGTCATAACAGCATGCACTGTTTTGGTTTAGCCTACTATAGGAGATGCATTAGCTGGGCTCTATAAAAAAAAAAAGATTAGTTTATAAATTATTTGGCTGATTTGATATATGGTATCTTAACCCTGTCTGGACAGCTGAATCCCTGACATTATTCAGGAAACAGCTGAAAAGTTTTTCATGCATCCTGCTGACTCTACGCTTTCACTTTTTCTTAAATCTCTCCTTGCTCTGGCTTGTACTGTTCTACATGTCTCATTTTATTGCTTCTTTTAGGTAAATTGCTTGTTGTATTCATTATTTATTAAAGCATCTGCTAAATGAATGTATGTAAATATAATATTTAGGTTGATGAATTTTTTTTTTAATGGCTACATTATATTAATTTATTTATTTTTTTGCAAACCCTCAAGAGAAAAGCTATGGTTTGTAGTTAAAAAAAATAAAATAATAAAATAAAAAAGACACTAGATGTTGAACCTGTTTGGCATAAAGAACATGCATTTATTGTCTTTAAAAGGAACAAAAATTAAAATTTACTTAATTTATTTATTTTTCTTACTATCATTTCCAGAGTATACATACTCTCTTCTGTGGAATATAAAAGAAGATACTGTGAGATATGATTTGTTTTACTTTTACTTTTTTTTTTTTTTAATTAGTAAATGAATTGATTTATCTATTTTCTTGTGGCCAATATCTAGTGTACCTTTACCTGGCAATCTATGTTGCATAATGCCCTGAGAGAGTATTTAGAGAAAGGCTGCAAGGGCTGATGGCACATTTGAGAGAGGGTCATGATATTACTCTGAACTTCTGTCCTATTCCACAGACTAGGATCAGGTCAGCTGTCCCACTGGACGAGCTTTCGGGGTGTTTGTTTAGAGATTACGATTCAACAAAGGTGAGGGGGACCTCCTCCCCTCCGTCCTCACTTCCATCTGCACTGCTGGGAGTCAAGTTCAGCCACGAGATCTGGCCTGTCTGGGTGCCGTGGCCATATGGGTTCATTTGCATCTAGAGGTCAACAGACTTGGGCCAACTCAACTTGGCCTAGTCTGTCCCCCGTCAGAGGAGGGGAGGGCTTGATTTATATAAAAATGTGATTTCTCCAAGCAGGGCCAAGGCAGGATGGCCGATCCCTTTATTCATGTTTCATGCAATGCAAATCAATTTTCACATTAACGTGGCAGCAGAAAACCCCAAATGTTTGGTGTTTATTTTGCGAGCGGTATTTGGTATGGTATGCATAATGTGCATGCTCTTGAGAAATGAGTGGCACTTATATCAAGGCAAGCAGTTGCCTTTTAAAAATGCCTTTTTATCACAATTCACTCCTAGCACTTTCCAAAAAAGTACCTTTCATATGCAGCTGTCAACTCAAATCGTTTTATTTAATATCAAACAACAAACTTTGCAGGTTGTTTCCTCGATTTTGCCTTAGCCAACACTAAGCAAGTTTACTAGCCTTTAGCAGTATAAACTTCTAGTTTTGTTCACATTTTATATTAGATGGCCTTATATGTACAGTACACACATTTTACTCAGAAAATACTAGTAAATTCACAACTCATAAGTAACACGAGTAAAAGACATTCTTGTTAGGCATACTGTGATAAACTTTATTTTATTTTAACATCATTACACCATTGACAAAGAATACATTTTTGCTTTGTAAAACATGATAAACGGTTACAACAGACAAGACTTGAGTGCAACGGTCAAACAAACCCATCTAACATCTATTTACATAGAAAAACAATGCAAAAGTAGAGCGGTAGCATGGAAAATGACAACTTCTTATGCATATACATGTTAGTACAATGTAATTACATTGTAATTGCATTGTAATTACAAGTGCTTGCATTTAATTAAAACACTGTTAACTTTACCTCTTATCACAAACCCCAAACCATCCCTCAAATGTATTAGCTTCAAATTTGTACATGTATTTGCACAGTAAATGCATGGCAATGCAATGTTGGTACATAGAAAATTACGAAAACTAATATAAAGTCCCACCCTACATACCTTTTAAGTACTAGTATGCATCCTTTAGGGGTAAATAAGACACAAAAGTGTGCTTTTAAAGGGACAGCTGCAGTGACATCTTCCTTCTCAGATAGTGTATATAGTTTTGATGTATTTTCTTCATGAGCATGTATCCGTTCTGGCTGCCAGCGGCCGGTCACGTCCCAGCCTCTTCTTTATTGTCTTTTGTTTGGGTGGCTGGCCTGACTCTGCTCTGTGTAAGACTTTTGACCCTTTTTTTATTTGCCTGTCCAATTCCAGCTGCCCCTCTGCGTCCAGCCGGCATTAAAATACGCAGCAGATGCTATGGGGAGACTGCGAATGAATGCTAATGGCATTCTGCTGGGCTCCCGAATCATTTCACAGTCCCCCAAAAATACATTTTGGAATATCGCGAGCCTGCGAAACCAAAGAGATGAGAGAGTCTATCAATTTATATTTTTGATCTCCAAATGAACCATACGGTTTTGCGCTTAACACATACAGTGACCCATTTTCATGCATACCCTGTGACATTTTTCTGATTGCTGATCAGTGTGCATGTCTGAACTAGACAAAGCACCTTGATGGTCTCTGCAGAGCCTTAACGTGTGTGTGTGTTGGAGAGAGAGAGAGAAAACGAAAGAGAGAGCATCTATGACCAATCTCATATGGATCCATCATGGTGTCACAGTGGCAGACCTCTGACTCCCCCCCTCTCTCTCCCTCTATCTCCATTTCTCTGGCTTGCTCTTGTCCTCTTTCCTGTGCTTCTTAGCTGGGTCAGGAGAGAACCTGGACCACACGTCCTGCTGTCGGATAACTGCTGGATTGGGAGCGTTTGATGCCACCGGAGCAGAGGAGCACAGGTACGGCCTCTGCTGTTTTACTAGAGCTGTGTCAGACTCTGAGGTTCACCTGTGCTGCTCTGACTAATCTCACACTCCCTCGCTCCTAAACACACCTACTCGTCAGCACAGACGCACACACACATACACGTGGACACACTCACTCGCACACTCCCACACACTCCTTCAACTTCTTGGTACATCTCCTTTGGCTTTGCTGTGATGTTTTGATGTGCAGTCGCTGTACTGTGTGCTCTACAGGAGACTTTTAAAGTTTTGTTATGCTGCTGTTCAGCCGGTGGGTGTGTTTTACGGTTTCTGTGTGTGTATTCCGGTTGATTTAAATTTGTTGGAATTGCCCATTCGATGGTGATTTTACCATGATTAGATCTGAAGCTGCTGACATGACAGACAACTTTTTTGTCATTTTTTTTCAACAGTTTTTTTTTTTTTTTTACTGAAATTTGAAATTGATTGAATTCATCTGCTTTTAAAGTTATTTCTGCTCAGGCAATATTTAGTATTTATTTTCAACATAGTTTGCAAACATAATTAAAAGTTTGGAAGTTTGGAATAATAAACAAGACTTTAAGTTAATAGTCATCACATCAATGTTTTAGAATTTAAAACCTTTTTTAAAGTATTTTAAAATGCATTTTATTCCTGTGGCGCAAAGCTGAATTTCCAGCATTATAACTCCAGTCTTCAGTGTTGCATGATCCTTCCAAAACTATTCTAAGTTGTTCATTTAGTGCTAAGTTATTATCAGTATTTACGAGTCTTATTATCAGCAATATCAAAAAAAAAAGAAGTTTTTGCTTCCTGTGTAAACTGTGAATGGAAAGCTGTTTTTAGGACGTGATAAAACAGAAACTTTTTTTACTGTCACTTTAAATTAATTTATTGCATCTTTGCTGGATAAAAGCTCCTAAATAAACAAAATAGTTAATATATAAATGGAGTGTCATTGTATATGTTAGAGCTACAGATCTGGCATAAAATTATTATTATTATTATTATTTTTGCATTGTTTACTGACATTTTTATTTTTTACATTTACAAATGACAAGTAGCTACAATGTCTGTTTGTTTTAGATAGATACATTCCCGTTTTTTCAGGAGGACACTTTACATTCCCTGTAAATGTCAATTGTGTTCTGGAACCAAAAGGCTTTTCAGAAAGAGCCCTTGGAGAGATATTTTTGTAGTAAAATGGGTGGAGATTGTGGCCTAATTGCTGGTGCGAAGGCTCCGCTCTCTTCAAACCTGTGGCCAGTGCCCTTTTTCAAATACCAGCGGCCTGTGCGGTGGCTGTGTGAGCGCAGTGCTGTTTCATGGTGTTGCATTGTAATTTCGGTTTAACCCTATTACAGTTCCATTTAGGGCCAAGGGCTGAGGAAACCAGTCAGGACTTGTTTTAAACTTAATTCGTATGTACACAGACCCAGGCCCAAGAGGTTAATGGCTAACAAATTAACCCCTCTGGCATTATCTTACAAATAGCCTGCAGCATATGATAACCTATAATCAATATCAGCAATTATATGTCAGGCAGAGGCTCGTGTCGCTGACCTGCCTTCCATGAAGGGACTCTCTGTGGAAAGAGGATCTCTCTCTGGTCATGCAAAGTGGCCTAATGATGTCATTACCAGTATTCAGTAAAGAGCACGGGCACCTGGGACCACCTCTGTCTGTCCTTCTGTCTGCCCTTACTGTAGATCTCTTACACCATTTTATGGCTATAGTTTGCTGTAGTGTTTTTTTCTCTCTCCATGTGCATGCATTCTCTTTACTCATGCTTTTTTAATACCGCCATTCAAAAAGTGTTTTTGCTGGAATATGTATTTCTTTTTTAATCTTCTAACCTCTTCCTATTTTCCAAATGTCAGTTTACACATAAGCAATACATTAATATTAATTTGTTGTCTGAATATTAGAATCACTGTACAACAGGTGCACTTGTGTATGTATCCTGTGCCTTTTTATTTGTTAATATGTTTTATAACTTTAAATACGCTATGTTTACAAAAACAATGAGGTAGAGGTTGACCTACAGATATAAAGACCTCAAAATTCACAATGCAAGATTTACAGCTGCCATCCGAAATCTATTTATTTGTTTTTTTAGCTATTCTGCAATAAGGCCAGTTTAGCATTTATAAAAAAAAAGCCTTTATAGTTTTTAAATGATTGAAATATTTTTTCTGCCATTAGAAATAATAATAAACGCCAATTTTAAGCAGGTGATCCCTGTAAATCTGAACAGCTTATTTCAAGAATCGGTTCATCAGCAACTGAGATGCTGGCCATGCAGGTGAAGGACATCAAAAATAGCCAATGAATAAATTTAGATCCCTTACGGAAAACTGGTATATAATTTCACAGAGATGAACAGCACTGGGAATTGGACATCTCTACTGAGCATACATGGATCACCTTCACTCCAGTGTCATCTGGAAATGGACAGGTTCAGGGGTTCACATGACACATGGGTCTGGACATGAGCATCACTCTCTTAAATGAGTGAATAATTCGTCTGTGTTTTACTTATTGCTTTACCGCGACTTGTCCAGCAACTTTGGGAATTGTGATTGAGTTCTTCTTCAGAGTTTCTCTGTCTAGTTTGTGGAAGAAAAGAAACATTATTTGCATGATAAGCTCGATTTCGTTATTTTCTTTTTTCATTATAATTGATAGTCCGTTAAAAAACATTTTAAAACGTGAAAATATTATGAATTAATCAAATTTTAGTGTAATAATAAGGGGCCCACCTGTCAGTGTCATTATTAATTGTGTATTTAGACTAATAATGTGTGTAATTTATATAGATGATTTTAAGTATGCATTCTTTCATTTTGTTCAGTTGTTATTTAGCATTTATCTGAACAGCCGTCGTGTCATCTCAATAATGCGGACTGGCTCATGATTAAAAGTAAAAAATTGCATATGTATCGTAAGCATAGTTTTATTAAAATAATGTGATGTTTGAAACATTTTAAAAATGCATATATTAAGTGTTAAGGGGTTATATATAGCTGTGTATTAAAGGGAAATGAACGACAAATGCTCATTTAGATTAGCTTTCGATTCGTTAAGTGTTTATCATTAGATGAAAGGTGTATTCCGTCGATTTGTTTTTAATATTTTAAAACAATTATCAACGGAAATCCCTGCTTTATTAGGCTATTTTTATTAATGGTGTAGTTATCGATATTGTACTTAATGCTATTGCTTATAAAATAAACGTCATTTGTTTATCGTGTCTTTAAATTTTTTTTAAATAAATACATAATTGCAAACGTATGTTTATTTGATCGACCGTGCTTAATTTTTAACATCCCGAATTTTATTTATTTATTTTTTGTTTGGTAAAGGCTAGATGATAGACTAAATTGTTATGTGAAGTGCTATTCCTCACAAATCTGTTTTATTTGTGTTTTTTTATGTTCAGTTATTTGTAATGATTGTAAACCTGTCTCAGTTTTGATTAGAAACGCTTCATTTTGGAATATTATACATCATATTTAAATAAAACGCTTTTTTCCCTCGTGGATAACACAATGGCGATTTTTCTTTTGGCAACTTTCAGTGCATATTTGTGTGTGAAGCGCGTGACGATGAGCGTCTCCAGTGAAGCCGGGCCTGATCATCGACCCCCGGGACCTTGAACTTAACAGAAGCTTTCTGAAGAAATCAGCTGTTCAGTGTGCTGAGATGAAAGCCATATGCCTCTGAGTCATTCACCTCACTCAATGCGTTGTGACAAATGGACACTGCTGAGGTCCAGTCTGACCTATTTTCTCCAAAATAATTACACTGCTGCCCCTTCACATCACACAATCGGACGTAAATAAAAGCCAAAGCATGCTGATTATTACAGAACAGTCTCTTTTGCAACTGCGTCCTAGATTATTCATATTTGTTTTAATATTTTGCGCTCCACGCACACAACCGAGCTTCTAAAAATCCTAAAATACGTTCCTGGCAAAAATGAAGCCAGAAAAAAAAAAAAAAAATCAGTGTATACGAGTTTTACACAATGTCAGTCGTCCACAGCACTAGATTTATTGTCACCTTCAGTAGATAACACACAGTAATACTATTACCTGCTGTATATAAATCGAAACATATTTATTTATTTATTTATTTTTTTGTTTGTCCTCTGTGTCCTTGTGTGTAGATCACATGGCACTTTTGCGCATTTCCAGGGTATTTTATTTGATGAATGTAGCTACACTGATTTTTAGAGCAGGATTTTTACTTTTGAAAATAAGTGGTTTACTGCCTGCTCACAGTAAAAAGAAAGAAGATGAAGAAAAGGACATTCTGTATGCACCGATTAGGTTTATTGGTTCCTATTATTAATGGAAATATATTTTCATGTTAGAAGAAAAAATATAGTAATTGTGCCGGAAAAAAGGACACATAAAATAAGCAGATTAAATAGGTTTTATGATAATTATACTAAATAAATTAAAATCCCTTAAAACATTTAGTATAAACTAGAAACGTCACCCTCTTTCCCCAAATTGCCATTATTATTTAATTACATTGTTCTCCTTTTCCTTCCTCTCGTCATGAATAATATGCAAACTAGTGGTTTTCTGTTGCATGCTTCTCTTCACATTCCTGAACAGGCTGCTAGTGGGTAATTAATCCGGCCAATTAAGCAACGATGACGGCTAATTGGCCCCTAATTGCTTTGGAGAGAATGTGGCTAATTATTACAGGCTAATTGAAAGCCTTTATGTGGCAGGTTGTTGTGTATTCAAAGCAGCCGGCCCTTACAAGCTGCTCTCAGTGGTAAACACTATTCACATTCAAATGAGACTGAAACAAGCAGCCCTGCTATTAGTGTTAGTCACTGCTGTATTAACCTGACGTGTGCTGAGCTGATTTGGTTAATTCTGTTGATGGCACAGTGCCCAGAAAAGGGGAGAAGAGCCCATCTACGATCGGGGACAACACACACACACACACACACACACACATGTAAATTCTGCCTTTAAAAAAAAAAGAATTATAAAATAATGAATAAATAGTAGCAAAACAAATGCTTTACTTAAAAAAAACCCATGTTTTAGTTTTTAATATATGTGCTTTATGAAATGATTATTATACGTATTTTAAAAACCTTATAAGCAGGAAGCAGTGCTTGCTCGTGCCGGTGTTACAGCTGCTCAGCGCCGCACCTGTCTGTGAGATCGGCCGCTCTCGGTGTCGGAGGCGCAGATCTGCTGGTCATGATTAGCCATGCGTGGCATATCTGTGACCCCCCACGCCTCTCCCGCGGCACTCATCTGCGCTGTGCAATATTTGACCTAAAAAAGCACTGTATTGTCTTGACAGACGGACGTATACGCGTTTCAAAAACGGCACAATAAGAGACAAGGAGTGTTCTTTAAATGTATAAAACCGAGAGTGCGCGCGCGCCAGTGTGTGTGTGTGTTGATACCTTGATTCTCTTTTATTATTCTAAAAGAAATTAAAATGTCAAGCATTTTAAACAAATCTTAGGCATACATATCTTCATACATATAGAACATGTTTTAAATATTCAAATTTGGCTGCTTTTTATTTTATTTTTATTAAGTGGTGCCTAAAGTAAAAAATAAATCTAGGTGTGAAACTGTACAGAGATTGTAATAAAGAAGTCACATGATCTTTTGTTTGCTTTTACATAAGGCTTTACTATTAGTCAGTGTGGCAACAAACATGCATGAAGCCATTTTGTTGTCATGTGAAATGGAAATAAAAAAATAAAAAAACAGAGAGGATGGCCTTTAGACCATAACCACTCTGTGTGTGTGTGTGTGTGTGTGTGTGTTAATACATAATAATAATATGAATAATAGTAAAACATTTAGGTCAAGTGCAATATCCCTAAGAAAACTGATTCAAAAATACTAAATATAACACAATACAAATAACAATAAAAAAGATTGTGCTAGAAAACATAAATTAAATCAGTGCACAAGGAAATGTAGCTTTTGGGGGTTTTTTGTGGTATTTCTGTAGACATAAATGAATTTCAGTGATTCTGAAATAGAAAAAAAAAGAAAAGAAAACGAGAGATGCATTATTATTCATCAAGCAACTGAATATCACAAAAATACAGATTCATTTCAGGGGAAGATATCAATCGGATTTCAAATAAATCAATTTAAATGGACAATTATGTCTCTATGAAATATTGATTTGGGGATTTTTGGACTTCTGATGGCTGCGGTCTGGAGGTGGGGGTAATGAAGGGTAATGCCGAGAGAAGCGTGGGGCTCCCGTTGAATAATCCTAGATGATAAAAGACTGAGTGAACATTTTCCTAGCGTCTCCAAGGTCAAGTCCATGACCCCTGACCCCTGAGAGCGCTCTGTCTAGAGAGAGAGGAGGAGAGTGTGCGCGTGTCTGTGTACTAGGCAGGTTCTGTCTGCCTGCCCCAGCTCGCTGTCCTGCTCCCTGCTTGGTTTTAGCGTATAGTCCATCTATAATTTATCAGACTTATTAAAAGTTATTTCTGAGCCGTCAGGTCTAGCCAGATGACCTGTGAAAGGAGGCCTCTAGAGTGTCCAGCTTTACTGATGGGGAGCAGTGGGAAAAAAAAAAATCAAAATGGACTTACTGGTCTTGCTAAAACACATAGGTTAAAAACAAACAGAAAATATGCCTTCAATTATTCAGTGCAGCATGTGCTATAGGAGGCATAAGAACTGCTCAATATTTTACAAGAACAATGCCAAAAGCAGATGAATGTTTAATTACAGCCAGGTGCTGTTGGTGGATGGGAAATCTGCTGAGGAGAAAGGATTAGGATGTAGAAAATATAGATGTGGTTTTGAGGAATTGGATCTGAAAGGAAAGAGTTGACGCACTTTCCAGTCATGATCCTTGAGAGTATTTAGGTAAATGACTCACAAATCTTTTTTTTGTCATTTATATAAAATACATATTTGGCACATAGAACTATTTGCAAATGTTTTTTTGCAACAAGATGCATTAATTAACATTGGTTAGCAACATTAGTAAACAAGAACTAAGAAAGGACAATACTTCTACAGCAGTTATAAATCTTAGTGCATTTAAATTTTTTGCATTTACTAATGCAATATTAAAATCACAAGTTGTGTTTGATAACATTAGTTAATGCACTGTGAGCTAACAATGAACTGGATTTTCATTATCAATGACAAAAATGAATAAATAGTGTAATAAATGCATTGTTTGTTCATGTAAGCTAATATGTTAACAAATGACTCCTTATTGTAAAGTGTTACTATTTCAGCAAATCTTTTTCAGTGACAAGTTTAAATTGCTTTTATTTATTTTTACACAATCATAGGTTTTAAATCAGTACTACCAGTATACACTCGTTCATTTTGGTCATTGTTAATTCTATACATACTAATCATTTTTTTACATTCAGTTAAAAATATGTCAATGCTTTTTATACTGTTGTGTTCTTTTACATAATGATTGTTCATTATTTATTCACAATCCCTAAAAAATTAACATTTCAATTTGTAGTTGACGAGATCGTTTCCTATTTTAGGAAGCAATGTTTGAATAATTTCACCTCAAAGTGTTTTGGTGCTCTCTCGTATGCTTAAGTGTGAAAAGCAGTCAATCCCGGTAACCTTTTGTGCAGTGAAGTGATGTGCGCTCACGGACTTCCCAGCTGTGTCCGGAGAAAGGGGGGTGTCGGAGTGAGGAGGGAGGGTCGAGGGGCCGGGCCTGAAAGGTCAGGAGGAGGCAGGAGACAGGCGGACCGGCTGGCTGCCGGGGCTTTGAACCTAACAGATGGTGAAGGTTAGGTGACGTCCCCTCGCCTGGCCTTTCCGCAGTAATTGAGGATAATTTGAGCACCCAAAGAGAGCAGGCCTGTCCACTGTCAGGCCGAGGGAAAGGAGGTGAGGTTAATATGAAAAAGATTTTGCATTACTATCGGCTTTGTGTGGCTAGCCGCGCTCTCTCCTCGGTCCCAGACCTAATCCTGGCCTGGGGCTGCGAGGATGAAGACTTGTCACCCCGGCTTGGAGTGTAACGCCACGCGCATGAATACATCTCCAGCTAGACGCTCCTCTTTGCTCCCCTATTAACCAGTGCTCTGCCAGCACTCATTACACACTGGCACCCGGACAGCAGGCAGGTTTGCGGACATTTGGGAAGGTTTTGGGGGGAGATCTGACACAACCGCTTCTATGCAAGGACAAAAGAGTGAAGGCAAAAGTCTTGTGTTGCCCGCTGTGAACACACACCTCTCAGTGTGCTGTAAACCACCCAAGACACATTCAAGGCTTATGCTGAATAATGTGCATAATCTTGCCTTAATGAAAGCTTGTGCATTTAATGCCATCCGTATTTTGCATGCTAATTCGGAAAGATTTTTTACTATACACTGAATAGTAAATGCTAATGAAGCTCGAACATGTGAGAAATATGTATACATGCGTTTAACCCTAAAGAGTCTCTGATACACAAATCTAGCCCTCTAATTATCAAACTAACCTGTTGCACACAATTTGCTTCATGCCGTCTGTCCTCTAATTGATCGTTAATACTTTTTTTAAATCAAGGAATTATAAAAAAAAAAAGCATCTTTTTGCAGTAAAATATTTACTTTTTATGAAGTAAACCAGCTTGCATCAAATGCATCAAATGTGATCCATCAGGCTTTTTACGCCCAATTATTTGTTAATCTCCCATCATTGTGTAACATTAAATAAAAACGAATGCTTTGATCAGAAAACTAAGCATTTCAATAAAATCTCACTAAAACATGTTATTGGAAAATATAATGCTTACATTACAAGCTATCAGAATTCATTTTTAGGCCATGTACATTAACATTTTCATATTTTGAGGCTCCATATTTTTCTCTATCATACTATAAAAAATAAAACTCAATAAAGCGACAAATACACAAACTTATTATCTAATATTTTTGGTCTAAACCTTCTGACTATTATTTGGTATGTCAGGCTTTAAAGGGTTAAAAAAAAAAGCAAAGTCATGCATAATGTCTTTCTAGATTTTTCAAAACAGCATCGTTTTACCGAAATTCATATCTGATTCTCTTAGTATGCACAGCGAAATGGCGTAAAATGCAGTTAAAGTATATCTGTGTTCCTTTTGAAGCATCTTGTCTATGATAAAGATCAGGGAGCCAAAATAACACGATGTTCCTCAAGCAGTACTCTGTCAGGGGTAACTGAGGGACCAATTCTAGCTGGAAAGTTTCCTCTTTGGTGTGATGAAGTCATTTACAACTATTGATCTGATAGTTAAACTGTGAGCGTTAACCTTAAGAGCCTTGGAGGCAGTTTGTGGGTAAGTGGAGGTGCCCCAGGGACCCCCTTATCAGTGGAAAGTGATCTTAGTGAGACACAATAGACAGAGATGTATTTTTAAAATGCTGGCATCGCTCAAACCCCTTTCAAATCTCAGTCCATGCTAACGAAAAGTGTCAGATGCCACAGACTCCGAGGACTGCTCTCGTACCTATAAGCTGCCTACGGAGGGAGTGTTTTAAGGCATCATACAGTATGTGTGCTCCTGACACGAAGGCCGTTTGAAAGATAAAAAGTTACTGTTACTAATAGTTATGCATGATTACTTTTGTATTTTTAGTATTTTGCTTCTAACTATAGTGAAATCTAAATCATTTGCAAATTGTGCATCATTTGTACAGCGCCATTTGTGTGCCATGTGGAGTTGCTGCCTATGTAGAGTGTTCCAAATCAGTAACTTGTAAGGCCTTCTTAGAAGACAGCAGAAAGGATGCATATTACTGTGGGTTTTGATACTGAGCTAAAGGGAGGTATTTTGAACATTATACTTCATTAATTAACATTAGTAATTGTTTTTAAAAAATTGCTAATAATGAGCAAAACGTGCAGTTCATTATATAGTTTGTGTCAGTTTAGTTCTATTAAATACTAAGATTAAAAAAAATTCACAAACTAAAATGAATGAATTATTTTTCATTGCATGTTAATTTAATTTTAACAAATGCACCTTTATTGTAATGTGTTACTGATATAACAACTGCACAGTAACATTCAATTATTTTCACCAAATAATTAAAACTAGTAGAAATAAAATAATTGAATTGTCAATTTAAAATAAATAAATGCAAATGAGACAGAATAGTATGGCTGCAACCTGATCTCACGGCAATTCGTACGTATTTTACGAGATAGCTAATTCAAATTTGAACTCATACAAATTTGTATGACCTCACTCATACGAATTCATACGATTTATTCTAAGTTGTACGTATTTTACGAGGTGGCTAATTCGTACGAATTTGTAAGACCTCACTAGTCCGAATTCATGCGATTTATTCTAAGTCGTATGTATTTTACGAGATGACCTAAACATAACCCCGCCCCTAAACCTAGCCATCACGTGATTTTCGATTTAGGTCGTACGAATTAGTACGAATTGGCACAAATTTGGCACCTCGTACGAATATGTACGAATTGCTCGTGAGACTGTGTTGTCTGGTTAAATGTTTATAGTAGGACTTTTTATCTATTTTCTTTTTCTATCAGAATTAATTTCACATTTTATTAGAATTATGCTACCACCAATATCGAATCTGTTACAAAATGACCTGTTCTATGTCTCAACTGTGTCAGATTTATCAGCCTTGTTTTTTCTCTCAGTTTCAGTGTTTCTGTGCTTACTTTATTTAGCCTTTTTTTTAGGGATCTCCTTTGTACGTACTGTATATAGTCACTACTTCTCACAAAATGTCGAACTTTAAGGTTTGTTTGACTTACAGTGGTAGCTATTAAAATGATGCCCTTGTGTTTCTCGCAGGCCATGCACCAGTCAGCTGTGCTTTTGCAGGAGTCTAGCTTTGCTTCCTTTTTCTCTTTCTGTGTGTGTGTGTGGAGGTGTGTGATCCCAGCCTTCACCAGTGGGTCAGTACGACTCTCCCCTCAGGCGCTGTCTAGCTGCAGGCTCTCTTAATGGAGCATCTCTACTGTTTCCTCTAGAGCCTGGCCTGTCCTCCTCCCGGGTGTGCTCCAGGAACCTGGCCATTTAGAATGGCTCCGGTGCCATTGACCCCGTCTGTGAACACAGCCAGCGAGAGGGTCACTCAGCTCTGGGCTTCACACTTCCTCTTTTAACCTGAAACACAACGCCACACCTGTGTGTGCGAGTGTGTGTCCATATGTGCCGGATGCCTCTGCCGGCTGCTCTTTGGATTGTTATTTTTTCTTCCCTTTTCCGTTTTTAAGGCAGTTTTATATCTAGTGATATTTTCAGCATTTGCAGTGGTTAAGGTTGACACTGATTTCTTAAATTTTGGTTCTGGATAATTTCTGCAAGGATGAATGATAAGGTAAGCATCATGTTATAGATACATAAAAGTACTGGAGCGAGTAGAAGAGTCTAAATATGTGTTTTTGCAAAAAAAAAACACAGGTCGAAATGAATGAGACTTTCAGCATATAAAATAAAGCTGCAAACAAACAAAAGTGCATTTTATTATTAAAAACAATTCACCTATGCATTTCTTATGTCGCAATCGCACTGTAAACTGTGTTGAAATGACCATGGCTTTGATTGTGAGAATTGTGCGTAGCAGCGAAGCAAGTGGGAAGTTGCAGACGTTATCGTGCATGTGTTTTGTGTTGGAGGCTGAAGTTGTTCATAGGGGAGGGCCGGAGGTGCGGCTGGCTTCTCTCTGTAATGATCCTCTTATTATTTCGCTTTTTCTCTTCAAATGGAGAAAAAGGGCATTCATCATTCTGTTGACCTGGGAGATCACAGCAGCCAACGCGCCTTTGAAAAGTAAAACTGAACCTCGCTTTTAAATAAGATAAATAGTAAACAAATCCAGGCCAACCCTTTGAAAGGGCTTGCCAAGAGATTTACCTCGCCCTGTGGCAAATAATATTTCTTGAACTGGGTTTAAATTTCAAGTGTCTTGGGCTTAGAGAAACCTGCAACAAAAGAAAATGGGTCTCAGAACAGCAAATATTATCTGCTGCCGGGGCAAGATGTCAAGATTGCATTTTTGTTGTCTCAAATGTAGGAGCAAGGCTGGTGTTTGGCAAATCCCAGAATAAAACTCGATTTATTGCTGTTTATTTGGCCGGAACTGTATGACGGCTTTGCCACATTTGTGTGCAATGTAAAGAGACAAATGAGTCTGTTTACCCCTCTTTTGATTAACGGATGTCAGCTTACCCCTTAGCTGTTTTAAAGCTTAAATAAAAACATATGCATAGAGTTCTTGTCTCATCGCATTGCATAGCTTGTCATATCTCTTATTGCCGTTGATAACATCAATGCATCCAACCATATGATTTAAATAAAATTCAATTGCATTTACATTTCTTACTTATGTACACAATAACACCGCGTACCATAAGCTAATGCAATATAAGCGATGCAGTTTGCAAATTGGAAGTCACTCTTGTATCTTTACATTAGACAAGTTTTTTTCGTGAAATTTATTCATCTCGTACCTAACATCAGCGGGCATTGTTGATTCACATTACATTCATTAGTTGCTAATTCGATCTTATATAAACCATGCATTCATCTGCAGCATCTTGGAAGATAAAAGGAGAGGATGTTGTCCGCCCTTAGCTGTGTTGTGTACCTTGTGCATTTGAAGCCAATTACGATGATGACTGCAATAACTGTGTGTCTCATAATAACAGTGCTTGGGCCTCAATAATCATTTTGTCCCTTGATCAGTCTCACAAGGGGCTAAGATGAAAGCACACACGATTATGTATTAGCCTCATCAAGGGTTTGTGTCCGACTTGCCATTTCGGTCTCTAACAATGCAACAACCCAACTCAATGAATCAATGTCGGTGCTTGTTGCTTGTCTTTTAAATAAAACATCTGAGGTCAAGCAAGTAATATACGGAAGAGAGTTGTGCTTAATTGAGAAGCCCTTTATCTAGTGAATTACTGCCAAGAGTGAGTATGCAGAGCACTTGCACTCCTTTGAACTGATTTCGAGTTTGTTTGGAGTAAATACAGAAGGCAGGGTTCAGTGCAAAGAATGTTTTCAAGTGGCCCGGAATAAACCACAGTTAGTTTCCTTTGTTTTTGACTGATGTAACCTTGTATTTATTTTATAAATACTGTTGTTACAATACTAACAATTTAGATACGAGTGGAATTTACAATTTTCAGTTCCATTTGGTTCCAAAGCAAAAGCTAGAACAAAGATACAAATGAAATACCAAGTTTTTCGGGGAACTCTGACTGTATTATTCAGGTAAGAAATACAACAAATGTGTAGTAATGAAATATAAAATAACACTGCATAGTCTTTATTGTATAAAAAGTTATAGATTAAGCCTTAATAAAGTTATTCAGTCACAAGCCATGAGTGATTATATCTCTTTTTTCTTGTTTGATTAAATATTATGAGTTACGAAAGGTTAATTTCTTTGGTTTTGAGAGTCCCATACAACAGGTCAAAAAAACTTTCATTTTCTTATAATATGCATTTATGTTTAATTATTTATTTTTACGAACTTATTCATTTAAAGCAGAATTGTGAGCTTTTAAGGCTCCAAAAGTGGCACCTAGTGGCAAAGAATGAATTTGCATTTTCATTCAGACCAATGCAACAAGACCAACAAGTGGGTGAGCAATATGCTAATATTCAATGTTGATGTCAAAATGAAATGGCTTCGGACTCATTTTAAAAACGACTCAATGATTCAGAGTCGGCTCTTTCTCTTGAGAGACAATAAGTTTATACACAGTGCGCTTTCAAATTTAAAACTTTGAAGATGTTTTTATTCACTTAGAGCTGTGTTTCACACTGCATAAAATAATATTTAAAAAATCTATAATAGGGGCACTTTAATGATACATTAATGATAGGCTGCAGCAGGTATTAGGCTTTCACTTCTGAGATGACAACCATGTGCTAAAAACTTTTTTTGTGTATGGAAGACAACATTGCCTTGCCATACGATCCTTGTTCACACAGATTTGCAAAAACAACTTAAAAATGCTTTTTTACCCATGCCAGGCCAGTCACTATGTGAACATGCAACACGAAAAACACAAATGTAACACACCAAGCATGATAACTACAACGATAACTATATTTATGTCCACACCAGCAAACAATATGGTCTTTTTATTATAAGCTCAAGCACGTCTGCTGCATGAAATTCTCAAGCGCATGATAGCAGGATTGATTCTGATTGGTTGCCAATGTATATCGTTTATCAGCTGGAAAAAAATCATTCCGAATAGCCAATGCAACGATATTGTTTTTATGTGTCTTTATCGTTATTGTTATGGTGTAGATGCTGCTATTTTTTAACATTCAGAATGATTTTTAGAACATTATCTTTATTGTTATCATGCTTGGTGTGAGCGGGGCTTATATATATATATATGTATTTTTTTTGGTTTACACTGAGATTAAATAATTTTTAAAAAGTTGCACTTTGAAATCCACTTTCGAAAACACCAAATCCACTCCAAAACACCATTGTTGTGTAAATGAATGGATAAACAAATCAAAAGTTTCTGTTTTTAGTAAAAAAAACAGTGTTGTGTAACTACCCCCTAAGACCTAGTGCAGGTTAAATTGGCTAAACTTAAAAACACATGTAAATGACACAATTTTATGTGTACTCCTTGAACTGTCCCAAGCGTCTTTCATGCCAGCTTCAGCCCATCGGGCAGTGCTTATTGTCGAGCCCTGCTTGTTTCTGTCAGCAGCATTTTCCCAGCACACTCTGCAGAGAGTGGAAAGGCGGTACCCTAGCCCTGCTATCATCATTATATTTTGATTTCTCCCCCTCTTTCTTTAATCCCTCTGATGAAGTCTGGACAGGCAGAGGCATGCTCTCACAGACAGCAATTTCAGCACACCATATGCGGCTCGCACGTCTGGCCTCGCGGGGAGACAAGAGGACAAGAGGAGAGGAGCCCTGGTAGGAGCTCTGAAACACAGTATCAGCTTAGGGGAGATAGGAAGGGCCGTAAGACACATGAAGCCGGAATTGGACAGAGGCGTTGAGTGTGGGGTGGGGTGTTTTCACAGCTTCTCCACGCTTGTGATAACCCTTGATTCATTCGCTCGCCGCCGACCACCCCGTTACATCTGTCCATCATGCCTCCCGTACTTCTATATTCCAAATTTACTGCCTCAATAACAACACCACCGGACCCCCAGACAAATTATTTGACAGGGGGCCATGCACACTATCTGCAGGTAAACAAATGAGGCAGGTACTCACACAAAATGGCGGCCAGTCATCTCCCACCCGCTGGTCTGTGGAGCCTGCACTCCAGTCACATGACGTGAGTGTGATGCCTGTGCCGTTCTATACCGAAATACCTTCCTGGTCTGAGTGCCGCTCCAGAGAAATAATACAGTCTGTGCTAGATGTTCCACATGAGTTTACAATATCTGCTTTTCATTCAGCGGCCAATTTTTTATTTATTAATGTATTTTTTCTGGCCACTGGTGCATTTTTTTTTTTTTAATTGGAATGTTTTCCCGATGGCTGTGGGGAAGTTAGAGCATCCTCCAAAAAATATGCACAATTAAAACACAATAATGTGATTTTAAATTATATATAAAACTCTATGATTTTTTTTTAGCTTTTTGCATTGTCTTTCAGAGCACAAAAAAGTAAAAGGTTATTTGAGAGTAACTGCCTCTACATCACTGCACTGTAAAAAAAAAAATTTTAATTTACGATAAAAAAGTGAAAAAATACGGTAACGTCTAGGTTACCTATTGTAACCCCCGTTCCCTGATGGAGGGAACGGAGACGTATGTCGTATCGACAGACTGGG